>OX418221.1:51336895-51936895 GCA_948455865.1 Conomelus anceps
ATATTAATTTTATATTGTATACAGTAATCACGTCTGTATAGAGAACTGTAGATGAAAAACGAGAAAAAAATAATAAGTAGAAACTAAATTACATCCTAATGGCGTCGATGTATACTTCAAAACGATTTTAAAAGATGTCTATATGATTGCACTTTTTCGGTTATCTTGTATAAGATTTAAAAAACTGTACTCAACAGGCTACTTAATAGAGTTTATCGCGAAACAGCTCTAGATAAATTGAAGTGGCTCCATTTCAATATCCATCAAATTTAAATTCATTTTCACATCGATTTTCAACGCGCTGTCTACTTGACAGTTTTTTTTTTGTCAATATTGTAAGATAAAAATTTGCTTTATCGCAAGTTGCTTCAACAGCTCAAGTTATAAGATTTTGAAGAAGCAGTTAAACCTTTGTTCTTGAATAATTAAATCAGAAAATTCATTTTTAGGAGGAGTTTAGATTGTAGTCTTTCTACCACTCAACTCAGATGATTTAGAAGAATCTAGGAAGTCTTAAAATATTTTATTACGTTGAAATTCGATTGATTAGTTCGTTTTCTATGGAGACCTTTGATTAAAAAAGATAAATATTAGGGCGGCTATCTTTGTATTCAATTCTGTAGCATTCATTGATAATAAATGAATACATTATTAAGCTCTTTATATCTCAAGTCTAATTCAGTGTAATTCATTCTATTCTCAATTACTGTGAATTGTCCCAAATCTCCGATTAACCTGAACATGTTAGAATCCACAGTTTCAAATAAGGCGCTTATATGTGATACAGCTTTATGTTTGAGTAGTAATCCAGTGTTTAAGTTACATCCTAATCCTATTAAAAACTGAAGCCCTTTTTAGTTAACATCAATTTTTTGTACTCAACCTTAATCGTAAGACTGATCACTTCTTTATAATGTGGGTCGAGGGTCTATGTATACTGTTTAATCTAAATAGTAGTTTATACAACAATATACATCATGATACTACTCAATAAATATCAAAATTTTCTTTTTCGGCAATCATTTCCTAAAAGCATATTTTATATAATAGAATTTTTAATATACAATAAATTATTACAATGATACAATTCATAATATAAATAATAGAATATTCATTCAAAATGTTCCAATGGATGAATTGAATTTGAATATTAATGCCTTATATAATTAGTATATTGAATTAAATAACAAAAATTCAAATCCTGTGCGTAGTCTGTGGGGATTGAAAACCACAATTTATTTTAATTTCTTTGGATTTTTGAAAAGTAATAATTGTTATTTCACACTTTTACATTCAGTACTAGAGAATTACAACAAACAGAAATTTATTCTGTAAAACTAATAGAGTTTCAAATTATTCTGATACTAAACCCATTTTTTTTTTTAAAACTTGCGTGGTCATCATTCTTAAGACCAGATTTACAGCAAAACAACAACAAAATGAATAAATTGTAAAATATTTTGGAAGTTTTTATTAATAATTGTATACTTTTAAAGTATGGCTCAAGTAGTTAATAGTAGAAGTGATAGCCGCGAGCCGTAGCAGGTATCTGTTCAATCAGAGATAAGATATAGAGATAAGCTGCTTTCTCGTAGGTCCTGTTTGTAACGGTGACCGATTAGATTGGCCAGCAAAAAAGACACTGCTCTCTGCTGTAAAATCACTTCCCGGTGGTTCGGAACCCACCTAAAACTCTAGGTCCAACTCATCAATCACCATCATCCAACTCATTACCCTCGCACAGGTCTCAGACCTATGTGGGCTTCATCCTCCCAAAAAAAAGTAGTGGCAACTTTTAAGGGGAGAAAATATAAATTTAGGTATATCTAACTTGGCAACCCTGATTTTAAACCAGTATATGACCAGTAACTACTGTAATAACTGTATGGTAAACCACATGATGTTATTATGGTGATTTTAATGAAGCCATGAAAATAGGGTTTATGTTAATCTTCTATTATCAAACGTTTCGAGTAGTTCTGAGAGTTTTGTTTATCGATCAAGACCCACTTTTATTCACTTTCGTGTTTACCAATCTGGTTAGATTGACTGGACCCCCACCCCCCTGCCCTAGTACTCGACTTGGAAGATCCCTTCCGATTCCTCCCCCTTCACCCCTTTTGCAATCCAGCTCAAAGGATGCAATCAAATCGTGTTTCTGTGGAAAAATATCAAAACTTGCCTAGCATCGAACCCAGCCCTTCCGGCTCAGATTGATTTTCATGTCACGAATGTGTTGGACTCGACCTATGTTGACTTGCCAAATGCTTCAAGGTATTCTTCAACCAAAAAGATCCATTATAAATGCTTACAAGTTCAGTAAGTTAGATGATTCATCCCTACTACGTATAGGAATGAGACCTTGTGGTATCCTTGTAACCACATGCAATGTTTTGCAATTCTAGTTCCTAAAGTCTGTGGGCCTGGGCCATCGATTCCCGTTCAAATACAGCTTTTGTTATCTTAATTATTATTTTCTCAATAGTAACATATTACTAATCAAATGTTTCATAAAACATATCATTTTTTGGGAGCATTGGAACATCCCACTATGTGGATTTTGTGTTGAAACAGTCGAGTTGTGTTGTGTTCAAAACTCACCCGAACCCACCTAAAACTGTAGGTCCAACTCATCAATCACCATCATCCAATTCATTAATCACGCATAGGTCTCAGACCTATGTGGGCTTCATCCTCTGAGAAAAACTTCATGTTACAAATCTGGATTTAAATTTATAAATTTTCCATTGGACCCAAAAAGGACCCACAATTCTGAATGAAGTGTAGTTATTCTTTAGAGCAGTTTTCTTTGATAGCAGGAAAGAGGTATTTCTTTCCTCGTCTCTTTCCTCGACTCCAATGACTGTTTGAACATAGTCAATGAGTCGATGACAGAAATTGAGTATCGTTGTGTATTGGATGCTCCACTGTGCAAGCAGTCATTTTAGGGCATTTTTTACTTTAGCTTACAAACAACATATCAACTGTGGTGGTTGATAGCACTTGAAAAAACCTTCAAAAATATGTAATCAAATTGGAGGAATTCGCTACCCTGCAGAAGTTATGACCATTTCTAAATATTTAATAATAGGACACATAGAACTGACTAACTGCTACTCCTGCTGTCATGGGTTCGATTACCGTTCAGCCTGGCATATTTTGTGTAATAATTCACCTCATTACCCATGTACAAGTATCAGACTTATGTGGGCATCATCTGCTGGGGGAAAAAGGATAGATTTGTTCACTTTTTTGTAGGCTACTCTTAATAACTTTAATAAAGATAGTTATTATTTTAATTTATCAATAAACTTTCGATTATTATTGGAAAATATTCTGTTATAAAACATATATTTCTAAAAGGAATAATATAATAAAAATAACCAGCTGAACTTTCCTAATACAGCAGTGGGTGCTTATACATTTTTATTTGATTTATAAAATGAACTGCTTTTAATTTTAGTAAATAGCTTCAATAGAATAACTAAATATTTTAAATACCTTGAATTTGTTAGATTTAAAATAAATAATTAATATTTTATTTGATAAGCTACTTGAAGAATTTCCACTAGAATAATAACAACAAGATAGTTTGCAATTTCCTCTTATAAAATATTCGAATTTTCAAGCTTTTCCTTGTCATTTTCAACCTCCATTAGTGAATAATAATAAATTGTTCTCAGTTGTTCATGACCTACATTACATAATTTTTCATACACAGTATTAATTTCTGGGTAATCTTAATATTGGTACTGATAAATAAATATATCTCATTCACTATCTTATGTGTTTCGTGTTTCGGAGGACACGTTAAGCTGTCGGTCCCGCTGCCTAAAAAAAAAAACAGTCGTTAAGTCACGTCAGAGGCCCTGAACTTATTCAGTTGCGACCTGATAACTCTGACACCAGACCTGAGCCAGCCAGGTCACACGATATTATTATTATTATTATTTATTATTCACCATCTTTTATTTTTTGATGTTATTGCTCTTATAATTTATTTAAATAAAAGAAGATGATAATCCAAAATAGAGTAGTATTGATAAGTTTGTTATTATGGACGTTATTGAATGGTGGAGGGGAAAATACATCGAAGATTCAGTACTGTAGTATTCATATAACTTGGCAGCGTGTAGCAGATGGGACATGCTACATCTGAACCCAGCATACTGCTGCCAAGTTATAAGAAAACTACAGTACCATGGTTTACATAGTTCACTGCCTCTTTATATAATTCTGTACCTCTGTTTAAACCATAAGGTTCTCATGTCTAAATAAAATGATAAATACGGTATAAAAAACTTTCATGTTACTTGTTGGATTCCGGGTTACCTAATACTCCCAATAAATTATTGGACAGCTAGCAGGTTGCCCGATTTCATTGAATCAAAATTCCTTAACATGTAAACCTATTTACAAATTCAATTGAATTGTATATTCTTTCTTCTTATTTTTTTTTGTTGTACCAATAATTTTTTCGGAGGATGAAGCCCACAGAGGTCTGAGCCCTGTACGTGTGTAATGAGTTGTATGATGTTGATTGATGAGTTGGACCTATAGTTTTAGGTGGGTTCCGAACCACCGGGAAGTGATTTTTACAAGTAACTGTTATTCCCATTGTTGAGATTTTGATGAAAATTCTCAAATCCAAATAAAACCGATGTAGGAAGATGAGACAATAAACTATTAGAACTCAGAATAATAATAAAAAGTGTGATGTTGAAGATCCATCTTGTTTCCACTAATATGTATTATAAACTTAAAAAACACTTTTAAATGGAAATTGACTCACGTTATGGCGTGACGGCCGTTTCGCTGTGGGTCGTCTGATGATGCTCTAGACAACAGAGCGAAACGGCCGTCACGCCATAACGTGAGTCAATTTCCATTTAAAAGTGTTTTTTAAGTTAATAATAAATAAAAAGTGATTGCAAATTTGATGTCATTAAAATCATGATTTTATGGTTATAAGGCATGCTTCGTTGTAATGCAGTTTATGGGTCTGGGTAATGAATTGGATGATGGTGATTGATGAGTTGTACCTACACTTCTAGGTGGGTTCCGAACAACCGGGAAGTGATTTTGCAGCAGAGAACAGTGTCTTTTGCTGGCCAATCTAATCGGTCACCCTTACAAAGAGCGCCCATGAGTTTCATAGATTATCTCTGATTGAACATAGTGTTGCGGCACTCGGCTATCACTTTCCCAATTTCTCTTCTACTTATTTACCGTATTTTTCCTTCTACTCTTTCTTATTTCTCTTCCACGTCTTCTGCTTTTTCATTTTTGTGACATGGGGCGTTAGAGTTTCGTCGACAGAGGACAGCTTCAAGACTTTTTTTTATAGAAATAACAGTATTTGATGTTTCATCATGAATCACGACGAGCTAAGCTAAAGAAGCCCACAATGCATTCATGAATTAATATTTGACCAATTTGCAGTTATGGAATTAGTAATGATGCCTAACAAAGGCTGACTCTTCCACCAAAACATGATCACAGTCCTGACCTAATGCACTTGGTTGCGTAATGTACTTATCAAATAATCGTGCATGAAATGAGATACCTAGTAAAGGCATGTGATTGCTCTGAGAGGAGTCACATTCCTTTTGTGGCGTTATCTATGCATTTATTTCTAGTTTCATAACAATAACATGACCTCTGAAATTACATTACTGTATTCTGCTAATCTTTGTGCAGATTTCCAATCTCCTCTTTTTAGGGTAAAAAAAATAGGGAACGAATGATGGAATGAAAACATGAAAAAAATTCAGAGAAAGTTAAAATAAACAACTCCTGTTAGATTTGAAGTGAGCTCATGATTGACCGAACGAAGAGAGTTCTCTGATTCAACTCGAGCGATCGGCATTTGGTTGTGTGTGTTTGTGTGTGTGTGTGTTTCGCAGTTTTTGCCGAACCAAAGACAATAAATAATGTAAATTACATTGTCTTTGGCCAAACGGATTGACCGATTTTCTTGAAATTTGGTACGAAGATACTTTTTTCAATAGCCAAGCGACGTATATATTATAGAATTTTGAAATTCGTTCCCGTTTCAAGATGGCGGCCCTTTATTCGGAAATTTTACCCTTAAAATCACCCTAATTTTATAACAATCGGATCAGATTGAAATTGGGCTCATTTTTCTCAGCGCTTCAATGTTGTCTTATTTAATATATCACATGTACAAAATTTTGGAATTCGATCATTTTTTTCAGTCTCAATTCAACTTTCAGATTTTTTATCTTTTAATCCTGCTTCCTAGCTTTGTCTGTTAGTCTGTTTGTTACGCATTTACAGCTAAACGCGAGTAAAAAATTCAATGAAACTGCATGGACGTTCCTTTTTAAGGAATGCCCAGCGAAGTATGTGGAAGGATTTTCGAAATTTTCTTGCATTTAAAGGATATTTAAATGGGGGAAAAGTGAGGCTATTAGGCCTACTTCTACAGGAACTTTGATTTTTAAAATGAGATTTTCCATCATGTGCAATATTGGAATCAGCAGACATGAGAAATCTCATCTATTTCAACTATCAGCTGTATGGAAAACAGAAACACAGCCCTGGTGTGTAAAACAATAAATTATTCTGCTTAATATTGCGATGATGATTATCATTGACTACATGGAGTATGTTCCTCTGTGCAAGCACCCTTATTTTTGTGCGTGAGGTCTACTGTTCATAGAACTACTAGTTCAGAATTAATTTTTTTTCGGTGGATGAAGCCCACATAGGTCTGCATGAGACCTGTGCGTGAGTAATGAATTGGATGATGGTGATTGATGAGTTGGGCCTACAGTTTTAGTTGGGTTCCGAACCACCGGGAAGTGATCTTTTAGCAGAGAACAGAGTCTTTTTTGCTGGCCAATCCAATCGGTCACCGTTACAAAGATGGTCCAGGAGTTTCGTAGCTTAACTCTGATTGAACACATACCTGCTACGGCACTCGGCTATCACTTCCCTTTCCGAGCAGAAATTAAACAACTCATTTTAGATTTATAAAAATTGAAGGGTGCTCATGGTTTTCAAAAAGACAACATGAATCAGGGGCCTGAGGCATAAGAATTATTAAAGAATTTATTAGTAATTTACTGCACTTGTATTTGTACTTACTGCAAAATCTTATGTAAGTTTTTACATGAAAATTGTTGTACAACAAACCCCAGATGTAATTGGTTAGTATAATTTTAATATTTTACCAAGTTTTCACATGAGTTATTCAAAATGTCAGGTGTTTTAGGGTGCTTGTACAGTGAAGCATCCAATACTCGAGGATAGTCACCATCGCAAAATCAAACACATGCTGTGGAATGATGTATCACAGATTGGAGCAGTGTGAATACCTCCATTAAACAGCATGTGTTTGATTTTACGATGGTAATTATCCTTTATTGGATAAGGACCACATATCTCTTTTCCTGTCATAACAAAGAATAAAATCTAGAATATATATGATGACCAGAATAATACTTAATTTTTATTCCCTTGAATCGGATCAAATCAAATCAAATTTATTTCCTTCATATTATACATAGCAGTAATCAATATGAAATAAAACATAATGCCTTAATATAACAATTTAAGGAAAATAACCCGCAAAGGCTAAGCCTGAGCGCAGGTAATCTAATAGGATACTTCTTAAAAGTTTCCTATATAATATCAGGAGCACGTTGTGGTTTTATGTATGCATGACTAATACTTTTTTCATTGCGGTGAGAATAGTGAGTAGTATTATCTTGATAATGTCCGTTAATCAGCGTTCTTGAGATTTTACTGTCACCTATTAATGTTTCAACGTAAAAAAATAGAAAAATAATATTTTTCAAATGACAAGCTTCAATTTATTGCTTTAATCAGTTTGTATCGCTAAAAATGTTATAAAACAGTTTCAGTTCATCAAGTAAAGACATAATTGGATTGGAATTGTTGCATTATCGAGAACATAAAACGCTGTTATCTACCATGTTGACTCTACCATTTTTTTCAAATGTGATCATGCATTATAATGTATAGAAAAATAATGTAAATTTAGGATTGATAGTAAACGATTTATTGCGCGGTGTCAGAGCGATTTCGCTGTCAAGTCTGCGTTTGTATGGGTAAACGGCAGCAATAGGGAAGTGATAGCCGAGTGCGGTAGCAGGTATCTGTTCAATCAGAGATATGCTACGAAACTCCTGGGCGCTCTTTCTAAGGGTGACCGATCGGATTGGCCAGCAAAAAAGACTTTTCTGCTGTAAAATCGCTTCCCGGTGGTTCGGAAACCACCTAAAACTGTAGGTCCAACTCATCAATCACCATCATCCAATTCATTACCCACGCACAGGTCTCAGACCTATGTGGGCTTCATCCTCCGAAAAAATAAAAAAATTGTATGATGTATATTTTATTGTGTTTATTCACATCTGATTCTTGATTTATTGTAAAAGTCTCGTCTGTAATAAAGTAAATTATTGTAAGATGTACAATTTACAAACTTAATATACAAATTTTAGTATTGTAATTGATAAATCTCAATTGAAACACATATTTATACCTTATTCAAAGTATTTATTCTTCAAATTTTTATTCTGTCCCTCAATTTTAAATGAGTGAAAGCGTGTATCACAGAAACTATGCGGCCTACAGATGTTGAACCTTCCCAATTTTGGAACGAAAGGAAGTTTGAAAATAACTAATCATATTTTCCCTTGACATTAATAATGATTTCACTGGGTTCATCCAACATCCGGAGTAGGAAAGCTTTGCGTGTGTATTTGTAACTTAACTCTCATAGAAAGCTGTGTAATACTTAGTTTAAATCGTCAGCATTATCCACATCATCATCATGAAGTCATCACTAATCATAGCTGAAAATTTAATTTGAAGTAAAAACCCGCGTTTCCTAATATGCGTGATTTTCCTGGCCGACGGGAAAGGGGAAACTGTATGTATTGCTTCTTGATAAGATTCAATGTCAATGTTCTCGAATTAGTCATTGAAACTGTGTCTGTTGTAGACGTTTAATACTAATGTGAAATCTTCTCTTGCAATGCTAATGTGTAACTTGTTCAGTCACGCACGCTTGACTTTGCGCTTGGTTGGGTGACCGTGGCATTACATTTGTAGTATGTGATATTTTAGTAAGACACTAGTCTAGATTCCACCTAAAATCCTGGAAAAATTGTGTTAACAATCTCAAGTAACTCAATAGAAATATTCAATTGGAAATTTGTGGAAAAAGCAGTTTCTAGTAGATTTTTCACATTTGTGTTAATTTAGCATAGATGAATATGTTAAAAACACTCAGCTAAAGAGAGCTAGAAACTAATTTACTCTGTTGCGCTGCAGGCAGTATTTGTACTAAATATGCTGACTAGACTCAAACTATTTTTTTATAAATTAAGTTCTAAGCTTAGTTGCACACTGGCCGCATGTACTGGAGGTAGTGGCCAGTTAATTTCCTGTTTTTTTTTTTTTTGCAAAATTTGTATTATATGTTTTTTAAGGTTGGAAATAAAATTCATTATTCATTATTCTAAAACCTGAAGCTTACGTTGGAAAACGTGCTTAGTGAAACTATTCCCTAAAATCCTTCCGTTTTTTTTTTTGTTATTTTTGTTTTGTTTTTTTGTTTTTTTTTGTTTTTGGAGTCCCATTTCCACTCTTTTACAGTGAAATATTGAACTAGAATGATAATGAAATATTTTTGAATGAATAAGCTCTTACTTTTGCTAAGGCCATTTCGCACTGCTTTGGTGCTTCTTCAGACATGGTCGGAAATTATGGTTTAAAACTGAAGTTAGGATTGAGAGGTTGTTTTGTCTAAATTTATATTATAATCCTAAAATTTTAAAATTCCACATGCATCCTTCTCGACAACACTATTGCAATCTTAATTGTAAACTTTTGTAGTTGAAAAATCTTATTTCAAATAAGTTTTATAATATTGTCTCTTAAAAGAATTGAACATGAATTTGTCACCTTCATTGAAGGTTGTGATTGACTGAAGGCCATAACAAGTCACGCCCCCTGGTGGGAGGAGTAACAAGCAAAATTTCTTTCTAGATGGTCACAGTTTTTGGTTCTTGATTTGACTCTTATTTTTGCTTGTTTCTCCTCCCACCAGGGGGCGTGACTTGTTATGGCCTTTCTGCCAATCACAACCTTCAATGAAGGTCAGCCTCTTTCTTCCTTAGCCAATAGTATCATTCCATGTTAAGTTTTTTTTTAAGCTACTCTACTTTAGTTCTAGTTGGTTTGAGATTGATAATGGTATAACAACCGAAACTAAAATCTCAATATTTTTAATAAATGTGGTTGTGACCAGTCTTATTATTCATTCAATTCAATTCTTCCAAAAATACTTCTTTGAAAAATTCTTCAATTCCCTTCAAGGTAATGACAATAGTTTTGAAAATACCGTTTTGTGTCCAAAACCGTTTAAAACAAAAATTATCAATATTTTATCTTTTAAATAGTTCACACAGAATGGAAAAGTACAATGTGGGAAATTTGAATTCAAACCACTTCCATATCAAAATCCTGTTCATTGTTCATTCCACGAAAATGATATTTTTCATCAATTTGTCAGCCCCATGGCGTAATCAGTTTGAACGTTTGCCTCTGATGGCTGCTACTCTTGTGGTCACGAGCTCGATTCTTATTCAACCTTGGATATTAAGTGTAATCATCCACCTGATTATCCAATACCCACGCACAAATCTCAGGACTCATGTGGGCTTCATTGGACAAAATAAATTTGTGGTATCTTTTGTGATCATCATCAATAAAAACGGTAACGAATAAGTAACAGAATTGTTGGAATTTTAATAGGCAACCATAGCTGTAAAATCTATCTATCACAGATTACTTACTCACTTCCTTATTTCAATTGGTTGAAATGAAAATTGCATGATGAAGTACGGTAATTAAAGTTCACAGAACACATTTTATACTTTGAAAAAACCGTGTAAATGTCACATTTTATTGATAAATGACTACAATTGCAATTGACCTTGCCTGCTGTTATCTCTTATCAGAAAGTCGTAATTATCGACATAGATTAGGTTAGTTGAAGTGTTTTCCATCATGTCATGTTTTGTCAAGTTTCTTCCCTGGTGTAATTGCTCGCAAATTCAAAGCTTTCGTGTTTTATCAATAAATTTAGAAACAATATATTCAAATTCCCAAGATACTTTGCAAATTATAGATGGTCCTCCATAGATTTTAATATTAATTTATTTAACTTTCTTAGTAATGGCGAAGGTGATATTGTGGAAGGTATCCATAATGAAAAATAAGACGAAATTGTCACAACCACATTTATTAAAACTTCGAGAAACTAGTTTCGGTTGTTACACCATTATCAATCTCAATCAAACTGAAAAACTGAAGTACAGAGAAGCCTTATATATACTATACATGAAATGATACTATTGGCTAAGAGGGAAAGAGGCTGACCTTAATCGGATGTTGTGATTGGTTGTCAAGTCACGCCCCCTGGTGGGAGGAGTAACAAGCAAAAATACGAGTCAAATCAATAACTAAACAATGTGAACATCAAGAAAGTAATAAAAAATTTGTAATAAGGCTAGAATTTAATCAAATTAAAATAAAAAATTCTTTTAAAAAATTAGAAGCTCACTGAAATGCAATCAAGGTCAACTGAGAAATACACATAAGAAATACACATAATCTTATGTGTATTTCTCAGTTGACCTTGATTGCATTTCAGTGAGCTTCTAATTTTTTAAAAGAATTTTTTATTTTAATTTGATTAAATTCTAGCCTTATTACAAATTTTTTGTTACTTTCTTGATGTTCACATTGTTTAGTTATTGATTTGACTCGTATTTTTGCTTGTTACTCCTCCCACCAGGGGGCGTGACTTGACAACCAATCACAACATCCGATTAAGGTCAGCCTCTTTCCCTCTTAGCCAATAGTATCATTTCATGTATAGTATATATAAGGCTTCTCTGTACTTCAGTTTTTCAGTTTGATTGAGATTGATAATGGTGTAACAACCGAAACTAGTTTCTCGAAGTTTTAATAAATGTGGTTGTGACAATTTCGTCTTATTTTTCATTATTAATTTATTTCATATAATTATGATATATTTTATTAATTTTAACTTTTCATGTGAAATTTAACGACTTTCAGTCAAATATTTGTTAAGAATAAGTATAATAACTCACTTAATCTGGCCGAGCGCTTTCGAATCTATGAGATCCATCTTCAGAGGCCTGATAGCCGCGAGCCGTAGCAGGTGTCTGTTCAATCAGAGAGATAAGCTGCGTTCTCGTAGGTCCTGTTTGTAACGGTGACCGATTAGATCGGCCAGCAAAAAAGACACTGTTCTCTGCTGTAAAATCACTTCCCGGTGGTTCGGAACCCACCTAAAACTGTAGGTCCAACTCATCAATCACCATCATCCAACTCATTACCCACGCACAGGTCTCAGACCTATGTGGGCTTCATCCTCAAAAAAAAAAAAAAAATCTCATATGGAATCTATGGATCTCATAGATTCGAAAGCGCTCGGCCAGATTAAGTGAGTTATTATACTTATTCTTAACAAATATTTGACTGAAAGTCGTTAAATTTCACATGAAAAGTTAATATTAACAACGCAGTTCGTCATGGAACAAGAAATCCAGGAATTTATTAATTTATTTACAGATTTTTTGTATTTTTTTAATGTAAAGAAAGATACAACAGGCTATTGCCCTTAAATATACTTTCTTTGCAAATTTTAACTGAAGAATCCAAATTTTAGGTCAAGTTCAAGTTTCATTGGAAATTTCACTCTGAAAATTATTCAGTTTTGTAAAATAATTTATTATGCAGCTCTTTTAAATGAATAAGAATCAATTAGTCTAATAATTAGAGTTGAAGACATTTAAAAAAATATAACTAGTGAAATAGAATTATTATTCATAAAATTAATAATAATCAATTTATGAAAATAAAGAATTATGAAAGAAAAATACAATATGAAGATTAAAGATTATAGCTCAAGTGGAAATACTCATTATATTTAATATTTATTCAGCAAGTATTATATACATTACAAACATCATCATTACATATCACAACAATATATTTACAAATAGTATATAAAACTGCCTGTGAGAGCCCCATAGGTAGTCCTGTTCGGGGTCCTTCCAAATTAATAATTATAAAATATATGAAAGAAAAAGTTCTTACCAACAAAGTTTTTTGCAAAGTAATAATTTAAATTAAAAAAGAAAGATAATATTAATAAATAAATGAAAACAAAAATACAAAAAATAAATAAATAATTAATAAATAACATGTTGAGCTTTTCTGTGCAGACAGCAATTTAATTCAATTATTCTTCTAGGTACAATTAAATCGCCTCGAGAATGGCATTGACCCCCATAAGAATACAATGTATTCTCGTGGCAATCCACCAATACTAAAAAGGAAGTTGAAAAAATATTCCTTTAGGAAGCAGAAATTAGAAAGGAATAGTGACTTCTACCACAGACTAAACATTCTTGAATGTTGGTCTATGCTTCTACTGTAGGCTACAAGCTACAAGCTACAAGCTAACATTCTTATATATTTATTGATTCAAGTGCTATTTATTATTCCAATTACAGTAATTAATATATTCATATTCATTTACAAGCTAGTTTTTAGCAGTATTTGACTTTAAAATCTTGTCAAGCTAAGTATCTATGACTCTCTGACACAGATCATTTTCTTCTGACACAAATTGGCGAAATATTCCCATACCTTTCAATTATTCAAATTGTGATATTTTTTAATCTAATAATCAATATATATGTAGCCTATAGTGATTCAGAAACTTTTTAAAAATTTTATTTTTAAAACCTGCTAAGATATGATTTTCTTGACAATTTGATTGACATACAGTCAGTGGCGTAGCCAGGATTAGATTTCGGTGGGCGGGGGGGGGCTCACCAAGGGGGGGGGGGGTCTGGGCAGTGGCTTAGCCAGGATCAGATTTCGGGGAGGAGGGGTCTGGGGTATAGGAGGGACCGGATTTTTTTAAAATTTAGTATAAAGCTAATCTAGACAACTTGTTCAAAAGAAATTTTTGAAAAATTACTACCCAAGAACCTAGGTGGCCAGGTTTGAAATGATAAAGTCTGATATAACTTACCGATATCTGTGACTATTTTGAGTCAAAACCCTTGAATTGGAACTAACCATACTTAACTTATGTACTGAATCTCAAAATTAATACTAATTATTATAAGTTTCATATAATTTATGTCATTAGCCTAAAACGCGCCCAACCCAAAGTTCATGAAATCGGAATTATTTTATTATAGCACACTGATTTTAAACGCTTGCATAGAACTTGCATTTATTTGTGTGTTTTCATTTATAAAATCCCGATTTTATCAACTTTGGGTGCGTTTAGGCTAGTGGGTTATACTGAATTTTAACTTCAAAACTAAATTTTCTACAATATGAGTTTATTCAAAAAGGTGATTTATCAATAATTAACAAAGTTAATCCACTTCAAACTTGAAAATTGCATTTTATTTAATGTAATAAATCAATAATTATGGTAGTCACAGTTTTCTAACATGTTTTATTCGATTTCGTAGCTCATTTTAAATCAAAATTATCCATTTGAGCACCTAACAAGTTTCTGTATGAGTAAATATTGAGGAAAAATTTGAAAAATGCATTAATTTGACCATAACTGTAGCTATATTCTATTACACACACAGGGTTTCTGTATTATGTTCGTTATAATACTTCAAAACAGATAGAACCCTTCGGCTTTAATAAGTCCTTATCTATTAGTTATTTGAGGATTTTTTATTTCTGAAATTTCGGGGGGGGGGGATGGGCCCCATGGGACCCCCTGGCTACGCCACTGCATACAGTGAACTAAATAATCCAAGATAATAAATTTGGCGAATCTTATAAGATGTAAAACATTTGGCTGATACGGAAAATTCAGATACAAATCTCCTATTATTAATTGACACATTTAAAACAGTCACAGCTTTTTCATTGAAAAACGACTGTTTATTTTCAGACTGATTAATTATTTTTCAGAAGTTCTGCTACAAGAATAGAACATTTTAAATAGTAGGCTACTAGCGCTAGTTCTCACTCTTCATTGTCACTGCCAGTGTCCAATGCCACCATCATAATAACGTTGTCATGTCGAAAATAGAGTTGGAAACTGTTTATTAATCATTTCCTGTCTTCAATATCAGTTTATTTTAAATTTTCAGTCTTTGACGGGAATAATTAGTATTTTTCAATGAATTTTAGGTGAATTCGTTATTCAAATGTATGTATTAAATATCAATTGGTGGAACATAGAGAATTAAAAACTTTTTCCTTTTATTATTAGATTCTGTATCTTCATCAGCGACCAGCGACCTTATTAAGAGAATATAAATATTCATCCATATTATAAATTTTTATGAGTTGTTGATGCTCATTTACAAATTTTTTTGAAAATTTGATTTTAAAGCCAAGCTTAAACAAGATTTTCTCTACAATTCGATTGGTGTACATTGAAATAAAAATTCTTTAAGAGCTATTTGGCTAATTGAAAGGCATTTGGCTGATACGGAAAATTCAGATCCAATTTTCCAATTATTAATTATCTAATTTTTTTAAATTATTAAGTAATCAATTAATTTTCTAATTATTAATTGACACATTTAGCTTTCCATAATGAAAATATATAACTTGAATTATTTCACTGAAATAAACTTTGTATGTTAGTGAAATTTATTTGTTTGCCAAGTAACAGGAGCGAAATCGGTTTTTTTTCGGGGATATCAACTGAGAAAATATCTCGGGGTTGTGATATCACCTGAAGAAAGGTCCTTATCCCCATGAAAGATACAAATAAAGCTTATTTCTAGTGCCGGTTGAGAATTTGGAGGGGGGGGGGTGCGTCCTTCTACCCCCTCCCATGGATTAGCCCCTACCTAGTAATGGAATTGGTATAAGAGCATAAATTGGGAAAGAGGGCTTTAAACACCCAGATATTTCAAATTGCAAATTTATTGTAAATCTAAGAGAAACTCTAAAGAGAAACAATTGTGAAAAAATAATATTTCATTCGAATAAAATGTTAATAAGCCCAACACAATCACCATTTTTTTTATTCTCTAGCTTCAATTGCCTTAAAAATTCGATAATGAAACATAAAATTTGAAACAAAATTTGAATTGAAACGTCTTGAATCATCTTGATTCGAATTGAATCATTTTTTTTTTTTGAGGATGAAGTTCACATAGGTCTGAGACCTGTGCGTGGTTAATGAGTTGGATGATGGTGATTGATGAGTTGGACCTACAGTTTTAGGTGGGTTCCGAACCACCGTGAAGTAATTTTACAGCAGAGCATTGAATAATTTGAACTGCATTAAATTGAATAATTGTAATAATTTTTAGGCATTGTATAAACTCAATAATTACTTGCTGTCCATTAACCAATTAAAATATCTTACTGATTATTAAATTAACGTGGAAGGTATCTGATCACTTTGACACATTTGGAATGATTGACAAAGTAACCTAATGCAACATTTTCCTTTTTTTTATTGCCAGGAAGGCTCTATAAAAAAATATTGATGTTTGTATGGCCATTTGCTTGTGCAATACTGCTGTTTTACGATTTGGCTCAATTTTCAGTAGAAACGAATTACATAAACTATCAGGGAAACGAGTGTCATGTCTTCCTTTAAAATTGCTGACATAATGGATTTGGAAAAGTGGTTTTCATGCGTTTGCTTTGACTGGCTAAATTGGCAATATTTTTACTTGTGGGACAGAACTGTCAAAACGGAGTTGGCATGGACATTTTTAGAGGTGATTTATCCGGTTTTAAACTGAAATTTCAATAATTTAACATTAAAAATATACTGAAATAATAGAAAACTTTTAGAGGTATGTGAATATATTTCTATTTGAATTAAGTAAATAAGTTCTATTAGAAACAAATGTCTTTGAGGGTGGATTTTAGATGTGCGGTTATTCAAGCATTAAAAAGGTAGGAAACCTGAGAATATTAGAATATGATGATTATAAAGATGAGGAATATAAAAATAAATAAATAAAATGAATACATTTTCTATTTCCTCCCTTCAAAAAAATTAATGTAACCAAAAATTACATGCGTAAAAAATATTAACTAAAAAACTATACAGATATCTAGCAATTAGAAGTAGATGGAAATAAACCTACTCAACTATGGTAACCCATGTACTAGAGTAGGTGTGAGTAATATTTGGGTGAGAGTGCAAATATCTTGGGTAAGTGAGCTCACATATTATTTGAAATAATGCTATCTATGCGATGTCTTCCTATATTTATTATCCATTTTTTTTATTGAGGTGAAAGAAAAATGATAGAAATGAGGAGAAATGGAGGTTGAAGAAGAAGTTGAAGTGATAAAATAAAATAATAGATACGCATGAAAAAAGTTAGATGAAATATCTAATTTAAAACACTAAAAAATGTGAAAAAGCACTGAAGAAATCGAAGTATTTATAGAGACTTACTGTAAAGCTGAATGGAGAAAGAAAAACCGAAAAAAGTTTTTAATATTATAATGGAGATTAAAAAAAATATTAAATGCTAATAAATTATTTTATGAAGACAAAGTCTTCAACAAGTTTTAAAACTGTTGTATGAGTGTGTGAGCTATCCAAAAATAGGTCACAATGAATATTAGCATCATTTGATTAATTCTTGTCATGCGCTGCATTTTTAAATCGATCTCAAACACGAATTTTTTAAAAGACTGTAACAGTACCGTTTCAAGTCAATTATGAAAAAGTAACTAATCAACGGACTATATGACTTTATGGATTATCAGTAGATAGGTTGCAAGTTGTGTTATGTAGGCTAACTTCATTACCAAGCTACATAAAACATAATTGAAAAATTGAAGGTTTCTTAAACAGTTTTGAACTTTTATATTCGTTTAAAAACTCCATCTCAAACAACAACACTATTAGGCAGAAGAACTTTTACAGTTTATACTTGAAAAGTTATTCCATAAATTCTTCAAGAGTGGTTGAAAGTGAGTAAATAATTCTTATTTTATAATTACAGATTTTGAAGATGTTTGCCAAAAGGTTACAGAAAAGAAAGGGTAATAAAAGATCATTCAGAATTATCACTGATTGTTGTTTACACCTTTTATTTTGCTTTTGAATTCACGCTCACTAATTTTTTGTGATTTGTATTTTGTATAACATTTGTTTCTAAAATATCACAATTTCTTTATGTTTTAATAATTCTTTTGATGTAAATAACTAATATTGTTGCAAACGTTTTTATGCGAGTATTAGCTGTAATTATCTTTTTCACATGTCTCATTAATTTTTATCTATGATCAATTTTTCATTTTATGTTTGAAACCGTTTTAATATTGTCAAGGGGATATTATTCGATAGAATAAAAGTTTAATGAAATTCCTAGGTATTTTGTTCAATGTTAAAATTTTATAATAAATTTAAAAAAATTATTAAAATTTATATTTGATAGAATAAAGTTTTAATAAAATTCTTAGGCATTTTGTTCATAAAATTAAAAAAAAAGGAACGATTCAAAATAGTAGACCTAATATTATATTAGAAATAATGAAAGTATTGGGAGACTGGTGGTTCCAACCCAATTTTTGGTCAATCTTATAAGAAACAAGGTTAACCAATCATGGTTTTATTTTTATTCCTTATCCCTCTACAATAGCAATTATTACAATATGAGAAAAATTATGCATTTTTTAAATTATGTTGTTTCATTAATTAAAATTAATAATTAAATAAACCCTGTTAAGGTATGTAAAAATATTTACCTTTGAATTAAAAGTAGAGCACTTTTAGAAACAAATGTTCCTGTATTGGAGCGGTTTTCAGATTTGTGACTATTTTAACATTATTTTGTGTGGTTTGCAGTGAATGAATTTACTGTTTAACTGTAAACTTGATAATATTTTTATAATATTATTATAAAATTATTATTATATTATTTAATTATTTAATATATTATAATAATATATAATAATATATTAATTATTATTAATATAATAATAATAATATTATTATTATATTATAATATTATTAATAATAAACGAAATTAGAAAAAATGAATTGTAATTGTTAATTGTTTGTAGAGGAATATAGAATAAACTTCTATTATTAAACTTTAAAGCGTATGACTTATTAGTGGGGAGACTATTACGGGTAGTTCCTCCTCACCGTTTGATCTATGTTATGGAGAACATAGTGGATCTAAAGTTTTCGGTGGGTTCCGAACCACCGGGTAAGTGATAATAATGCTTATAACATCAAATCATAGTAGCACGGTCACCCATCCAAACTTGATGTCACTCATCACTGTATTTGGAATAAATTATAAGAGGCACCTGGCTCAGATGGCGGCTCTGGTAGGACAGTTGGTTGGAGCGCTTGTCTGTGATAAGATAAGGGGTTCGTTTCCTACAGCCTTGGGATCGAATCTCATTCAGACATGGATGTTATGTTATGTTATGTTTGAAGGGACGGATTCAAAGATCCAGAAGATTCAAAGATCCTCACACGTCAACCGAAGCTTATTGTGTGTCCCTAGTACGTTAGTTAGGCAAACCAATACCTGTGCCCTTTACAAGATCCAGGAGTTTCTTCCCTATGCTAACGTCCCATTCATCACCTGGTTGCTTAAAGCCAAACAGAGCCATTCTCCTTGCCCCGAGTCTCTCGCAATCCAGTATGATATGCTTGGCAGTCTCTTCAGACTGATTGCAAAGCCTACACATCTGATTTTCATTTCTGAGTCCGATTGTGTGGAGATGTTTCCTGAAGTGGCCATGTCCAGTTATCAGAGCAATTAGCTGCTTAACCTGACCTCTACCCAGCCTCACCAGCCAGTTGGTGAAGTAGGTACATGGATGTTACTCATCATTCACCTCATTACCCACACACAAGTCTCCTGACTCATGTGGGCATATCATCCGCAATAAAAAAAACCTCTTACCAAAAGCCAATTGGCTTATTAATAGCTAAGTTTTCTAACGTTTCACAAATGCTCAGCTGTGCTTATGCTAGATTGTTAAATTTTTAGTTTTAATTTTACATTTTCTTTAATCTTTAATCTCTGATTGTATAAATTTATATTTTTAGAATAATAAATAGCGTTTGAAATTAAATTAATGGATGATAATCAGCTGGTTGACCTAGGCCCAAATGTGCTCTTCCACCGACAGTTTTTGAACAACATTATGTAATAAGTAAGATTTTTGTTCTTTTTAAATTCACCTCCCCCCTCACCACACTTACATGTTCGTATTATGAATTATTTAACACTAGCACTCTTATCAGTACAGTAAACATTTGCTGCTTCTTTTTTAAGCCAATAGGAAAGGCCGAAAAAATGACTAAATTTATAATAATATCACATTTTTACCGACATACAAGAGACTGCTAGCAGACATTTTAAGCCTTCTTATCAGTAATAATTGTTGCTAGCTTTGGACTTGAACTAGCAAGTTGTCTTCAGTAAATTTGTGTCAGTGAGAGCTAAAGGTGTAGGATTCTGTTGGTGAATTATTCAACACAATTATCATCAATTAATTACTTTTTATTTAATTTATTTTAAACTAATTTATCAAATGTGCAATAATTTTAAGTGAATCTGAAATCGAATATAGGTGGTATTGCAGTGGTGTTCAAAACCTTAACTAAAATCTTTAGATTCCTATAAAATATCCTAAAAAAGTGAAGTAATCTTGTTTGTTATCAAAAATGGATAGCATGGATTCAGAAGTGGATGGTGAGTTTATTATCAGTTAGAAATTTGTCAGATATTTATTTAGAACAAACTATTCTATGATCTAACTATTTGAAACTTATTAATTTATTATCTAGCAGGAAGCAGTAATAAGGAAAATTCAATTTTTTTAACCGACTTCCAAAAAGAACAAGGTTACTATATTCGACCTGTTTTTTTTTTTGTTTTTTTTATTATTTAGAAATCTCAAGTTCGCTCGCTCGTTCGTATAGAGAGCTGTGAGTTTAGTGAACGTACAGAACCAATGAAATGAAATGAAAAAATAACCAGGTTGAAGGATTTTTGTGGTTTGAAGCCCCGTGTACGCCCAAATAATATTCTTGTTATTTATTTTTGGAACTCAAATTCAAATTCAAATTCAAATAAAGTTTTATTCACAAAATACACATCCATGTACAATTAAGATTTACAAAACATACTGTGAATATTCCCCACAAAGACAGAAGTCTGAGTGTGGAGAATGAGTTCATGTTACGGATAAATACAGTATTTGTAAAATTGAACAGTATAACCAACAAGTACAAGGAGAATATAATAACTGATCACATAATAATTAATATTCAAATTCTTAGCAATAAAATAATCAAAAAAACAAATGCAGACATAAAAGAACAAAAGGCAGTAATAAATGCACACAACTAATATGGAACCAATAAAACAAATTTCAATGTCTAAAGGCGGATTGAATCAGTTGCTCAGCAGCCTCCCTACCGATTTCAAATAACCATCTATTCAAATGGAATTTGTAAGTGTTTATGCTGAAGTTTTCCATTAGTTTTAGGTGGTTGGGGATATATCTATATAAAATATGACAAATATACTTACTATTGTACCTTGAGCAGTTATGAAGGAGTCGGGGATGGACAAGACCAAAATTAATAAGATTTCTTGTGTTATATGGGTGAACTAGATTATTGAATATTGAGTTTTTATTGTAATATATATGGGTCAATAATACTTTTAAGTAAAGCTGTCTAACACTAAAAACTTGAAATTCTTGGTATATCAGGTCAGTTGGGTAGCGGTAATCTCTATTTTAGTGAAGTGATAGCCGAGTGCCGTAGCAGGTATCTGTTCAATCAGAGATAAGCTACGAAACTCCTGGGCCATCTTTGTAAGGGTGACCGATTGGATTGGCCAGCAAAAAAGACTGTTCTCTGCTGTAAAATCACTTCCCGTTGGTTCGGAACCCACCTAAAACTTTAGGTCCAACTCATCAATCACCATCATCCAATTCATTACCCACGCACATGTCCCAGACCTATGTGGGCTTCATCCTCCGAAAAAAACTTCATGTTACAAATCTGGATTTAAATTTATAAATTTTTCATTGGGTCCATATTTATTGTAATTAAACATATTAATAACAATTTAGTATAAACCTTTTCTGATTTTTAACCGATCAATATTCTTTGTTTAATGTTTTGGAATCTACTTTAATACAATAAATTTTTTATGTCCCAATGCCTTGTTTGCATGGTTATCTGTACTTCAGCAAGCAATGGACTAGGAACTTTTTTAATATTACAAAAAAATGTCACTTTATTTCAAGTGTAAAAACAAAACGTTGACGTTATACAATCAACTAATTGATATAGCAATTATGGTAACTAGTGTATAAGATTGTATAATTGTTAATCTGACTGTCTTATACTCCCTAACTCTGACTCCTTATACTCCTTACTCCTTATACTCCTTACTCCTTATACTCCTTGACTCTGAGGAGTCTCTAATATGTAATCTAAAAAAAAATCATAAATCTGTTTTACCACCGTTTATCTACAACCTAGGAAATTCAAAAGGGTATACAAAAGGGTTTGGTTGCTTTAAATGTAAGATTTCTCTTTTTAATTAATTATTCATATCTTTTTATTGCTTCTATCAAGCAGTTCTTTATCTATTTTTTTTTTTTGAGGATGAAGCCCACATAGGTCTGAGACCTGTGCGTGGGTTGATGGTGATTGATGAGTTGGACCTACAGTTTTAGGTGGGTTCCGAACCACCGGGAAGTGATCAGCATGTGTAGTATTTTCTGGACACTCAATATTTTTATATCTCAAAACTCAGCAATATTGTAGTGCTATTTACTGCACTTAAACTGTAGTTTGCATGACACTTTCATTGTGAAATGAGTTCAATTTTCTTATATAACTGTTGATTCTGTTTATTATGAAAGAAATTCAAAGAATTTGTTACTAATTTAAGTTCTTTACATTTACTGTATCCACAATCTGTGATCAAAAACTCTAAATCGACTCATTTGAACTTTCTTTAAATGATATTTTCTTTCATTTGTATCATTCTCAGTATCACTTGTATCATTTAAGTACTTTATCTACGACCATGTCATAATGTATACATTACAGTTTCACAATTGATGCCAAAACAGCTGTCTTTTCGAAATGCTTTTTGAGACCCGTTGCATAAAGAGCTCATTATAGTACAGGTTCTACATTATAACACGGGTTCTGGAAGTATTTATTAATTTGTGGAAGCATTTTTGATGGAATCAATATCGTAATTCAATATTGTGAAACTATCAGCTGATTTCATCAAACTGCTACACCAGCTGCTTTAACCTAACAATCTACTATAACTTCTCATATTTGAGATGAGAGGTTAGGTATCTCTGACATTCACAGGTAAAATGAAATTGTTTTAATTAAATTTATACTAGTGGTCGTAGATAAAATAGTGTATGCAACGACTTTATTTGGCCATTAAGGCACTCGTGAGATATTTATAACACTCGCATTCGCTCGTGTTATAACTTACATCTAACTCGTGCCTTAATAAGGGTCAAAATAAAATCGTTGCATAAACTACTATTACATGTACTGTTATATCCACAATTTGTGATCAAAAAATTTAAATCGACTCGTCAGTACTTTCTTTAAATGGAATGTTTTCAATATTTTCTATCATTTGTATCATTCTCATCAAACACACATTTCCACAGCAAGTTCAGATACTATTTATAATTGAAAATAATAATATTATTATTTTAAATTTTTATTCTGTGTTAACCTCAATGTTTTGGACAATGTAAAATATTCAAAATTGGTGAAGGGAGCAGTTTTGGACTTGAGTCTGTTGCACACCTTCACATTCGTTGTAAATTTTTCACAATAAATAGATGAATAAATAAATAAATAAATATTCCCGATTTTGCAGGGATGGAGCGGTCATTGCACGAAAGAGACAGAGTGGGTGTGCAGGATTGTGTTCTTCTGGAGGACTACACCTCTGAGAAAGCCTTCGTGGAAAACCTACAGAGGCGCTTCAAGGAAAACTTGATTTATGTGAGTTTTAATTTATATTTTATCTTTATTACTTTGTGGGAGAGGAAGAGCAGAGTGCAAAGAAGAAGAAGAAGATTTCCTATTGGAACAATAGAAAGAATTTGAATGCTTTATTCATGTGAATAAGCTTTTTCCTAATTTGAAAGTAAATTAAAATCTATTTCTAGTGCAAATTATAAAAATTGTTCTTCTTCTTCTTTTTTCTTTCTTTCTTCTTCTCCTCTTTTTATTCTACAACTTTTCTACTTTATCATCTTCACTTTTTTCGTCAACTTCTTCTTTTTCTCCTTATTCTTCGTTTTATTCTTTTATTTCTCTTTTTCTTCTTCCACCTCCTCCTTCACCACCACATCCTCCTTCTTCTTCAACTTCTTCTTTTTCTTCTCTACTTCTTCTTTTTTCTCCTTCTATCCTTTTTTTCTTATCCTTCTTCTTCTTTCTTCTTTTTTCTTGTTCTTCTTCACCCTTCTTCTTCTTCTTTCTTCTTCTTCTTCTCTTCTCTTCTTATTCTACAACCTTTCTTCTTCATCTTCTTCATTTTTTTCGTCTACTTCTTTTTTTTCTCCTGCTATTTCTTCTTCTTTTTTTTCTATTTTTCTTCTTCTACCTCCTCCTCCTCCCCTCCCACATCCTTCTTCTTCTTCTTCTTCTAGTTCCACTTTTTCTTCTTTTTTCTCTTCCTATCCTTCTTTTTTCTTATTCTTCTTCTTCTTTTCATCTTTCTTCTTATTTCTAGTTCTTCTCTACCCTTCTTTTTCTTCTTTCTTTCTTCTTGTTTCCTCCTATCCTTCTTCTTTCTTATCCTTCTTCTTCTTTCTTATTTTTCTTTTCTTCTTCTTCTTTTCTTTCTCTTTTTCTTCTCCTCCTCCAGCTTCTCCTCCTCCTCCTCCTCCTCCTCCTCCTCCTCCTCCTCCTTCTCCTCCTCCAATCCTTCTTTCCTACCATTCTTCTTCTTCTTCTCTTCTCCAATCCTTCTTACCTCTCCTTTCTTCTTCTTCGTCTTATTCTTTTTTTCTTTTTTCTTTTCCTTCTTTTTTATTTCTTCTTTTTTCTCTTCCTATCCTTCTTCCTTCTTCTCCTTTTCTTTTTTCTTGTTCTTCTTACTTTTTCTTATTCTTGTTCTTTTTTCTTGTTCTTTTTCTTTTTTCTTGTTCTTCTTCTTTTTTCCTGTTCTTTTCATTTTATCTTGTTGTTCTTCTCCTTTTCTACATTGCAATTTCTATTTCTTTGAGTGAAACTTTTCATTTGACTAGGCTGAGTATTTTGTTAACATAGATGAATTTTCCTTCTTGAGTTTTCCTTCATTTTTTAAGTTTTGTATACATTTTAAATGGGATCAGGAGAAGTTGAAGAAGAGGAAGAAGAAGAAGAAGAAGAAGAAGAAGAAGAAGATGAAAAAGGTGGAAGAAGAAAATGAAAGAAGAAGAAGATGGAAGAAGAAGAAGAAGAAGAAGAAGAAAATGAAAGAAGAAGATGGAAGAAGAAGAAGGTGGAAGAAGAAGATGGAAGAAGAAGATGAAGAAGGAAATGGAGGAAGAAGAAGAAGAAGAAGAAGAAAATGGAAGAAGAAGATGGATAAAGAAGATGGAAGAAGAAGAAGAAAGTGGAAGAAGAAGATGAAGAAGAAAATGGAAGAAGAAAATGGAAGAAGAAGGAGAAGAAGAAGAATATGGATAAAGAAGATGGAAGAAGAAGAAAAGAAGAAGAAGGTGGAAGAAGAAGAAGATAGAAGAAGAAGGAGAAGAAGATGAAGAAGAAAATGGAAGGAGAAGAAGATGGAAGAAGAAGGAGGAGGAGAAGAAGAAGAAGAAGAAGAAGAAGAAGAAGAAGAAGATGGAAGAAGAAGAAGAAGAAGAAGAAAAAGATGGAAGATGGAAGAAAAAGGAGAAGAAGATGAAGAAGAAAATGGAAGGAGAAGAAGATGGATAAAAAAAATGGAAGAAGAAGAAGAAGAAGAAGGTGGAAGAAGAAGATGAAGAAGAAAATGGAAGAAGAAGAAGAAGAAGAAGAAGAAGAAGAAAAAGAAGAAGAAGGAGAAGAGAGAGAAGAAGAAGAAAGTGAGAAGAAGGAGGAGAAGAAGAATAGGTAGGAAAAAAGAAGAGTAAGAAGAGAAAGAAGAAAAACAAGAAGCAGCAGCAGCTAGTGGCAAGGGGTGGACATTTGAAGTAACCTAAAACTGCATGCAGTGACGCAGGTTACATAGCAGACCCAGTTACATGGCCAAACACATCTTCGCGCCTCGTCTGATCTTATAAAACGACAGTTTAGTTTCGGAGAAGCGCTCTCTTGTGTCTATTCATAAACTGAGCGTGTCATTTGTATGGAGACGCCGCACTGCCCTGACGTCAAACCGCTATTAAAACGTTAGTCAACGTTTAAAACGCACATTTAGACATTCCATGTCCGATGTGTTTGATGTGACTGATGTATTTCCTCAACTATGCATTCAAATTCATTTTTAAATTTGAATGTTGTTATACATGCTAGACTGCAAAGAATTCATAAGCATAGTAAATACAAATAATTATTGCTTTTTCATTGGATATTTAAACGTAAACAATAATTATTGAAAATGAACTTTACAAGTGAATTCAACACTTCCTTATTATTGTAATGGCCAGCCGTGAATGAGAAAGCATTCCAACAATGCAAAATGGCAGCCATCACACGAATAAATAATTGTTGAATTCACCAGTAAAGTTCATTTTCAATAAGTGTTTAGGTTTTTTCAAATTAAAAAGTAATATGGATTTAAAACACCAAATAGTAAATACTCTACTATTAACTTTCTTTGTAGTGGTGATTGATTGATACATAAATTGATTGATTTATTTTGATGCAAGGTCTTGAGAGACATTTTGCATATCATTTACAAAAAATACAGTTCAATAAACAACAGCAGAAAATATTAAGAAAGCAAAGTGACTAAACTATCTAAATAAGCTTTAACTAGATAAAGGTAATAACAAAAAATTTAAAAAAAAGAAGAGAAGTAAGTAGTAGTATGAACAAGAAGAGAAAACAACAATGCTAATGAATGATGAATGGTGAAGCTGATATTGTGGAAGATATCCATAAAGACTACGTTGTCACAACCAAATTTATTGAAAGCAGTGAGATACTAGTTTCGGTTGTTGCACTATATCATTCTGAAGCAAAACTCGTTTTGTTTGTGATTGATAAAGGTGTAACAACCGAAACTAGTATATCGCTGTATTAAATAAATGTGGTAGTGCCAACTTGAAGTCTTATTATTCATTACTCTATTATTAGGCTAATTGCTAATTTAAAACATAAAATTTCAATAGAAGTTCAATACAGTAGAACTCCTCATATCCGGCCACCACGAAGCCCCTGGCCGGATAACGATTTGGCCGGATAAACCACCCTATTATAAAAACGATAATTTATACATATTAATAATTTGTAATTGATAGTTTAGTCAAAAAGAGTGTTTAAATCTCTTTTGGGATATTTTTTAGAAAAATAAAAACGATAATTTATACATAATAATAATTTGTAATTGATAGTTTAGTCAAAAGTAGTGTTTAAATCTCTTTTAGGATTATTTTTTAGAAAAATGCACATGTTTGTAAAAAAAAATTATTGATAGGAAAAAGTAGTCAAGTAATTATCATAAAAAAATATGAATTCAGATAACATAAATTAATGTTAAATAAAGATGGAGGTAAAAATTACTCACAATAAGGTTTTGTAGATTATTAGGCTTAAAAATAGTCCGTAATTTTCTGCTGAACTTTCTTGTCCATTGTTTTTTTGAAGGCATAGTTTGTCCACTTTTTGAATAACATAAAGCTTCCAAGAAGTGGCCGGATAAACCGAGGACCGGTAAAACAGAGGACGGATATGAGGAGTTCTACTGTATAAAGAAATAAATAAACCAGGCAAAGTAATTTCTAGAGAGGCATTTGTTAATGAGAAATGATATTGCCAAGATTGTGATATCAAAGATCACCATAAAAAATTCTCATTGTGGATTTTGTTATTAGGATGTTCTTTATATATAGAGATTTCACTGTAGTTATTATGTATGATTTGACGAACTCATTATTGGACCACATCAATCACAGCTCTTCTGACCCTTTTTTCCTTATATTTTCATTCATCTTCATTCTTGTCAACTTTTCTGTTAACTAGAATTATATAATTAGTGCATAATTTAGTTTTAGTTCTTCGTTTTTAAAGTGAACATATAAATTAATATTCATATTTTGAAAAGATTCAGGAATTGTAATTTCAAAGTGAAATTTCTAGTTGAAGTTGGTTATAACCTAAAATGTGGATTTTTTTAATTGAAAATTTGTAAAGAAAGCAGTAGTGGGCTGTTCCTGTTGTATCTTTACTTGATTGTTTTTTTTTTTTTTTTTTTTTTAATAAATGAAGAAATTGATGAATAATAATAATAATGCCATAGCAACTATTAATTTCCTGAATTTCTTGTTCCATGACTAACTGCGTTGTTAATATTAACTTTTTAAGTGAATTCAACCACTTGCAGTCAAATTTTTATTAAGAATAAGTATTTACTTACTGCCAAATGTTTTCGAATCTTGGAGATCCATTTTCAGAGGGGAAAATGAAAATGTATCTCCAAGATTCGATAACGTTTGCCCTGCAGAGTAAGTAAAATACTACTTATTCTTAATAAAAATTTGACTGCAAGTCGGTAATTCACTTAAAAAGTTGACTATTAATTTTTTTCCTCAATTTATGTCTTAGACAAATACAAAACCAAATATTGCAAATCCACCTCCTAACTGAGACCAATATCTGTTCAATCAGATAGATAAGCTGCGTTCTCGTAGGTCCCGTTTGTAACGGTGACCGATTAGATTGGCCAGCAAAAAAGACACTGTTCTCTGCTGAAAATCACTTCCCGGTGGTTCGGAACCCACCTAAAACTGTAGGTCCAACTCATAAATCACCATCATCCAACTCATTACCCACGCACAGGTCTAAGACCTATGTGGGCTTCATCCTCAAAAAAAAAAAAAAAAAAATATTTGTGTCAGCATTGCATTTTCAAATATTCAATACAAACAGAGTTTTTATCATCCAAAGAAATACAGTACTTCAATATGCCACTATTGTGGAACACACAAAGCATTTTAATTAGGAAACAAGCGGAAAAAATAAATTTATAGAAAAATAATCTTGGACAAAAAATTGCATATGCATGTGGAATTACATATTTGCTTTCATTTTGACTGTGTTATGTCATGAAACGTATTCTAGAGTCTCTCCACTAAAACTATCAGCTATGAAAACTAGCCAGTCATTCTAACTGTTCAATTGTCAAAGAACGCTTTTTCCTACACATTTTTCCCATAAAAACATGTTCACATTTCAGGCAGCCCACCATTCTTAACAATTATTCTTAAAGCACACTTATTAGAAATGGAAATATGGATGTACAAAATTGAAATTTTTTTGTTTTTGGGGGATTTTTTTTGGAGGATAGGTCTGATATGTTCGTGGGTAATGAATTGGATGATGTTGATTGATGACTTGGACAGTTTTAGGTGGGTTCTGAACCACCGGGAAGTGATTTTACCGCAGAGAACAGAGTCTTTGCTGGCCAATGCAATCGGTCACCCTTACAAAGAGCGCCCAGGAGTTTCGTAACTTATCTCTGAGCATACACCTGCTATGGCTCACGGCTATCACTTCCACTAAAACTAGCAAGCTTTAAAAACTAGGTAGTCATTCTAACTGATCAATTGTCAAAATAGCTATTTGTGTAACTAGAGTGCAAAATAGCGTTTTTCTGCATCGAGAGAAACAGTTTTTTCATCGAGAGAGTAAAGTTTCTCGAGTACAGAAACAATACTTAAATTTAATTACACATTAAATTTTTCCTACAGTAATGTCTAAAGTAATTTAAACAGAACAAAACAGGACATACATAACATGACAATTCCTCACATAACCTATCTTCAAAACAAATCGATTTCAACAACAACAACTACAACGACTATTTCGCAGCTGAAGCAGAGTAGCCAACCTATTTTTGAATGCAGAATAGGGAACCTGCGTATTACATGCTCACTATTTTGTGTTGTTAGGTTGCAAATTTGGAGCGCGGAAAAGTACTTTCCCGCACTGGTGCAGGAATAGACTATTTTGTGTGCTACAGTTAGTGCAAAAATAGGCACTTTTTCAGGTCACTGTAGGAAATAGTAGTTTATGCAACGATTTTATTTTGACCCTTATTAAAGCACGAGTTAGATGTAAGTTATAACACGAGCGAATGCGAGTGTTATAAATATCTCACGAGTGCTTTAATGGCCAAATAAAATCGTTGCATACACTATTTTATCTACGACCACTAGTATACATTTAATTAAAACAATTTCATTTTACCTGTGACTGTCAGAGATACCTAACCTCTCATCTCAAATACGAGAAGTTATAGTAGATTGTTAGGTTAGCAGCTTAGTTAGCAGTTTGATCAAATCAGCTGATAGTTTCACAATATTGAATTACGATATTGATTCCATCAAAAATGCTTCTGATTGGTCCAGAACCCGTGTTATAATGTAGAACCTGTACTATAATGAGCTCTTTATACAACGGGTTTCAAAAAGCATTTCGAAAAGACAGCTGTTTTGGCATCAATTGTGAAACTGTAATGTATACATTATGACATGGTCGTAGATAAACGTTATTTTCTACACATTTCCCTATTAAAAAAATGCTGAAGTTTTGGATAACCTACTATACTTAGTGGATTATTTTTAAAGTACACTTATTAGAAATGATTTCCCATTTCAAATATCCCCATTTGTTACTTTCTTCCAAAACCAATAACATGTCATTTCAATGTGTTATATCCTTCTATAGCACCACAAGACAGTTGTACTCGATTTAGAAATGATTCCCCACTTTAGAAATCTCCTTTCCTTTAATATACCTACTAGGTAATATCAATACGTTATCTTTTTCTATAACACGCGCTAGGTGATGATAAAACTAATGTAAGTGCGAGTAATAACAGTGATAAAATAGTCTGAATCGGACTACTGGTGAAGTGGAGCAGTTTAACATTGAAGACTAAAAAATAACAGTGAACAAATAACAGTGATCAGTGGTGTTTGAAACCGACTGCTAGTGGAGTGGATCATTTTAAACATTGAAGACTAAATAACCCGAAGCTATCCAGATGCTCATTTAACGTTCGGGGTCCCCGTTTACGTGATCGGCTCTAAATGTCTTGCCGTGACTTTTAAAGCAACATCTTGCAGTTAAGCAATACCCGCCACAACTTTCTATAGCGTTGCTATTACATATATACACGACTTCTAAATCTGGTACGGCTTCTGATTTATAGACACCATTCTCAACTACTCAAAATCTGTTCTTGAATAAACTGGTGTGATCGCCTTGTCATCTCAACATCAAAAAAGTTCAAGGAGAAAATTTGACATAAATGGCACAATTACGAAAGGTTGTTGAATTCCATGAGAAGCTTCCAAAAAGGTGACTCTATGCTAGCAAATTGAATTATTATATTTTATTGTCGTTGATGTTTGCTAAATCATTTGCTACATAGAGAGTTTCCATAGTTTAAAACTTTTAAGATAAGATTATTTATTTCACTGCAAGCATTTACATTCCAATAAACATAAGAGAAATTAAACAGTAAAATATTGTACACTATAAAACCAAAATATAACAGCAGTGCATCCCTCTTTAGGTTCAACCTGTGTGGAGGGATGGCTCGCACTCTAAATAAATTTTAATCTGCTTAAATATACAGGGTGTTTCGGAACTCTCTACCAATACTTCTAGGCAGTGTTTCTGGACCACTAACAAAAGTAAATATCGTAATAAATTTTTTCTAGAATCCCCAGTTACTCACACAGCCACCATTTTGTTTTTTCACTCATTATTTTTTTATTCGAACACCTCTGAATGTATAATTTTAAAATTTTGCATACAGATTTTTAACCATTGAAACAATCTAAAAAAAATTAATCAGAATTTTCCGACATCAAAAAACAAAATGGCGGCCATTTTAAATCTTTGAACAGGATTAAATTAATAATGGCTAATGATATCAAAACTTGACTGGAATAACGTTTTTTAGATATTTTTATTGCAAATCCAACGATACCTCATTTTTTAAGATTGGCCGACAATTAACAGAGATATGCTACTTTTTAGGGTGTGCGGTGGTTGGAAGCGAAAAACTGCAACCAGTTCTCAACCACCGCACACCCTAAAAAGTAGCATACGTAGCAGGAGGAGGAGAAGAAGGAGAATAAGGAAGGGAAGGAGGAGAAGAAGAAGAATGAGGAGAAGAAGGAGGAGGAGGAGGAGAAGAAAGAGAAGAAGAAGGAGGTGGAGGAGGAGGAGGTGTAGAAGGAGGAGGAGAAGGAGAAGGAGGAGAAGAAAAACTCCTCTGTGAAACTGAAAACTATTCTAAATAAAAAATATGGACTCTCGAACTGAAATTTTGTAATAAAATACGTCTTTTGCTTAAATCATGTTCTTTCTTTATTCTATTCAGCCTTGATTAATAATTCGATAATAGTGTGCAGTAAAGACAAGTACATAATATTAGTTTGCACTCTTGTATAAAATAGGACCTGTTTCATAATTACCAGTAAAAACTTGCAACATTGTACAGTAACTAATAATTTTAGGATGTACCCAGTCCTAAAAACAGGACCTTGTTCAAGCAAGCTTGTAACAACTTCATGACCCACAAATTTTAGAGTTGTCTCTGCAGCAGTAGCTAGTAAAGAAATGGCTGTAAGCCAACAAAAAAAAAACAAAAAAAAAAAATGGCAACAGTAGGGAATTGCTGGAAAGTGTTGGAGTAGTTCGTAAATTCAACTGGTCCGTAAACACCGCAATAATTTGTTGAGTGCACTAAGCCAGTGCTGCACTCTGCTTTGGAGGAATAATAGGGAAGAGGCCCGGTGCCAATAACCTCCCGTCGTGTTGTTTCCCCCAAACGGTCGTTTCCTGCTATTGTCTTCGCGTACAGAGGAGAAACAAAGACAGAAATTGAGATAGAGATGTGGTCTAGAACAAGAAATAGAGATAGAGATACGTTCTAGTAAAAGAAATAGAGATAGAGATATGGTATAGAAAAAGAGATAGAGATATGGTATAGAAAAAGAAATAGAGATAGAGATATGGTATAGAAAATTAAATAGAGATAGAGATGTGGTCTAGAAAAATAAATAGCGATAGAGGTATGGTGTAGAGACAGGAATAGAGATATATTACAGTATAGAGATAGACAGAGAAAGAGATGGTGTACACGTACTTGAACAAGTATGTACCGTAGTGGATTCACGGCACATGCTCATGACATTGACAATGATAATGATGTATGTAGATTATGTTGAAGATAGAAAGCAAGAAGAAGGCTGAGGAGAAGGAGGTGTGAAGAGATGAAATAGAAGAGGAGTGGAGGGTTGGAGAGGGAAGTGATGAAGAGAGGAGGTAGAAGGTGTATAGAAGAGGGTGGAGAGAAGTAGAAGAGTTAGAAGTGAAATGGAGTATAGGAGTGAAGTAGAAAGGAAGTGGAGGAGATGTTTTGAAAGAGAAAAAGAAGACAAAATAGGTGAGGGAGAAAAAGACAATTAAAATTTCATTTTTTTTTTTTGAGGATGAAGCCCACATAGGTCTGAGACCTGTGCGTGGGTAATGAGTTGGATGATGGTGATTGATGAGTTGGACCTACAGTTTTAGGTGGTTTCCGAACCACCGAGAAGTGATTTTACAGCAGAGAACAGTCTTTTTTGCTGGCCAATCCAATCGGTCACCCTTACGAAGAGTGCCCACGAGAACGTAGCTTATCTCTATCTGATTGAACAGATACCTGCTACGGCTCGCGGCTATCACTTCCCATTACGTTGCATGAAAATTGTGTAGGACTGAACAATAATTGTGGAAACTTTTTAGATTTAAATTTTAGCACATTAATACATAAGTTAGAAATAAATCATGTCAAATTACAATCATTACAAATATAAAAGTATTATTTTTAATTGTACCATCATATTTAGAACTTAAATGTTAGAAAATAAATGTATATTATTGAAAATTGAGTAAGATAGAGAAGAACAAGAAGAAAAAGAAAAAGAAGAAGTAAAATAAGAGGAAAAGTAAAAGAAGTAGTAGAAGAAGAAGAAGAAAAAGAAGTAGTAGAAGAAGAAGAAGAAAAAGAAGAAGGAGAAGAAGAAGTGGAAGAGGAAGAAGGAAGAAAAAGTAGAAGAAGAGGAAGAATAAGATGCAAGAAGAAGATGAGAGTAGAAGAAAAATAAAAAGATGCAAGAAGAAAAAGAAGATGCAAAAAGATGAAGATTCAAGAAGAAGAAGAAGAAGAAGAAGAAGAAGTAGAAGAGGAAAAGGAGGAGGAAGAAGGAGAAAAAGTGTAAGAAAAAGAAGAAGAACAAGAAGAAGAAGAAGATGCAAGAAGAAGAATAAAAAGACGAAGAAAACTTAAAAGAAAAAAATGCAAGAAGATGCAAGAAGATGCAAGAAGAAGAAGAAGATGCAAGGAGAAAAAGATTTAAGAAGAACAACAAGAAGAAGTGGAAGTGGAAGAGGAAGAAGAAGAAGAGGAAGAGGAAGTAGTTGAAGAAGAAGATCCAAAAAGAAAGAGAAGATTCAAGAAGAAGAAAAAGTGGAAGAGGTAAAGGAAGGGGAAGAAGAAGAAAAAAGACAAAAGGAAGAAGAAGTTAAAGAAGAAGACGATTCAAACAAGAAGAAGAAGAAGAAAATGCAAGAACATGTGGAAGAAGAAGAAGAAATAAGTGAAAGAGGAAGTAGAAGAAGAAAGAAGTGAAAGAGGTAGTAAAAGAATAAGAAGTTGCAAAAAGAAGAAGAAGATTCAAGAAGAAGAAGTGGAAGAGGTATAGGAAGAGGAAGAAGAAAAAGAGTAAAGAAGAAGAAGAAGAAGTAAAATAAGAGGAAGAAAAAGTAAAGAAGAAGAAGATTCAAGTAGAAGAAGATGAAGAAGAAATAAGTGAATGTAAAAGAAGAAGAAGAAGAAGATGCAAGGAGAAAAGATTCAACATGAACAACAAGAAGAAGTGAAAGAGGAAGAAGAAGAAAAAAGTGAACGAAAAAGAAGAAGAAGTAAAATAAGAGGAAGAAGAAGAAGAAGCAAGAAGAAGACGAGAGTAGAAGAAAAAGAAGAAGATGGAAGAAGAAGAAGAAGAAGAAGAAGAAAAAGAAGAAGTATAAAACGGAAGAGTAACGGGTGACGCATGTCCTTGTATCCGTCTCATACAATGTTGATTGACGGCCATGATCCGATGCAATTCTGTGCATATTTTATGGACTGTATGTCCATATAACGCCATACAGGCATACAGCGTCTAGCCTACTCGTGAGTCATAAACTGCATTACAACGAAGCATGCCTCCTACCCATGAAATCATGATTTTAATGACATCAAATTTGCAATCACTTTTTATTATTATTCTGAGTTCTAATAGTTTATTGTCTCATCTTCCTACATCGGTTTTATTTGGATTTGAGAATTTTCATCAAAATCTCAACATTGGGAAGAAAAGTTACTTGTAAAAATAACTTCCCGGTGGTTCGGAACCCACCTAAACTGTAGGTCCAGCTCATCAATCACCATCATCCAACTCATTACCCACGCACAGGTCTCAGACTTATGTGGGCTTCATCCTCAAAAAAAAATATATATCTATTACAAATTGTGTCAAAGCCTTTTAATTTTTTTAACATAACAGAACCCATTTGAATCCTTAGAAAATGGGTTTAGTCCAGTCAAGGAATGAATACTCCTGTGCAGAAAGGTCTCCATGGTCTAGTGGTTAAGGCGCTCAACCGGCAATTGAGACGTCCGTGGTTCGATTCCCGGTGGTGACTGATATTTTTGTACAGTAGCATTCATAGATTCCCATCAGCTTTTCAATGCTGTTGTCAATATCCGCCATTGCGGAAGTCTTCAGTATAAAGTAATAGCAATTAAAGGAATTCGAAATTAATCAATTCTGTTTATTTTTAATAGTTCCTTATATTATATCTACTTTCTTTGGACTATTGGACTGTTTTTAGAGCGGAACTTTTAAATTGATATTTTTGTTTTGAGAAGAATCAGTAATTCTACTTCAAAGTATAGGGAAGTGATAGCCGCGAGCCGTAGCAGGTATCTGTTCAATCAGATAGAGATAAGCTGCGTTCTCATGGGTCCTATTTGTAACGGTGGCCGATTAGATTGGCCAGCAAAAAAGACACTGCTCTCTGCTGAAAATCACTTCCCGGTGGTTCGGAACCCACCTAAAAACTGCAGGTCCAACTCATCAATCACCATCATCCAACTCATTACCCACGCACAGGTCTCAGACCTATGTGGGCTTTATCCTCCAAAAAAAGTGAAAATTTTAGTTAACTTGGAAATAACCTAAAATTTAGATTTTTAATTCATGAAATGCAATCAATTAATTTACAGAATCATACAACAAAGGTCCTCCTAAATCAGTAGGTTTTTCAGGAGGTGCCATATATTGATTTATTACAAGTAAATAATATTATTGAACCGATTAAAAAGTCAAAATTACCAAATACCAGAATAACATAACCTTCAATCAACATAACACAGTATTTTAATTTAGTACCGGTACATTACACTAACGATTTTTTAAGTAGAAAAATTGTAAAGAAAGCAGTAGTGGGTTACGCGTGTTGTGTTTCTATAATAAATGGATAAATATTGAAATAATTCCTAATAGTTATGGATAAATTAAATTCTGTACAAATAAAATTTAATTTATTAAAGAAACAGGGAAGTGATAGCCGCGAGCCGTAGCAGGTATCTGTTCAATCAGATAGAGATAAGCAGCGTTCTCTGGGTCCACTTTGTAACAGTGACCGATTGGATTTGCCAGCAAAAAAGACACGTTTACTGCTGTAAAATCACTTCCCGGTGGTTCGGAACCCACCTAAAACTGTAGGTCCAACTTATCAATCACCATCATCCAACTCATTACCCATGCACAGGTCTCAGACCTATGTGGGCTTCATCCTCAGAAAAAAAATCCTACTAATCACATCATGAACAGAAATTAGGAGCTTAACAACTATTCTGATATGAAATCAACGTTTACAAATGCATGAATTCATTCATACACAGCTCGTTACTCGTTCACCTTCATTTGTCTAAAGAGAGTTCCAGAAAAAGTCATCTGCGATAGTTCTTAGTCCTTCTAACCGCCAGAGACATTCATAAATATTAAAGTCTCAAGTGAATGCCCTATTTGGAAAGCTTACCACCATATGGCGGTCTCTGATATTACCATACTCTGTTATATCGCTTTTAATATTGCGTGGGATCTTTAGAGCCATTGTACTGGATTCAAAACCCACACTTTGTCTTTATTCGAGTTTGAACTACTTGTGAGAACAAAATGAAAAACTGTTATGAGAAATTCAACGTGAAGGACCGGGTTAATGAAGCTTGACATAAGATTGATATTGATGATAATCGCCCATTAGGTATGTTCGTGTCAGGGATTGCAGTTTCACATGAGTAATGAACATGAATTATGTTTAGGAAACATGAATAATTATGTAGACCGATGTCATGATCTTGGAGCTATCGTCCCACGGTCCGGTAAAATGTAGATCGTTTAACAATTGGTAAAATTTCTCTAAACAGTGCATACCATGGATAGTTTCATGGTTTGAAATAAGATTGAGTCACCTTTATTCATAAAAAATGTACAAGTGCATTGAAAAGTGTCACACATATACAAAACATTTAGTCCCAAAGTATCGCTATATATCACTAATTTAAATCCATAAATTAAACCAAATGAGTAAACTCCTGCAAGGAGTACAAGGATAACTCAAATAATCCTTGTTTTCTTTTGAAAGTAGCACTTCACTCCAACTGAAACTTTCTTGGTAACAAAGTAAAATATCTTAACTTTTCATGTGAAATTTAACGACTTTCAGTCAAATATTTGTTAAGAATAAGTATAACTCACTTAATCTGTAGGCCGAGCATTTTCAAATCTTTGAGATCCATCTTCAGAGGGAAGATGGATCTCAAAGATTTGAAAATGCTCGGCCTACAGATTAAGTGAGTTATACTTATTCTTAACAAATATTTGACTGCAAGTCGTTAAATTTCACTGAAAAGTTAATATTAACAACGCAGTTCGTCATGGAACAAGAAATCCAGGAAGTAAAATATCTTTCAGATGGAAAAATGTGTTTCTTATGGTGCTTGCACAATGGAGCAACTTATACTCAAGGATAAACACCTTATAAAAATCAAATAGATGCTGTGAAATTGTGTTTGAAATATAGGAACAGCATGAATACATCCATTATTCTATATTTTGTGTTTGATTTTGGGAGGAATTTCAAAATAATATTTATTTGAAATTTGAATGGACAAAATCACAAGAAATATTAAACAAATTTTCGGAATTTCCTTACTTATTAACGTTTCTTCAGTGTCTCTTGTGTCGAGGGCAGTGGAGGCTGCTGTAATTGTTGCAGTCTTGCACAACAACAATTTTTATTTAAGTAATATTATAATTTTGTTATACATTATCTCAAGAAACAATAATGTTGGATAATTTTAAGAAATTATGATGTTTATCATATGAGTTATAAGAAATATGAATAATAATCAGGAAAATAAAGCGCAGTATAACAAAGTTGTTGCTTGCTATTGCAACACGGGCTTGCATGAGAGGAAATGCTCGATAGCAGTCTCCTATTCGCATCGTACAGTAGCCAGCTTGTTGCATTGGGCTTGCAATTATAGCTGGTAGCGTGCATTCGATGTTGATTGTCGATTTTCTTTGTCGTCGATTTGATGATCATCGATTGTCGATTTGTCGTTTCGTTTCACGTGTGTGAAATTCAACGTGAGTTTTAGGTTATGTTATGTTTATGAGTTTCACATTTCGGCCTGGGCCATGAGCGTAATACGTTTGTGCTTTAATTATATCCTTTTAGTAATATAATATGAACATGAATTCTGTGAGTAATTTGTTTTCATTTTAAGTAAGGTAAGATTAGTCTACTGTCTTCAATTAATTTTATTAACATGTTGAACGTTTTTTGATTCGTGGATTTTAATTTTTAAGTACTCTTTATTACGATTGACAGTAACTTATACAAACTTTTTATGGTAAATTCAGTGACTTGGAGATGACCTTTAAAGATGAGGGATGAAGCCGGGCTCTGGGGTGTGTATCATACTTGAGTCGTAGTGTAGCATTCTACGCTATGCTATGCAGGAATGCTCCGTTTCATTGTATACGGGCAGTTATTTATTATAAAAAGTCAATATTAACAACGCAGATCGTTATGGAACAAGAAATCCAGGAATGTAACTCAATACGTTGTACACAATATTTAATTGAAAATGTAATAACCATAGTTTAAAAGAGTGGGATAAATTATCTTGCAACAACCAACTTCTAAATCCACTGGTCAAGGGACTCTTGAAAGGTCCATAATAGGAGGGTCCGGATTTTTTTTAAATTTAGTGATGTGAAAAGCTAATCTAGACAACTTGTTAGGCTCTAAAGTTCAAAAGAAAGTTTTGAAAAAATACTACCCAAGAATCTAGGTGGCCAGGTTTGAAATGATAAAGTTTGATATACCGATATCTGTGACTATTTTGAGTCAAAACCCTTGAATTGGAACTAATCATACTCAACTTATGTACTGAATCTCAAAATTAATACTAATTATTATAAGTTTCATATAATTTATGTCATTAGCCTAAAACGCACCCAACCCAAAGTTCATGAAATCGGAATTTTTTTTATCATAGCACACTGATTTTACACGCTTGCATAGAACTTGCATTTATTTGTGTGTTTTCATTTATAAAATCCCAATTTTATGAACTTTGGGTGCGTTCAGGCTAGTGGGTTATACTGAATTTTAACTTCAAAACTAAATTTTCTACAATATGAGTTTATTCAAAAAGGTGATTTATCAATAATTAACAAAGTTAATCCACTTCAAACTTGAAAATTGCATTTTATTTAATGTAATAAATAAATAATTATGGTAGTCACAGTTTTCTAATATGTTTTATTCGATTTCGTAGCTCATTTTAAATCAAAATTATCTATTTGAGCACCTAACAAGTTTCCATATGAGTAAATATTGAGGAAAAATTTGAAAATTGCATTAATCTGACTATAACTGTAGCTATATTCCATTACACAAACAGGGTTTCTGTAATCTGTTCGGTATAATGCAACAAAACAGATTGAACCCTTCGGCTTTAATAAGTCCTTATCTATTAGTTATTTGAGAATTTTTTATTTCTGAAATTTCGGGGGGGGGGGCCGGGCCCCATGGGCCCCCCCTGGCTACGCCACTGTTGTGGACACGGAAAGAATGAACAGTGATTTTTGGTGTTATCTGCTTGTTTCAAGTCTTCTGGTCTAAGCAATTAATCACTCTTCTTCTGTACTCTCTTCTCCTCGTAGTTTATTTTTGACACTTTTATGATATTTACTTAAAACTTTGTAGAATATTTAATTAGAACCTCATGGAAATTCATCGAATATTGTGGAAAATGCGAGAGTCCTTGATTGTTTATTTTAGAATTCGGTAGAAGTTGATAGGAAGATGGAGAGATATCTAGTTCATATCTAGTTCTTTCTAAATTATGGAAAAATGTATAAATAGGAGAAACTTTCGTAAAAGTGAGTTCATTGGTATTTCGATCTTTAATGCGATAAGTGGCAGTAGTGACAGTTCCTGTTTACCAGTAAGCGCTTATACAGACCGTGATGAACAAACGTCTGTTGTTACAGTGTTAATCGCAGTATTTTGTGACACATTATTATTCAGGCTTACTTGACAGTTTATACAGTGACTTGTAAGTGCTTAGAGTTTCAACTGTTATGTGTTAGACGCTTCTTCTTGAATTATTGAACAGTTATTATTTAATATTAGATCGTCCTTTTGACATTTAGTGATTGATTTTGGAACAGTAATATAGCAAAATCTTTCTTTGCTGAACATTATCGATTTATCTGCTTCCGATTACTTGTGTAAGAAGTAACTGAACAGTGTGAGTTGGAGATAATTTGTGTTAATAAAGTGCGAGTGATAAATTTAAGTGTTGCCAGCGTTATTTTAGAGATAGAACCCGTAACATTAGTATAACTCTATATTCTACTAGAACTCGCTCCTATCTCACAGGCATGGGCCCATGTGAGGAGTCCCCTACATAATTTATTGTGTTATATTTTTCATTTATGTATTTTTATGGAGAATAAAAAATATATTAATTTCAGAGTACATTCCTGTTGGAATCAACGTTTCTTTTTACTGGTGTTTTGAATGTTCTATTATACTTTTACATTCTGTTATGTGAAATAATGAGGAGCTCTGCACTGCCTTACAAAAAAAATAATTATATATTATTTACTTTATACTGTTTTTATACCATTTGCGCTATTATATTTATGTTTATTAAAAGAACCGACCCGTCCAGGTTTCTCAGGGGTGGCGTTAAATTTATTTTTTCATAAAAGCTTGAAATTATTTTATTATTTTATTTTTCATAAAAGCTTGAAATTATTTTATGTTTTGTGATTTAAAAAAATAAATTTCTATCTTTCTTTTCAGACCTATATCGGCCAAGTTCTGGTATCCGTCAACCCTTATCGAAATTTGCCAATCTATGGAGAAGACGCCATTGTAGAGTATGAAAATACACATATCTTTGAAGCACCGCCTCACGTGTAAGTGATATATAAAAAATTTACGATGTAATTTAAGGTATCAATTTTTGTTTTTATTATATACATCTATATTTTTATTTCTTTTTTATTATTTAAATTCACACCAAGTAATTTGTTTCTTTTTCTTCAATCGACCTTTGTACCTCTTCAATTATTATCATTTTTAAATGATTTATTTAAAAATTGTGGCGATTTTTGATGGTAACTCCCATATAGGTTAGCCTCGGGAGTACCTAATTTCTCACCAGATGAAACATTATGCTTCCATATGTTGCATAGGCTACGTTGTAGGCTAGATAGTGAGAAATAAATGTATTTATTTAATTTAGGTTAAACATTTAAATTGCAAATTTATATTGAAAACTTGGGTTGCAATTTACGTTTAGAATAGCATAGCTTATCAGTTTCGGACCAGGTGGTAATTACTAAGCAAATACTGTAAATGATTTAAAAAAAACATTGAAAATTGATTAATGACATTGTGTAGTTGGTGCGGCAATGAACTTTCAAGTGTCTGTAATCAATGATAGTAAAAATGTTTTTTTTTTTTTTTTTGACTTGGAAGTATGAGTTCTTGAAAATTTCAAGAAGTTTCTTTGAAATTTAAAAACCCACATTGAAAATGGATTAATGGCATTGTATAGTTGGTGCGGCAATGAGATTTTAAGTGTCCGAAGTCAATGACAGTTTTTGTATTGAAAGAAAGTGCTTCAACATCTCAAGGTACGAGCACTCAAGACTGCGCTTGGGTGGATGATAAAACACTTGAAAAGTTTTCTGCTTTATTATCACTTACCCGGTGGTTTGAACCTCATATAAAATAGTAAGTGCACCATGTTCCCCATAATTTACATAATTTTTTATTATGGCACGGCCCCAACAGCGCAGTGTAACTATCAGTTAAAGGTCTACCCCATGGTGGAATGATACATGTATCATTCTACCATGGGTCTACTTATCAATAAAAGTCATACGCAAATTTATTTAATGTGTACTGTTACAAAACAAGGTGGCAGTGATATCTAGTTGGCGGAAGTTGCAGCTATTCAGATGGCAGTGAATTGAGATGGCGGGCAAATGAAACAGAGATGAAAAGGAAAGAGTTGAAGGTCCAAGCCATGTATGAAATAAACTATAGTATATTTATATGCCGTACTGTAGTATAATAAGATATTGTACTATTCAATTCTTCCATGATCCTGGCCACGTTGTTCTAGAGGTCAGGCGATATTTTTAGAAAGGGCAGCACTGTGAAGAGAACTATAGCAGACAAGGCAGGACGGTATACTATATTGCTATACCGTCCTGAGACAAGGTCTATTCCAGACGTGTCTGCAGGTGAGGATTCAAATGGCAAAGCGGAGCAAGGAGAACAAAAGACGGTGAAAGAAGAGTGGGAATGAAAAGAAGTGACAAAGAGAGAAGAGATACGGTAGTTATCTAGAGAGTGAATGTAGGTGGAAGAAGGATGGTGTGTGAGAGAGAAAGGTGGAGTGGTACTGGTACACCGTCATAGACTGGAGCAGAAACTGATTGCAGTTTGATAAAGAATGGTGGATTCATTTATTACTAGCCGGAAGGACTGGGTGATGAATGAGATGAAGAGGACGGGAGGAGAAAGGGTAGATGGGGGAGGAGGAGGGGAAGAACAAGAAAAATAAGGAGGTGGAGCAGGAGAGGTTAAAGAAAAAGGAAGAGGAGGAGGAGAAGAAGAAGAAGGAGATGATGATGATGATGATGATGAAGAAGAAGAAGAAGAAGAAGAAGAAAAAGTAGTTAGGAGGAGAAGAAGAGGAAGAATAAGAAGGAGGTCGAGGAGGAGGAGGAGGAGGAGCTGGTGAAGAAGAAGAAGAATAAAAAGAAGTAGTTGGGAGAAGAAGAAGGAGGAGAAGATGATGATGGAGAAGAAAAAAGTAGAAGAATAAGAAGTAGTTAGAAGAAGTAGAAGTATTTTTTTTTTTTTTTTTTTTTGAGGATGAAGCCCACATAGGTCTGAGACTTGTGCGTGGGTAATGAGTTGGATGATGGTGATTGATGAGTTGGACCTACAGTTTTAGGTGGGTTCCGAACCACCGGGAAGTGATTTTACAGCAGAGAACAGTGTTTTTTTTGCTGGCCAATCTAATCGGTCACCGTTACAAACAGAACCTACGAGAACGCAGCTTATCTCTCTGATTGAACAGATACCTGCTACGGCTCGCGGCTATCACTTCCCTAGTTAGAAGAAGAATAGGAAGGAGGAGGAGAAGAAGAAGAAGGAGGAGGAGGAGAAAAAGTAGTTAGGGGGAGAAGAAGAGGAAGAATAAGAAGGAGAAGGTCGAAGAGGAGGAGGAGGAGGAGGAGGAGCTGGTGAAGAAGAAGAATAAAAAGAAGTAGTTGGGAGAAGAAGAAGGAGGAGGAGGAGGATAGGTTGAAGGAGGAGGAGGAGGAGAAGAAACTGATTGCAGTTTGATAAAAAATGGTGGATTCATTTATTTCTAGCCGGAAGGACTGGGTGGTGAATGAAATGAAAAAGACGGGAGAAGAAAGAGAAGATAAGGTAAAGGAGGGGAAGAACAAGAAGAAGAAGAAGCTGATGAAGGAGGAGGAGGAGGAGCAGGAGCAGGAGAGGTTAAAGAAGAAGAAAAAGGAAGAGTAGGAGAAGAAGAAGAAGAAGAAGATTATGATGATGAAGAAGAAGAAAAAAAATTAGTTAGGAGGAGAAGAAGAGGAAGGAGATATTTGATATTTATTTATAACATCTTACGTTGCCAGGTCTAGTAAGACCTATGGCAAACACTAATAAATATAACCTAAAATATAAAATATTACATTACATTAAGTAATTATAGTTGAAATAAACTAAAAAGATTAATTAAAAGAAAAAAAATATATTTGCTAATGATAAAACATAACTCATGAAATGTATGTAGCAAAAAAAAAGAAGTAAAAATAAAAATGAATAACTGGGAAACAAATTGTACAATGGACTTATGAAATAGAAAAGAAAAAAAAGAAAAGAGAATGATGATGAAGTTGAGATTGATGAGATTAAAAGCATCAAAGGGCACAATAGCAAGGAGCAAGTAATTAAATTAATAGAAAGTGTCCAGATGAATTGAGTAGAAACAAATTGGAAGAAAGAATTAGAAAAGGGAGAAAAACATATGAATAAAGAAAGAACAAGAATACTAATTATTAAAGAAAGAAAATGAATGGGAATCTCAATCAAAGAAGGAGGTCGAGGAGGAGGAGCTGTTGAAGAAGAAGAATAAAAATAAGTAGTTGGGAGAAGAAGAAGAAGGAGGATGAGGAGGAGGAGGAGATGATGATGAAGAAGAAAAAAGTAGAAGAATAAGAAGTAGTTAGAAGAAGAATAGGAAGAATAAGAAGGAGGAGGAGATTCAGATTCAGATTCAGATGACTTTATTTGTGTAAATTTACAATGTATTTGAATGATAAAGTATTATTAATATTAGCAACTCTCAGATCCACTAGTTGAAGTTAAGTACAGTTGATTTTGAATCGTAAACATAATGGTTGAATAGTTTGAGTAGAAAAGTTTATAAATACAACAAATATATATTCAGAGGTATAGTACAGCAGAAATTGATAAAAAAATAAAAAAACATAATGAAAATAGAGCTTGGATCTGAGAGATGAATTACACAAAGAGGCGAAGTCTTGGCCATTGAGGCCATTCTTACACTTAACCTTTTACCTCAACATGTCCTACTAGTTTAAATTGATTTAGATGAAATCGTCTGATATGGGTTATCTAAGTAAGAGAAGGAGAAGAAGAAAGAAGAAGGAGAAGATGATGTAGAAGAATAAGAAGTAGTTAGTAGGAGAAGAAGAAGAAGAAGGAGGAGGAGGAGAAAGAAGAAGTTGAATGAGGAAAAAGAACAATAAAAATAAAAAAGAGTAGGAGGAGAAGAAAGAGGATATGAAGGAGAAGACAGCAAGAGAAGAATTAAGAAGTAGTATAAGGGAAGAAGAAAAGAAAGAAACATCACGAGTGGTTAATAGCTTTAAATGGCAAATTGAAGTGTGAAGTGTGGGTACAATGCTTTTCATTCAATTATTAAATGAATATTTTGTATGGCATGAAACTGCGAACTACGGTATTGAGTAACGTACTAAATGATCCGACCTTGAGGATTCCTTATCTCAAGTGAAACTGAAAAATCCCTTCCTCTAAAAACTTTTCAAGTGTCGTTCGAGTTTAGAATAAGGATGCCTCAAGTGAGGATCATAAACACGGGTCTAAGTCACTTTATAATTAGAATCCTCATTTTAAAAATGAAACACTTCTTATCAAGAACACTGAGAGTCATAGGCGTAACGAGGGGGGGGTTTTGGGGGTCGTAACCCCCCCATTGCTTGGAAGAAATTTAAAAAAAATGTTAAAAAACAATTGGAAAAAGTAAAAATTAGAAAGGTTATTTATTTAATTTGAAGCTAATGTAAAGGAACCTGTAGCTGACACCTCCTTACTAAATAAATTCATGAATATTATCTATTAACTTTGGAACTATTGTCTGGATTAATACAAACATTTTCAGAATATATGTTTTTTATCCCTTTTTTCTTCATAATTATATTTTTGCATAGTATATATAACTGTCATTAGTTCATAGCAGCAGTATTTTTGTTCTATTTTATAATATATTGTTATTGTCTTTTCTTATTTACTGTATAATTTCTAATGTTGAGAGACAAACCATTCCTCCACACAGGCTATAGCCTAATGAGGAATACACTTGAAAATTTTATTGTACGGTATTATATGTTTTTAATATTTTTATTCAAGTGAATAAAGTATTTGAATTTGAAAAAAATTCATTCAAGTCATTTTCATGACTAATTGCAACTGGAATAAATTTCGATACAAATTTAATTTTGATTTGATTTTAAAATCACTTGACATCTGTACCAATAGCTGACACCCCTATTTTTGTCACCTCCAGTAGCTGATATACGTATCAGGTAAGGAATGAGCTAATTTGATTTCATATATATCAAATGGTAATCATACATATAAAACAAAAGATATCAACAATAATTTAAAAAAAAATTCAGACATGGTCCCTAGTGGCTGACATACCATGTCAGCTACTTGTGTATGTGTTGAAAATATACTTAATACGTTGACATCCCCCCAATTAACATAAAATATGAAAATCATCCCCTAATAGGTGAACTCAGGGTATAATCAACATATATTCAAGCTCTAGCATTCTAAGCATTAGTTAATTTTAAATAATGATTATTTTGACAGTACTTTGAGATTTTCAAACACTCTTATTTCCATATTTCCTAAAGAATTCCACCTAGAAATAAAGGATTCTTGTCTGACAGCTTATACTCAAAGTATTTTTCCCCGTCAAAAATGATGCCTAGCACATGATTCAATGGTACCAGTTTATGCACAAAATACCAGTTTAATTCTCAATGGTTTGAATTTAAAAACTACCCACTATGGCCTTAATAAGAAAAAATATGAAGATATGTCAGCTGGGCGGGGGGGGGGGGGGGTCGTCAGCTTCTGGTTCCTTTACCCTACATGATTATTGTATAATATATTTTATATCTATATTCTGAGATTTTTTGATGAGAGTAAGAGTGGTTGACCGTGGGGGGGGGGGGGTAAACCCCCCCCCATAAGTCGACTCTAGTTACGCCACTGCTGAGAGTTTATATTTGATGATTATACAGCAAGCAGCAAATTGTTAGACTACTTAATATAAAAACAGAATTTATTAATTTCGAATTCCTTTAAGTGCTATTAATTTATACTGAAGACTTCCGCAATGGTGGATATTGACAACAGCTTTGAATAGCTGATGGAAATCGATGAATGCTATTGTACAAAAATATCTGTACAAAGATATGGCCAAGTTTAAAATGAATGCTGCTGGGCAGAAAGGTCTCCATAGTCTAGTGGTTAAGGCGCCCGACCGGCAATTGGGAGGTCCGTGGTTCGATTCCCGGTGGTGACTGATATTTTTGTACAGTAGTATTCATCGATTTTCATCAGCTATCCAATGCTTTCGTCAATATCCGCCATTGCGGAAGTCTTCAGTATAAATTAATAGCACTTGAAGGAATTCGAAATTAATAAATTCTGTTTCTGTAGGCTATATTATTGTCAGTTGGTTAAATTTATTGTCAGTCATTTCAAACTAACAAACTAAATTCCCAAATTTCTTGTAGGCCTGTGAGTGTTATTTTTAAAGTATTTTACAAACATCACATAGATGTAGACAGAGGAATTTAATGATAAAGTCTCGCATAAAATACGAGCTTATCTGTAGCGAATTATGTTTAACAATGGTGAAGTTTGCACAAACTTCGTCTACTTAAAGACTCAACCTTCAGAATGAGATCCTACCGTACCTCATTAGCTATTCCATGGACTAATAGAGCTATTCATTAGCAACGGTTTTGCTAATTCCATCTTTTATTTAATAGAATTCGCCATTCTACTTTTTCCTTTTTTCTATTGTATTATTTTTATTTTTAATATAAATATTATATTCTTTTTTCTATTTCATTCTATTATAGATATTCACATAGATATTCTCACTCATCGCTCTTTATCCTTCCTTATCTTTCCTCTCACTCACTTGTTCAGTTGAGTAAGTATTATGATTACTAGTAGTGCTCAATGTGATAACATTGAGGTCTGTCTCAATTCAGCCTTCGTAAACACATACGGGGATCGTTGCAGGTTTATGACCAAAGCCAGTAATTTACTGTTTTGAAACGTAAACATTACCTATTTGGTCGCTGGGCTTTCTAGTTATAATAATAGTAAAAAGAACAATGACTTTCTATTTCGTCATATTTCAACTGCAGATACTAGAGATAGAAACTGATTGAGGCTATTCAATACTAAACATGGTGAATGTACAGAATATGTGGCTAAATTATTATATGTAAGAAGTCTTATGCACTCTGGAATATGTTTTTATGCTCGTGAAATTGGAGCTATCCTTGCTTAAATATTTTCAGGCTTTTTCAGTGGATCCATTAACTGGAGGCCTAAAGCAGGCTTCATTCATGCACTAAGCTTCATGCTCGTGAAATAGGAGTTTTAACATTGCTTATGACTGCAATTTATCAATGATGCTTCTTATTTTTGCGTCTATACTTCACATGTACAAAATAATAAAGGGTTTGAAATAGATAGATAGATTGGTTGACACAGAAAATACAAAAAGAAGAAGCAAATATTAGGCAACAATAAATCACAATAATTATTTTTCAAAATATAATATGGTGTACCTTTCAATACAATAAATAGAACACTGGAATATACTACAGAAAGAAATTGGGGAAAATAAAATAAAAAATAAAAATAGATAAATGAAAATATTTTTAAGAAAAATATAGGGTCTCTAAGGCTTAACCTGTGTAGAGGTTCCTTTACATTACATATAAATAGTTGAAGATAGCGCTAAAAGTAAATTCATTGCACATTAATCTTATAAAAAGTGGAAGTATGTAGTTGTAGATGGAGGAGGAGGAGGAGAAGGAGAAGGAGAAGAAGAAGTAAACAGTATGTGAATAATTAGAAGTAGTACAGAAGGAGGAGGATGAGGACGAGGAGAAGGAGGAGAATTAAGAGGAAGAAAAAGCAGAAGAAGAAAGAAGAAAGAAGAGGAGGAAGTAGACAGAGAAAAAATTAATTTGAAGTATAGATAAAAGCTAAAGATAATGAGTAAAAAGGCGGAAGAATGAAATCATGTTAAGAATGAGCTAAAGAAAGGGAAGAAAAATGGGAAAAGTGAGAGAAGAGAATAGATAAGAGGTAGATGATGGAGAAAATGAAGTAGAGGGAAACAAAAAGAATTAGGAGAGTAAAAGGAGTAACTAAAGCAGGGGGATAAAAGAGAAGAAAGATAGGAAAAATAGTAAGAGTGGTCGAAAAATATTGATAAGAGTGACGTTTTTTAGAATGAAGCCCACATAGGTCTCAGATCTGTGCGTGGGTAATGAGTTGGTGATTGGTGAGTTGGACCTACAGTTTTAGGTGGGTTCCGAACCACCGGGAAGTGATTTTACAGCAGAGAACTGTGTCCTTTTTGCTGGCCAATCTAATCGGTCACCTTTACAAAGAGGACTCAGGAGAACGCAGCTTATCTCTATCTGATTGAACAGATACCTGCTACGGCTCACGGCTATCACTTCCCTTGACTGAATGATAAAAAAAATTCAACCCTATTTTAAAGCTTTTCATACTCAGAATAATGCCAAAAATTTTGCAAGATGAATGTAGAAATCAAACATTTAAGTGAGGCTTTAAAGAATAATATAATTAATAAAACAATTTGTATATTTATTGATTCATTTGTAATTTACAATTACCACTGGGTCTGATAAGATCTGTATTGATACAAATGCATTAAAAATATGTTCGATCCCAGTTCTGACCGAAAGTTTTTACCTCGGGCCACTCCCGTGTTTCGGAGGACACGTTAAGCTGTCGGTCCCGGCTGCCTAAAAAACAGTCGTTAAGTCACGTCAGAGGCCCTGAACTTATTCAGGTGCGACCTGATAACTCTGACACCAGACCTGAGCCAGCCAGGTCACACGATATTATTATTATTATTATTGTTATTATTATTATTATTATTAAAAATATGTTATGATATTACAAAAGAAATAGATTAAAACATTGATCATCAAAAATTTGATGAAGTTAGAATGCCTTTTGATACTTCTCATTTTACACCGTATTTGAGAATATATCTCAAACAACACTGTTGAGAATGGATTCCAAGTATCCGAAAGCATGTTCCAGTCAATTGATTAAATTCAAAATTATTTCTCATATAAACTATGTCCGCAAAAGTCATATTACTAACATAAAAAATAATACACTATCAGCATATTTTTACTTGGAATATTAATTTCTTATATGATTAATGTGAGGAAGAAGAAAAGAAATGTAAAAAACCATGCAGTAGACTATGTTCTCTGCTGTAAAATCACTTCCCGGTGGTTCGTAACCCACCTAAAAATGTAGGTCCAACTCATCACTCACCATCATCCAATTCATGACTGCGCTTGGATGGGTGACCGTGCTTCAATGACTTGATGTTATAAGCTTTATTATCACTTACCCGGTGGTTCGGAACCCACCTAAAATAGTAGGTCCACCATGTTCCCCGTAACATGGCTCAAACGGCGAGGTGGAACTACCCGTAAGGGTCTCCCCACCATTAAAAGCCATACGCCTATTATTTATTTCATCCAATTCATTGCCCACACACAGGTCTCAGACCTATGTGGGCATCATCCTCCGAAAAAAAAGTTGATCATCAAATATTTGATGATGTTAGATTAAAGAATACCCTTTGATACTGCAATTTTATTTTTTGTCTTTATTTTATTCTCAGTATTTTTGTCAAAGTTGGTTCAATTATGAAGAATATGTTATACTGTTTTTACATGTTTTTATAATAAATTTATTCAAATTTTCAGATAAAAATATGTCTTGTTTCACTTACAATAATTTACATAATGTTTCTTATTGTTTTGTAAATATTTTTTTGGCAAAATAAAAATATATATATTCTTATTTCACACCCTATTAGAGAATATTTCTCAAATATCACAATAGGTTTTAAATATAATATTAGTACAGACAGAGTAATAATTCATCGATTACAGTATACTCAAATCAGTTTCAATTGGCGTTTTAAGTGAGACTCCAATAGATTAGGATATTTGCAACCATTTGAATACAAACATCAAGGGAAAATACCATTGGCATGCCTATTTCAAACCGTTACAAAGAGCGTGACCTATGCTTAAAACCAATCCCACATTTGAATCCTTTCTAGATGATAGTATGAGTGAAATTCTATGACTCACCTGGTTGTAATGTTTTATTTGGGAGATGATGTCACCCACAAGCCTTAAAAGTGGCTCTCCTTTTTTCCAGTTTACTTTTAAGAGAAATAAAAAATAGATTCTGTAGTACAAACTGTCTACAGCGCACTATAATATGCAAATCTCGGTGAATCATTCTTTGTAACCGTTCAACAGTAAGCATTATTATAGTCATATTACTATGAGTAATTTCTTAGTTGTGTGTGTGGGCTGTAATGATTGATTATCGCTAATCAAATTTTAATACTAGGCTTGTAAAAAGGACTTGCTGGCCTTCTAGAAAGTGGACAGTCATGTTTTGTATTCAGATTTACTATTTCTGTCAAGTCCTTGAACTTGGGAACGAGTTTATGATCCTTCAAAGATATGATTCACTTACGAAACTTAAATAATAAAGGATACATTTTAGTGTTATTAATTTGTTTATAAAATGTGATATTCTAAATGTAAAATGTAATAGCCAGCAAAAAATAAACTGATCTCTGCTGTAAAATTACTTCCCGGTGGTTTGGTACCCACCTAAAACTCTGTAAGTCCAGTTCATCAATCACCATCATCCAACTCATTACCCAAGAACAGGTCTCAGACCTATGTGGTCTTCATCCTCTAAAAAAAGTTATCAAATGGTTTGGAGCCACTCTACTTTAACAATTAAAAAAATATTTAGTTGATAAATGTATCTTTACTTGATAGTATTCTTTGTAATGAATGAATGAATAAATAAATAAATAATGCTGTTTATAGTGTACAAGAGTTCCTTTCAGATCAAAATTAAGCTCCACCTCAACCAATTGAAATTGTAATTTTGATAACTAGTGTATAAGATTGGGAATATTGTATGTATATAATTGTTGACCTGACTTGTCTTATACTCTTCAACCGGAGTCTTCAAAATGTAATCTTCAAAAAAAAAAACTGCCAAATACTATAAGGAATTTTTTCCCTATTAAGTGATACTTATGAAAAATTCTTTTTTTCAGATATGCTATCACTGACGCAGCGTATAGATCTCTGCTTGAAGAGCACAGAGAACAGTGCATCTTAATATCAGGTGAGGAATACGATTAAGGTTGAGCTTATTAAGTGATTAAACTATGCTTTATTTTTACAAATTGTTGCTGGTATGTCTTATTCAGTGTATATTAATTACTTATGTTTTATAGTAAGATTACCTACATAAATTATAAAAAAGTGTGTTATTCTTATAATTACAATTACCATTTTGAACTTGAAAATGTGCTGATAAATCTAAGGATGGTGATATATCAAGAAAATGAGACAAAATAACTTCACGAAGTATGCAATGGATAATTAGCCTTATCTCCATCTGGTTGAAAAAATAAAAACGATTGAATATCCATGATGTAAATAATATGTCATTTGATTTTATCATTATAAAAATGTTTGTTAGATTTTAGTTAGAAGAAAGTTTTGTAAGAAGGCCCGAGCAAGAGCTTTGGTTGATTTTTAAAATTAATTAATTAAATCAGCATTTTGTTGGCAAATTTACTTACAGCTATGACTTGAATTTACTTTATCATCACTTACTCGATAATTTAGAACCTACCTGTAACTGTAGGTTCACCATCCATTAAATCCATGAGGATGAAGCCCACATAGGCCTGAGACCTGTGCGTTGGTAATGAATTGGATAATGGTGATTGATGAGTTGAACCTACAGTTTTAGGTCGGTTCCGAACCACTGGGAAGTGATTTTACAGCAGAGAACCACTGTTGTTCTACAGCAGTACCTTCCACTGTAAGGGCTCTACTGCTCTATTACTGTTATTAATTTTCATTTGTTACTGCAATAAAATATTTAAGTATTTATCTAACATCATTATTAGAAAATAAAAAGATCAATGTTAATAATGCCAAGAATTTCAATGTCTTAATTACAAGAATTTAAGACAAGTCTCAGGCTCATGTGGGCATCATCAGGAAGAAGAATTAAGAATTAAATAATGGAAAATACTGCATTGCATAAAAAATATTGCATTACATACAAAATATTGTAATTACATAAGTAAATTGGAGTTGCATGATACTAATTTCATAAAGGTGATATTGAAATGTTTGGTGGTTATGGGAGTGTCTGTTAGATTTTTCTTATAAAAAATGGCTTCAACTTTTGTAATGGCTCTCAGTAGAATCAATATAAGAGATTCAAATTTAACATACCGTATTAACAGTCCTGTTGCTTGAAATAGAATTTGTCACATAATCTTTCTTAGAATTGTCATTTAAATTTCTGGCATGCAATAAAGCTATTGTTGCCATTCAAGCCTTACACAAGCACTACATTAATAATTAATGTAGTTAATTATTGTAATTAATGTAGTTAATTATTGTAATTAATTGTTAATTTATGTAATTATTACACATTACATAACAATTATTACCCATGCAAGCCTTACAAGCACTACATTAATAATAAATGTAGTTAATTATTGTAATTAATTGTTAATTTATGTAATTATTACACATTACGTAACAATTATTACCCATGCAAGCCTTACAAGTACTACATTCATAGTAAATGTAGTTAATTATTGTAATTAATTGTTAATTTATATAATTATTACGCATTATTGTGAATGAGATCATCTTATTTCATGAATTTAGAGATATAATCTAGTTGAAATGATAAAATCAGACTATCAATTATTTTCCAATTTCTCTTCATTCAATTTCTGAGTCTGCCGCCTATCAATTGCTTATCATCAATCGTGGCAAGCCATCTCAATATTGATTTGCACTTCCCGCTGAGTAGAATTTGATTGAGAGCCAACAATATTGTCAGCTATTGATTTTCTGAGGCCTATTGTCTATTTAAAAGAGGAATGATAGTATCTTTTAATGATGAACCCTAGGCCTGTGTTTATGAACTTTACTTGAGGTTTCCTTAACTCAATGCATTCTCTCTAAAGGCTTTTCAAGGCTCCCTTCAGACTGACCTGCGGATTTATAAACGTACCTTGAGGCTTCCATAATTGAAGGGAGACTCGAATCGCCTTTAATTTAATTAATGTCAAGTATTACTTGACTTAAGGAAGCCCCAAGGTAAGTTCTAAGTACTGGCCCTAGTTTAGATTCTACAGACCTCAATTCTAATATTTATTCTACTACTTCTTGACGTTTACTTCAGCTTGCTGTCGTTTAAGCGGTCGTGGGTTCGAATCCCACTCCTCCATCTGGCATCTATGTGAAACATTTACCTCATTACCCACGCACAAGTCTCGGACTCATGTGGACATCATCAACAATAAAAAAATGACATATTAATTCAACGATTTTTAATGAAAAATAAGACGAAATTGTCACAACCACATTATTTTATTAAAACTTCGAGAAACTAGTTTCGGTTGTTACACCATTATCAATCTCAATCAAACTCAGTTTGATTGAGATTGATAATGGTGTAACAACCGAAACTAGTTTCTCGAAGTTTTAATAAATGTGGTTATGACAATTTCGTCTTATTTTTCATTATGGATACCTTCCAAACATAACACCTTCGCCATTACTAAGAAAGTCAAAGATTTTTACTCACAATAATTTTATTCATGAATTTATATTTTACGAAATTTATATTTTATTTATTATTTCACGAAATATTTTCAATATTTGCAGCCATTTTTTTGAAAACCTAGTTCTGTAGAGTAGTTACAATCTTGTAAAGCTCTAAAATTCAATAATAATATTTTAAAATAAAATTAATAACTTTTTAAAAGATTTTTATTCGTAGTCAGCAAGTCATATTATATTGCATTGTAGATAATAAATTATGTAAGATGGTGTACCATAACATACTATAACTTCCATTATATTTTAATGTAAAAATAACAATCTTTTAAAAATGTTCACTCTTAGGAAGGTATATTAAAGTGTAGATGAGTACTTCAATGGCAAACTTTAAATTTACTTTTGCTGGTGACTTTTCAATGTTTTCCCCGCTCTTAAGGGCATTGATTTTACTTTAGGCTACAGTAAACATTTTTTGAAACTAAATTTCTTTCAAACTGAAAGCTACTGGTAGCGTAGTTGGCTGGAGCGCTTGTCTGAGATAAGATAAGGCTCTAGCTTGCTTCGTTTCTCCTGCTGCCTTGGGTTTGAATCTCATTCAGCCTCAATCTCATTCAATGATGTTTCTCATCATTCAACTCATTACCCACGCACAAGTCTTCAGATTCATGTGGGCACCATCAGGAATAAAAAAAATGTTTCTTTTGATGATGTGACGATACACTATAACTGATATGAATTACCAATCAAATAATTCTTTATATCGACAAAATTTCATCGAAAAATTACTAATCCAACATCATTATCCGAATAGAAAAATATCAATATCAATGTTAATAATGCCAAGAATTATTACAAGAATTTAAGGCAATACATGGAATACTGCTTGTTAAATTTGAATTGCAAACATTGATAACAATGAATAATTAATTGCAATGAAGAATTTGAATTGAAATCATTAATATTGCCAAGTAATTTTATGAAATTCATTCTATTAAAGTTTACTTTTACCAAGTTCATTTCAATCATCTACTTTCGGTTTTGACTATGAATTTCACTCGAAGATGCTAAAAATCATGACATTTGAATTTTAACTTTGTCCTTTATCAATCAAAAATGTCAGCCCAACAAAATTATTTCCATTCAAGGTTTGCACAAATTTGCATGATATTACGATTTCGCTTATTCAATAAATGGATGCTATAAAATTTCCCTATCTACAAAATGTAGTTATAGTAATAATATTTTGTGACCTTTCTGATTCAGGTTTGGTGCCAGAAATTGCAGGTAGCACCTGAATAAGTTCAGGGCCTCTGACGTAACTATACGATGTTTTTCTTTTAGCTGAAACGAGGTTGTAAAATAAGCTATTGGATGATACATTATTAATTTTACGATTTGTTTCTTTTTAACAGGTGAATCAGGGTCAGGAAAGACAGAAGCATCAAAGAAGGTTCTTCAATACATAGCCGCTGTCTCGCAGCACAAAGGCCATGTGGAAAATGTCAAAGACAAACTGCTGCAATCGAATCCAGTTCTTGAAGCTTTTGGAAATGCAAAAACCAATCGCAATGACAACTCAAGCCGGTTTGGAAAATACATGGACATACAGTTCAATTTTCTTGTAAGCAATGAAATCCATATTTTTCAATAATTCAATTGCTCTTTATTATTTTTGTGGATCATAAACATGAACTAAAATACAGAATCTTCTTATTAATAATTATTTACATTAAAAATGCAATCAGGAATACTTATTCAATTAATGGTGGAATAATCCAAGCATATTACAATTATTAACAATTAATTGTTGAATTGGAGTGTTAAGATTTTTGGATAATGGCATTCATCTAATTTTTGCATTTCTATTTGTAACTGTTGTCAATATTCGTATTCCGAAAGTCTTCAGTGCATTGGATAGAATTGAATTGAGAATTCTAAATTCATTTCAATCTACTCATAGAATTATGCTGATTCCCAGACAATCAAAATAGAAATTGTCTCCATAATTTATAGTACCAGATACAAATAACTCAGCCGAAGACTTCATTTGTGAAAAACGTTTTAGTCTACTACTATATAAAGCTGCATTTATCCATAATTTTTTATTATTTTATGTGAGTTATGTTACTGCGATTATTTCAATCAATTTAATTTACATAGTACAGTGCACGTAGTAAATTCACGCTGTACAAAGGAAGATGGGTCGCAATGACAAAAATATAAATTCGTATCACTATAATAATTAACAAGGAAGTTTTTCAATACCACGTTTTCATCCTCTACTACTCAGGTCTTACGAAATGGAATACAGAGGGAAACCTCTATCAACCGTAACCTTTGGGACCAGGGCGGCCGTAACGTAGTGACGGATAACTGAACAGTCGGATAATTAAAATGCCTACAAAAGTGCACAGTACAGGCTCTAAATTTAAAATGGTTGTGGGGAAGTCAGTAAAATAAGACAATTTACAGACTTAGAAAACACTTTTAAGTGGAAATTGAGACGGCCGTTTCACTCTGATGTTAAGAACATCCTCAGACGACCCACAGTACACTGTGTTTACACGGTGCGTACTGTGGGTTGTCTGACGATGCTCTTAAACTCATAGTGAAACGGCCTTCACGCCATAACGTGAGTCATAATTTCCACTTGAAAGTATTTTTTAAGTTTTTATTATATATAAGTGGAAACAAGATGGATCTTCAACATCACAATTTACAGAATTTATGCAGAGGTCATATATTTATGTCGTCAGAAATAAGCTGTACAGAACTGTTGAATAATATGTAATAATAGGCTAGTAAATCGTAACATGCTCACTTCTAAGATGACATACGACAGAAAGTGAAGGTTAAAGGAGTGACGCATAATCGAGGTTTTACTGTATATTGGCAATTTATTGTAAATTTATATAAAACGTGAGTAAACGTTTCGTGACCTTGCTTTTCAAAAATTGGCAAACAACCATCCTTGTTTTAATTTTGATATTGATTTCTACAGCGTCAAGTATTCTGTATTGATTTTATGTGGACTAAGATTCAATTTGTATGATTACAGGGAGAGCCTGTCGGTGGAAATATTCTCAACTACCTGCTAGAAAAGTCAAGGGTTGTCCATCAAAGTAAAGGAGAGCGTAACTTCCACATTTTCTATCAACTTCTCTCTGGAGGGAATGATCTACTACTGACCAGACTACTGCTGGAACGAGATTTATCCAAATATACTTACTTTACAGATGAAGTGAGTATTGGGTTTAATAAAATTGAATAGATTCGCTGAAAATTGATGCACAAAAAGCATTGTTAATGCACAAAGGTTAAAATGCTACAAAAATTAATCTAGAGCCTAGACACTGAAAAAACTTAGATTTGATATTCTAATATCAATATTCTCAGGTATGTTTGCATGCCCTTCACCCAGCTTCTGAAGTGCCTGTGATGTTTTCCTTGACGAAGTACTTTATGAACAATCTAATATCAAAACTGACACTGTATTTCTATTAAAGATATGATTTTCACTCACTCATACTGGAGATACTGGAGGGATGCATTTCACTTCTAAAGAGATGCTTCATCAGCCTCTCTCTCTTTAACTGAGTGTAAGATAGGGCTATTCTGCCCTAACTCCGCCTTTTTGTGTAAATGTAGGGCTATTCTGTAAATTTGTAGGGCTATTCTGCCCTAACTCCGCCTTTTTGTGTAAATGTATCACCTGGACATTCATTTATTATGCAAACAGTCTTTTCAATGTCAGTAATCAAATTTGCAAACCAGTTTAATAGTAACAGAGTAAACGTATTGTCTTTGTATAAATTTTTATAAATCTTTCTGATCAATCTAGTTGATATCATTCATTGTAAGGTTATAGTCATTAGATATATAAACTGTACTTTTAGTCAAATAAAGCTATCTGAATCGGAATCTTTCACTTCTCTTCAGAAGTGAAATGCGTCCCTCTAGTATCTCCAGTATAAGTGAGTGAAAATCATATATTAATTGGAAATTCAGTGTCAGTTTTGATAATAGATTATTAAAATTCCATGAGAAAACGATATCCCTATAAAACTCCGCAATTATAGAATTTCAAATTAATGAAACTAATCTGCTAGTCATTATAATCTGTCATTTTTCCATAACGAAATAATTTTTTAACAATCTGACACTTTTTTATTGGTTTTTCTTTTCACTCACTTGAAACTAGAGGGTTCATTTTTCTTCGTCCAGAAAAAGCATCTATAGCCGTCCGATTGATGGACATAAATTATTTGAAAATGTCATTGCATTTGAATTCTTTCTAATCTGTCGGTTCTGTCCTCTCAGACAAAATTTACGCAAAATTTTGTTTTATATTTTTAACTTTGAAGGTTAATAGTTTATTTAACTAGTTACGTTTGATATTTATTTTTTTCTCTCAATAACACACCATTCAAATTCGATACAATAAATATATATCGAATCAAACCGTAACCCACGGGACAAACTGTCCCGTGGGTTACGATCAAACCTTAATGAAATATAAACTCAGTGATTGTAGGAAATCCTAAAATTAGTTGCAAAACGCTGATCTTTGTTTTTTTTTCAATTTGAGCATATCCAGTGCGTTGGTGATGATATTTTATTGAATTTACCATAAGTTAATATTAACAATCTTTCTAGTGGCGAAGGTGATATTGTGGAAAGTAACCATAATGAATAATAAGACTAAATTGTCATAACCACATTTATTAAAACTTTGAGAAACTAGTTTTGGTTGTTACACCATTATCAATCTCAATCAAACTAAAAACCAAGTACAGAGAAGCTTAATATATAATGAACATGAAATGATGATATTGGCTAAGCGGGAAAGAGGCTGACCTTCATCGGACGTTGTGATTGGCTGTCAAGTCACGCCCCCCGGTGGGAGGAGTAACAAGCAAAAACGAGTCAAACCAATAACCAAACACTGTGAACATCAAGAAAGCAACAAAGAAGAAAAATACGTAATAATGCTAAAATTGAATCGTATTAAAACTAAAAAATTAGAAGTTTACTGAAATGCAGTCAAGGTCAACTGAGAAATACACTCAGGAACTGTTTTTTAAAATTAGGCTGGAATTATGATGAAACCAAGTTAGTTGTATTGAATTGGTTAAAATAAATTTGGTTATTTAAACTATTTAAGTATTGGAATCGTTTTTTACCAACCTAGTTATCTCCAAAGCTTCTAAAATGTTCAATTGTCTGCCTATGCCAATCAAATGCAGAAATTCAACATTTTCTTCAGCCTTGAACTTGTGCCCATTATTAATGAGATGTTAAAAAACAGTTCTTGCGTGTATTTATCAGTTGACCATGACTGCATTTCAGTGAACTTCTATTTTTTTAGTTTTAATTTGATTAAATTGTAGCCTTATTACGTAGTTTTCTTCTTTGTTGCTTTCTTGATGTTCACAGTGTTTAGTTATTGATTTGACTCGTATTTTTGCTTGTTACTCCTCCCACCAGGGGGCGTGACTTGACAACCAATCACAACGTCCGATGAAGGTCAGCCTCTTTCCCGTTTAGCCAATAGCATCATTTCATGTTCATTATTTTATATTAAGCTTCTCTGTACTTTGGTTTTTAGTTTGATTGAGATTGATAATGGTGTAACAACCGAAACTAGTTTCTCAAAGTTTTAATAAATGTGTTTGTGACAATTTCGTCTTATTATTCATTAATATTAACAATGCAGATCATTGGAACAAAAAGTCCAAGAACTTTTCTGATGTATAATCAATGCCCAGGCTCCACATTATTCCACATTGACAATATCGCAGTTCGTATTTTATTTATCATATTCAAGCTCTGGTGAAATTATCTATTTAATTTTGGTTTTCTTTCAGATAAAAGGCGAAGGACTTAGTCAGCCAGCCGATTCTGTTCAATTTCGAGAAGTTCAACGAGCAATGGAGGTGATGGAGCTGTCTGAAGGGGAACAAGAAGAGATATTGACGATAGTGGCCAGTATTCTTCATCTTGGCAATGTGGGGTTTTCAGAGGAAGAAGGCATTGCATTCATCCCGAGCAGGGTTCCAGTTGAGAAAGTCGCCAAGGTTTGTGCAACCTTTCGATTCATGCTACAAAGCTGAAATAATTTACCCAGTTCTAGAAATTTTTAGAAATAATTAAGTCATCTATATTGTAACTTGCCAATTTGAAAAATTGAATAAAATTTACTGTAATACCTACAAATCCGTCACTTTTAAGTTTTTGCTCTGGTTGGATAATACTTTTGTTTTTCTTTGTAGTGGCAAAGGTGATATTGTGGAAGGTATTCATAATGAATAATAAGACGACATTGTCACAAACACATTTATTAAAAAGATAGAAGTACTATACTCTATTCACGGAAAGGAGAGACAGAGCAAAACAAATGGTTGCGTTTGTGTGAGTGAATTTCTTGTGAAAAGATGATGACTCATATCCGGAGTAGGTGACTCGATTGGCTGCTACCAGTTCACAGTGGGTTCAGTGTGACACTGAACGCTCACAGTGCAAAGTTCAATACCGGTTCACTTATGCTGTTCGTTAATTGATCGTTGACTGTTCGTTGTATACGTTGTATTGTGCTTTTGTACATTTTTAGTTTGCAAACATATTTATAGTACTGTAATATACCTTCATCACATAACAATCAATTCATCATACATCAATTGACAATGTCTTCAACTGAAAGTGCAGATGAAGACACGGCAGTTACATATTCTAATGATTTTGGCTTTAGCCTACTGGCCCCTGAAAGATGGAAATAGTTGAGAGTTGATTATAATTATAATAAATAATTAATCTTGAAACCTAGAAACCTTGAAATTGATGTCTTCCATAGGATCCACATTCTCCTTGTTAGCACCTTCGCTCCTTTTCCCAGAAAATGTGTTCTCTCAGAATTTTCCTCGTTTGCAGACACGGACACAGGTTCAATTTTTAATAAAAAGGCATTTCATCTAAATTACCGCGAAATTACTAAGTCAGAAGAGAAAAAATTTCAGAAAATTATTCTTTTTAGGCAGATGAGAGAAAACGTAAACTACTTATACAGTACTTGTTCCTATTATTAAAAAAAATCAACTGCTTTGGGAGAACTGACACAATTAACCAAAACTATTATTTATATAGTTATGCAACAATCGCGTAATTTATCCCATATATCAAGGGTATAAATATTCCTTCTGAACATTTTTAAAAAATGTACTAGTCGATAAAAAATAGAAATCACTAAAACATGACCGTACAACATCACAATACCATATGTTGAAAAATAGAATAGATATGAAAAAAATGGCACTCCCAAATAATGAAACTAAATTCAAAATACTGTATGAAGAAAAATATTGACTTTGTTTTCTACACAACTCCCCACTTTCCATTACATCGTATACCGGTATGCTAATATACATTGAGGAATTCGATGGGAAAATAATATTAATTTTCTCTAATATTTGCACTGTGGAGACATAGCTGTCATGATTTATAACAGTCTAGATAAGTTTGTTTGAAGAGTATTTTGTCCTCAGTATGTGACTGGTCCTGAAGTCACAACATCCTGCTTCTGAATTTCTTCACTAAAGCTATCTGCGAATTGATAAAGTAAACAATAAACATTGACCTGACAATATTTAGCTTATTCATTCTTCCTTTTTTCCTTTAGTGTTTCAGTTTTATTTCTTTATAAATATATATATATTTCAGTCTGGGCATGGGTCATTTCTTGAAAAAATATATTTTTATTCCGGGCCCCCCCCCGCGCCGCGGGGTCTGCGGGGGTGTACGTTACGCCACTGTGTTTAGTACTCTACTATAGTAATTTGTATAGGTTTCATGCAATATCGCCGTTCAATTGAATTTTGAAAATTGTAATTTTTTAATAATTGATGGATCATCATCATTTTTTGAAGGTTTATGTAAAATTTTGCGCTGATTCCGAATATGCAATCAGATTTTTGATATCTTATTCCAATCCTTGAGAAAGGAACTTGCAAGAATGTAGCAACTATTAACAAAAGACGTCCGCAGCTACTGTGAATCGGTCTCGTTGCTCGAAGGTACACTCTCGCACGCGCATCGTTGTTTACATCTGTCTCTCCTTTCGCTGAATGGAGTATAGTTTCGGTTGTTATACTCTTATCAATCTCAAACAAACATTGGCAAAAATAAAATGGTTGTGACATTTCGTCTTATTATTCATTAACACTTCTGTTTTTGTGTGTCAATAAATCCTATCTAGAAATTGAAAGCTGATTGCAAACTATTAATAACACCAACATCACATAGATTCTTGAAAATTGAACACAGAAAACTGATGTAAGATTATACATTCATGTATTTACAGTGAATATATATTTCTTATGATGCTTAATTCCAATTTTCCATTCGAAAGAAGCATCTACGAAAATTTATTTCAACACAGACTAAAGTGGGTAAATGCAGTGTCAGGTCACCTGCAACCTGTACGTGCGTAATGAGTTGGATGATGGCGATTGATGAGCTGGACCTATAGTTTTAGGTGGATTCCGAACCACCGGGAAGGTATTTTACAGCAGAGAAAAGTTTCTGTTTTTGCTGGCCAATCTAATCGAACACCCTTACAAAGAGTGCCCAGGAGAACGCAGCTTATCTCTATTTGATTGAACAGATACCTGCTACGGCTCACGGCTATCACTTCCCTAACTTACTAATCAATCGGATATTTCACCCACGCTACTATAACCTAGAATGCGTGTTTATTGTTGATCGGCTCTGAATTGAAATTCAAATCGATTTTGATATATTTAAATCAGCTGATGTGACTATTGCTTATTTTTCATTTCGACACTGTTCTAGCGAAATCCTGACCTCTGATTGTCCAATGTTTAAAAATCAATGTAGTGTTAAATAGCTTCATTATGCAATTGTTTTGAACAGGCTTGAATAAAGTCACTGTTTTGATAACAATTTCTAACCCTAATATGTACTTTATAACTTTGTCGTAGATTAAAATGTTTACAATAAGTAATGTATAAATATGTTTTATTGACCCAAAAACTTGGAATACATACATAGAGTCTTGTCATAAATGATAACAATTTGTCAATATCTCAAATTAATATCATAGTCGTTCAATTTACAATATCACAGCATTTAAAATATATATTCTTGTCAGTTGCTATCCAGTATCACAGAAAATCACAATCAACAGCGGAGTCCTGTTAGTTTCCACTCAGTATCACAGAAAAACAAAATCATCAACAAGAAAACACACACAGAAAAACAAATCATCAAGTTGTACAGTGGCTCATTGAGATTGGGAGGAAAGGAGTTGGTGGTATTCTCCAATCAATGTATGCAGAATAGATCCCCAGTTCATTTTAATTACCTAGCATATACATTCAAACATGCAAGAAGTCAACAGTTAAATTATAAATATTGGGTACAGGTTATCTAGGGTGCTCAGAGTTTTTTCATATTGTATTTTTATTAGAAAATGTTTATTGTGATTTATGATTATCGACACATGACTCAACCCCTGCTCACGCACAGGATTTTCCTATGTGAGCATGTAATTTCCATAATGATGTTCAAATCACAATGTTTGTTAAATTGCAAAGAAAATGTCTTTTAAAGTGTGCAATTTTTTGTTTTATTGATGTTTTTTTTTTGAAATAAATGTTTATTCTATTCTATCACAATCAATAACACAGAACAACAATAGAAACACAAATTGTATCACACAATGTAACCTACTTAACCTTACTGTAACCTTTAAATAATTGCATCTTGTTTACATCAGCTGCTGGGATGCTCGGAGAGTGAACTTGAGAGAGCGCTCACCCATCGCACAATAGACGCGAGGGGTGATGTGGTGACGTCACCGCTTAACCGTGAGCTGGCCGTTTATGCGAGAGACGCTTTGGCCAAATCCATCTACGATCGACTCTTCACTTGGCTGGTGCAGAGGCTTAACAAGTCCCTTCAGCCGTCCCACCACACCAACAACACTGTCATGGGAATTTTGGACATCTATGGATTTGAAATATTCCAAAAGAACAGGTGCGAGTCATTTTTTACCCTTTGATTTTTCTTATTAAGTGAATGTTAGGTTAGGTTAGGTTAATGTGAATTAAGTTAATGTAGAACTGTAAACCCTCTGATAGGCTTTGGAGCTTGGGTCTTGCTAGAGAGTTGTAATGCTAAACACTAATAGAGGGCCTGTCATTTATTATACAGGGTGTTTCGGAACTCTCTGCCAATACTTCTAGACAGTGTTTCTGGACCACTAACAAAAGTAAATATCGTAATGAAAATTTTCTAAAGTCCCCAGTTACTCACACAGCCGCCATTTTGTTTTTTTCACACATTATTTTTTATTCGAACACCATTGATTATATAATTTTGAAATTTTGCATACAGCTTTATAACAATTAAAACAATCTTAAAAAAAATTAATCAAAATTTTCCGACATTAAAAAACAAAATGACGGCTATTTAAAATCTTTGAACAGGGTTAAATTAATAATGGCTAACGGTATAAAAATTTGACTGGAATGATTTTTTTTTATATTGTTATTGCAAATCTAATGATACCTCATTTTTCAAGATTGGTCAACAATTAACAGAGATATGCTACTTTTAGGGTGTGCGGTGATAAAGTTCATTTTTATTTAATGATGTTCAGTAATTCAATGATGTTCAGATGAATCAGTAATTTTCTATTTATTTTTTCCAGCTTTGAGCAGTTCTGCATCAATTATTGCAACGAGAAACTTCAACAAGTCTTCATCGAACTTACACTGAAATCAGAACAGGAAGAGTATTTGAAGGAAGGTATCGCATGGGAGCCAGTGCAGTATTTCAACAATAAAGTCATATGCAACCTGATCGAGGAGAAGTACAAAGGTATAATTTGAAATTTTCAAACACATTAATGATTTCAAGAACTTGACTAAGTTTGATAAATTTTGAATTTTCATACAAATCTAATATCAAAACGGACCCTGTATTTCTATTTAAATTATGATTTTTACTCACGTATACTGGAGATACTGGAGGGATGCATTTCACTTCTAAAGAGAAGCTTTATCAGCCTCCTTAAATCTATTAATTGTAGACTACTGAAAATCACGGATATTGACAACAGTAACAAATAGCTATAGCAGCAGTAATAGTTTTGTAAAAATCTCATGAATGCTACTAAAGAAAAAATCACATCTGTATTTATTCATTTCACATCACTTCTGTATTTCATTTATTGCAATATATGAAAAATTATACTAAATTTATATAATTATTTAATTGCAATATCAAATGGATGTAATTTCGCCATTAATGTGTAGTGTAAACTTAATGTGGGTGCTCTTAATCAGAGGAATCCACCATAGCTTAGAAGGTTTACTTGATAAGATTCTTAGAGAAGTTTCTGGGATAGAGAAAAACGTTACTTCAACTATAACTGCAGATTCGGATCCCGGCGGTGCCGTGTTTTTTTTTTTTTATCTTGGTTAATAGAATTTATTTAATTTTCGCAAAAACTATTTGTTACTGTAGTTGACAACAGCCGTAATCCAGTAGTCTCCATTACAATTTTTTTTAAAACCCACATAGGTCTGAGACCTGTGCGTGTGTAATGAGTTGGATGATGGTGATTGATGAGTTGAACCTGCAGCTGTAGGTGGGTTCCGAACCACTGGAAAGTGATTTTACAACAGAGAACAGAGTAGTTTTGCTGGCTGATCCAATCGGTCACCCTTACAAAGAGGGCCTAGGGGGCGTTGTTTAACTCTATCTGGTTGAACACATACCTGCTACGGCTCAAGGCTATCACTTCCCATATTGATAGAATTAAATTAGAATAATTCTAAAATTATCAACTTCTGTATTTAACAATTATTTAAGCAATAACGAATAGATTTAAATCCACTTATATGCCATCTTCTTCTCCAAGCAAGACGTTTTATGTGCTGTATTAGATTTTATGTTTATCATTATTATGAATCTTTTCATTTTTATGAATTCACCTAGCTCATTTTTTTCACATGGGACGCTAGTAGTTTCTGGGACATAATGCATCATGATGCTTTTATATTAGATTGTGTCAAGCTACAAACTTATGTCAAGACGCATTGTCACTGCTGACACAAATTTTTCTTATTATCTTGCAATTTGGTTTCCATGACGAACTGTGTAATTTGCAAGTATTTGTATTATGATGTTTGTATATTACATTGTGTCAAACTACAAGTTTATGTAGTTTATGTAATTCAAAGTTTATCAAATACAGTCGAATATTTGAGTAGAAATTGAAAATATTCTACTCAATGATCAGATGGCCATTTCGGACTGCGTGGGTTCATCATCTGAGCTGACCGCTTATGTTAATTGGTGTGTGTATATTTCATTACAGGCATAATTTCGCTGCTAGATGAAGAATGCCTACGGCCAGGTGAGTCAACCGACCTCAGTCTTTTGACAAAACTCAACGACCAACTCAACTCTCACGACCATTTCACCGGACACCGGAAGGCGGACAAAAACGTCCGAAAAACGATGGGACGCGACGAATTCATTCTAGTCCACTATGCCGGTGAGGTCACCTACAACGTTGGCGGATTTATTGAGAAGAACAACGACCTGCTGTTTCGAGATCTTCGTGACGTCATGGGAAGTACTTCGAACTCTATTACGAGATCCGTTTTTCCCGCTACTTCGAGCCGCCGACGACCGGAAACGGCCGCCACCCAGTTCAAGGCCAGTCTCAACCAGCTGATGGCAATCCTCATGAACAAGGAGCCGTCATATATCAGATGCATCAAGCCTAACGATTTCAAGATGCCAGGTGAGAAATTATAATAATTTAATTAGTAAAATTAGATTAATCAGTTTCACTTGCAAAATATGGCTTAAAAGAGCGGAGAGGCATAGCTTAAGATGGCAGTCATAGATTATAAGAAAATGGAGGAAGCATAAAGTCAGAAACGTAGCCGACGCCATCTTAAGCAACTATCCAGCGACTTTCGGAAAATATCCACTATAGTTATACACCAATGTTGTACGGTTATAGTTATCTATATATATTTTTTCAATTCAATTTTTATTTGCCAGACAAAATTCAACATGACAATTCACAAATGAACTCAAGCTATTAGGAACATGTAATCTTGTTTCTAGTGACAGAAAAATGTTTTCTTGGCGACTACCCAGCAAGGAAATCCAGTCCGCTGGGAGTGAGCATCAGATCATATTAGTTATTCTAAAAAAAAAAAAACACTATAAGTTGATAGTACAAAAGGTTGAGTCAAATATTATAATAGCGAACTTTTAATATCTAAGAAAAAGGTCTCAACTATCCAATCATCTGTCTGTCTCCCCACCTTTGGTACACCCTCAATTTGATAAATCAGTCCATTGAGAACGAGATTGATTAATTTTGTGCTTAGATAATTTAATTGTCGGCGTAATATTGTTAAATTAGTATGGTTGATGTTATACATGTTATGTGAGTGTAATCTAAAATTATTTAAGGCAAAACTTTTCCTCTGTATGAATCTATCTTTATTCCTTCGTATATAGGAGAGAAGTTTCTATGTATAGTTGGCGTATGGCCATTACCTTGAATTCATCAAAAGTATCTTTATTGGAATGAGTTCTTGGTTTATTTAGGATAGTTTTTATTATAATTTTTTGAAGAACAAAAACCCTATCCATCAGATAATCATAAGCTCCTTCCCATTCTCGTAATCCATATTGTAATACAGATTGAACATAAGCGAAATAAAGAAGTTTCAGCTCTTGTAAATTCAATATTTTACGGATTTTGTAGAACATATAATACACAAATTTCAGCCTTCTACAAATAAATATGTGAATCCCACTTAAGGTGACAGTCATCCATAATACCCAAATACTTGACATTTTTTTCCTGTTTCAATTTTGGGCTAGCACATTCCCCCCCCCCCCCCCCCCCCCCATTTTTAAAATCACAATTTGTATGTATTTTTAATTCAATTTCCTCGGGTGGTTGTCCAATTTCATTAGGAGAAAAAGTTATATATTTAAATTTAGTCTTTGCTGTATTCATACTCAATTTATATCTATGAGCTCTACTATGACTATCTTTAAAAATGGCCGCCAATCTACACTTTGTTGTAGGTTAAAGCCATAATTATTAACGTTTATGTAATCAATGCTTTCAAAAAAGCATTTTGAGAAGCAAATCGTTTCCCAAGATGATAAGCGTAGTTCAAACATTTGAACTAACATGAAAGTGAAATATTGTAAAAGTGAACTACTTAATCTGAAATTCGTGGTGATTAGCTGCCAATGGTTTCAGATCCCATGCAGTAGGGCCTTGCTTGCTTCCATTTCCGGTTACACTTTTTTCACGTCGGCGGTATAAGTTATGCACCCTCCACTTTCTTATACCTCCATGGCTGAAGTCAACTCATTCTTGACAGTGCGCAGAAACACAAAAATCTGTTTGTCCTACTACGCATCCCTAGTAACACAGTACCAAGCGGCTATATCAGGAACTAGTCATTCTCCACATGATGAAGATATGAGGGCATTTCAAGCCTTCCAGTAGCCTAGAGAATTAGTAGTGGTAAGAGCGGTCATGCACGATGCAAATTCATGCGACTGCCAAAAATGAGATGGCAAGTTATATTAGATATTGTATTTGTGTACGACTGGCAATGAAGGTTTGAATTTGAGAAAGAATGAAAAGAAGAGCTCGGTTAGATAAAACCATTCAAGTACAGTACTTGAGAAGCACACTCAAAGGCATAGTCAATCACTACTGACAAATCAAAACTTTATCTTTTCAATGTCATTTTCAAGAGAATATAGGGGGGTCGGAGATTATAAGGTGATTCACATTGCCTGAGAAAATTTCTATGTTTGTTAATGAAGATAATTAGATTCTTAACGTATAAATGCCTTACAGTTAAAACTAGTAAACAGTAAAACTCTTAAATTAAAATTGTTCTGCATCAGTCAAAGAATGAAAAATCATCTAAACCATAACTCTTCCATTTTCTTTTCAAATAGTAAAATTTAGTATTGCTACACTGGAAAGCTTCTAACTGCTATGTCTGTAATTTAGACAGAATATCTTTTGAACATGGAAATTTGAAGCCTGGCTATTTAAACAGCTATTTTCAAAGCAACAAATCATCCGAAGAAGTAAGAGCGTACTCTAATCACTGACTTGCTTAGTTTTGTATTAGCAGAAGTGATAATGTTGTGTTTAGTTATGCTTAATTGGAGCTCATACTGTTAGTGACATCATATTCTTTGTTAATTAGTTGAACTCTTTGGACTGAGCTGGTTTTTGTTTCAGTAAGAGACAAACATTTCTGTTAGTAATAATCTTCTTGAGACTCGTTTTTTGTGGGTGCATTATTATATTTGAACGGATTACTATATTGTGCTCTTCAACGTGAGTAGACTGGATCAATTATTCCGCTTTAAATTCAAATTTTTATTTCCATTAAATCTATTTTAAATAGTAGTTACAGGTTTTTCATCGAAATGATCAATTAACTTCATTACCCTTGGTGTACTGCTGTAAGACAAACTTTTTTTAGAAATCTGTACTAGTGTTATCTATGTATTGAAACCTATTGTAATTGAATTATTTTGAACTCTGTGTTACAAAAGGATACTTTTGAATAGAAAAGTCACTTTTTCCTTTTTGTTCTGGTTGTATTTTTTCGTGAAATGGTTTACATCGCTTTTCTTATCGCAAATCTTGAACATCTTTATTTCTCCAATACATTTACAATGCAATCATAAAATTTAAACCCTCTAGCTTATAGCTATTTGAGGGGATTACATTAGTTTCAATTGGCTTGAGCTATATCATAATTATAACATATAAATAACATTTTGATTATAGATTGCTATTACAAAAATAAATTTTACTAAAATAATTTGTTTTTCGATGGGAAATTAATATATTTAATGCAATTCCTGGATTTCTTGTTCCATGACGAACTGCGTTGTTAATATTAACTTTTCATGTGAAATTTAACGACTTGCAGTCAAATATTTGTTAAGAATAAGTATAATAACTCACTTAATCTGGCCGAGTACTTTCGAATCTATGAAATCCATCTTCAGAGCCTCTGAAGATGGATCTCATAGATTCGAAAGTACTCGGCCAGATTAAGTGAGTTATTATACTTATTCTTAACAAATATTTGACTGCAATTCGTTAAATTTCACATGAAAAGTTAATATTTAATGCAATTAATTCATCATCTAAACACTGATTATTGCCGGGTAAATCAATGAATTATTCCATAACCTTGTCTGTAATGGGCTTAACCATGTGAAAATATATGCTTTCTTTCTATTATTATGTTATTCTTTATTGATAGTGTTTTAAAAAGGACGAATTTTTGTCAAAACTTTGCCATTTTATGTAAATGTAACATTTGGATTCTTCTTAATATCTATCGATAAGACCACTTTCCAAGACTTTGTAAATAGCATCGGCCAAGTCTACAATCTATAATAATAATAATAATAATAATAATAATAATAATAATACTGTAATGTATTTTATCATTCACATGCAAAACTGCAAACTATCATGAATGAAGGTAGCTAATCCAATTGTTTATATGGAGATTCTCAAAGGTGGAATAAGGCAAGATTTGATTCCGTGCTGACTATTTGACAGCCTCTAACAATATCATGATGAAAAAGTGTTGTAGTTTGTATTGCATTGAGATGAGATGAAAGTGTATAAAAAGCATTAAATGAGAAGCCATGAATAGAAACGCTTATTGATGCGACCCAGATTGATAGAACCCGGTTATTTTGATTACTTCCACTGTATGACTATTTTCTGTGGTTGCTGCTTTGATTACTCATTTTGAAACAGTGAAAAACTATGTATAATTTATTCATCAGTTATTCATGAGAATCTATTATATAATAGTAGTTTATGCAACGATTTTATTTTGACCCTTATTAAGGCACAAGTTAGATGTAAGTTATAACACGAGCGAATGCGAGTGTTATAAATATCTCACGAGTGCTTTAATGGTCAAATAAAATCGTTGCATACACTATTTTATTATCTACGACCACTATATACATTTAATTAAAACAATTTCATTTTACCTGTGACTGTCAGAGATACCTAACCTCTCATCTCAAATACGAGAAGTTATAGTAGATTGTTAGGTTAAAGCAGCTGGTGTAGCAGTTTGATCAAATCAGCTGATAGTTTCACAATATTGAATTACGATATTGATTCCATCAAAAATGCTTCTGATTGGTCCAGAACCCGTGTTATAATGTAGAACCTGTACTATAATGAGCTCATTATGCAACGGGTTTCAAAAAGCATTTCGAAAAGACAACTGTTTTGGCATCAATTGTGAAACTGTAATGCATACATTATGACATGGTCGTAGATAAATATATTAAGAATATAAATCATATTGAGATAGTTGAATAATGATTCAAATAATACACAATGAAATGGTTATAATTCATATTTTCTCAACTTCAAAATCAGCTGTTGATAAAATTACAGTGTTGCCAGATTGTGCCCGTGTGGGTAAGGAAAATAACTAATGGATCTTTGTGCAACAGAAATAAACCCGTTACACTTACGACGGTTAGTTAACTGACATTAAACTCCTTAATTGGCTTTTGTGCAACCGGTCGATAGTCTATTAAATTAAATTAGTAAAAAGGTTATGTCATGTTCTAGATATCCCAATTCAATTGAGTCGGGCAACCGGCTAGTGTATAGGCCTAACAAGCAGTAAATGAGAAGTGGAACCTCATGAATAAAAACACATGCTTAGTGTTTTTATGCTCAACTTTACAAAGTCTTGGAAACGTGGAAAGTGGTCTTATCGATAGATATTAAGAAAAAAATGAGAATCCAAATGCTACATTTACATAAAATGGCAAAGTTTTGACAAAAATTGCTCAACACCAGTGACGCTGGTTGATAAACCTGCTTATTTTGATTACTGCCATTTTTTGCAATTGTATTTTATTTTGAAACGAAATAAATAATTCAAATTGTGTTTTGAAACAGTTATAAACTATGTTTTTTAACAATCTAATATCAAAACTGACACTGTATATTAATTAAATACATGATTTCACTTACTTTTACTGGAGATACTGGAGGAATGCATTTCACTTCTGAAAGAAAGCTTCATCAGCCTCCTTTATTTTCAGAAATGAAATGTATTCCTCCAGAATCTCTAGTAAAAGTGAGTGAAATCATATATTAAATAGAAATACAGTGTCAGTTTTGATATTAGATTGTTCATCAAGTATTTCGTCATGGAACACATCACAGATATGTTTTTTATTCACAAGTTTCTTCCTAACTTCAATTCTTTCTCTTGCTTCCCAGGCCAATTCAACCAGGAGATAGTTACACACCAGGTGAAATATTTGGGCCTGATGGAGAACCTACGTGTGAGAAGAGCCGGTTTCGCGTATCGCCGATGCTACGCTGAGTTCCTTCAACGCTACAAGAGTCTGTCTCCTGCCACGTGGCCCCATCACGCGTCCAACTTAACCGATAAGCAGGCTGTCCAACTGCTCGTAGACCACATGGGCTATGGCCGAGACGACTATCGTATGGGAAAGTTGGTACCACTTTACAATTCATTTTTTAATTTAATCTATTATGCTAGCAGTACACTATCGCCGAACATTCGCCCGAATGTTCGGGTCAGATTACGATCGCGAATCTTGACGAATGTGAAACCCGAATCACCCCGAACTATCCAAGTACACCATCGCCTAAGTTCGGCCGAATCATGCCGAACCCAAATTATGCTTATTCGCAGCAAAACATTCGGGCGTTGCACTTTGTACAACTAACGTTCTAACTAAGTTTTATCATCTTAAATACTTTAATATTTGTTTTATACTTTTAAGCTATGTATTTTTTTTAATTAATTATATTCTAAAAAGCTTACATTAATGGTATATTTTTTGCAAAAAGAATTCTCAGGTAAAAACCCCTTTTGAAATTAAAAAAAAATTAATCTTACATCTAAAACGTTTTACAAATTATGTGGATTGTTAAAAATGCTTACTCAGCATCACTCTCGTTGTCACCATTGTTTCCTTGTTTACAGTGTAAGCAGAGTCTGTTTTTCTGTGTTTTGCAAAAAATATACCATAATGTAAGGTTTTCTTGAGTCATTAACAATAGGCTATAATTTAAAAATTTTAAATAAATATTAAAGCATTTAAGATGATAAAACTTAGTTAGAACGTATTTTGTACAAAATACAACGCCTGAGTACTCGCATTATGCAAATGAGCGCGAGTACCAAAAAGTTAAATAACAGGCTAAAATAATAATCAGTGCACTGAATACTGTAGACAGAGCGCATGCATGACTCTTGACGAATGCAAGCGAGTGTGTACTGGCTCAAGTTGGTACCTGTCCTCGCTCGGCATTCGCCCTCGTTCATGGGCATTCGCCTCATTTGATCCGTGTCGGAGACCGCTAAAATAGCGAGCGCAGGCGAACACGAATGTTGGCGATGCGAACTACCCCGAATGTACACGAGCACACCGGGTACACTATCGCGCTAGTCTTAGTTTGCCTACATTCGGCGATAGTGTACTGCTAGCATAATGAGTGCAGAATACCAGTAGACGTTCAAGCTACTGGAGGCAGGTTACAGAAGGTAGTCTTTGCTTGCATCTGTATTTAACCTGCCTCTGAAAACTTTAACGGCTATTGACATCGTGAAAATTCGTCTATATAGCTATAGACATAACTATAGTTATTATATAGCTATATACAATAACAGTTTATAGCTATATCCTTATATTATAGTCTACCCTAGTCCCTTGCCGGTGAACAAACAGTAATCAAACAACTTCAAATAATTTTAAACAATTTTAATGTGATTATAAAATAAATTATTAAAGCACTTCAAAGTACTTTTTCTTTTTTTCTTGCTTGTACAGCCTCAGGGGACCACTTTAAGTTCATTTTTTTGCTATGGTAGTTCTTCATGCGGTCGGATCTATTTTTTCTCTCAGCTTCGGATATCACCATCTTTTTTCTCGTGGTGTCTGTTCTTCTGAATTTTGGTTTTTCTTCTCTCAGTAGATTGTAGATTTTATATTGTACTTTGAAGTAATTCAACAATTTTTTTCGTAGGATGAGGCCCACATAGGTCTGAGACCTGTGCGTGGGTAATGAATTGGATGATAGTGATTGATGAGTTGGACCTACAGTTTTAGGTGGGTTCCGAACCACCGGAAGGGATTTTACAGCAGAGAACAGTATTTTTTGCTGGCCAATCCAATCGGTCACCGTTACAAAGATGGCCCAGGAGCTTCGTAGCTTATCTCTGATTGACCAGATACCTGCTACGACTCTCGGCTATCACTTCCCAGTAGATTCCCTAATTAGTTCTGTATGACTGTTAATCTAATAATTAGCTTTTGAAAGTCATATTCATGACACATAAATTCTTTACAAATAGTTGATATTTTCGCTTGGACGACTTGCAGAACTATTTGGCCACTTCCAAATCACTCACCCTTTTCAACCACCTACTCAAGCTAATTCCTAACTCATTCGAAATTCCCGCCAACCATGACACAGTTGACAAGAGACCTACAAGATCATTGAGGCACTGATTATGGGCTCCAGCCCGAAAACATGCCTCAATTTAGAAATAAATATTCGAATTTCTTATTTATTTCAAATAGTTCTGCATGTCGTATAAGTGAAAATATCAACTTGCAGTTCGTCATGGATTAACAAATACTAAGTTTAATTTACAAATATTAATTTCTGATTAGAAATAATTTCTTTTTATTATATATTATTAATCATGATTTCTCAATACAAATACTGATTTGAAAAATTATTTTAGATGGTTTGTTTTGCACAGTTGACCAATTTCAAAGCATTGACAATGACTCTATCATATAGACTCTATCATACTTAGGGAAGTGATAGCCGCTAGCCGTAGCAGGTATCTGTTCAATCAGAGAGATAAGCTGCGTTCTCGTAGGTCCTGTTCGGAACGGTGACCGATTAGATTGGCCAGCAAAAAAGACACTGTTCTCTGCTGTAAAATCACTTCCCGGTGGTTCGGAACGCACCTAAAACTGTAGGTCCAATTCATCAATCACCATCATCCAACTCATTACCCAGGTCTCAGACCTATGTGGGCTTCATCCTCAAAAAAAAAAATATCAATTTCAAATCATATCATAGCAGCTTGATACCACCTGTTGCTGATACTAGGCACATTCATTAGTAACAGGCAGCAAGAAATATCCGACCAGTACAAAATGGCAATCGGGTAATTACCTGATTTCTATTGTCAAACATTGTAATTTTGTATTGGTCGGTTATTTCTGGCTCTACCTGTTACTAATGGATGTGTCTAGCACCTAAAACAGGTACAAAACAAAATTTTTTCTTGTTTGTAATATGGGTGTGTGGTGTGTGTCTGACAAATGATAAATTTCAACAGTGGACATTCTATTTGATTGCAGCACAAAGATCTTCATCCGGTATGCCAAGACATTATTCCAGACAGAAGATGCGTTCCAAGCCCGCAAGCATGAGCTGGTGACAAAAATCCAGAGCCGCTGGAGAAGTTTTGTCCAGCGGAGAAAATACGTTGAGATGCGAAATGCGGCAATTGTCATTGAAACGTGGACTAGAAGAATGATTGCTAAACGGCAGGCAGAGAGGAGGCGACATGCTGTCAAAGTCATAAGAGCGTGAGTAATTTATGATTTACTGACTGAATTTATGACATCTCTGTTCAATCAGAGAGATAAGCTGCGTTCTCGTAGGTCCTGTTCGTAACGGTGACCGATTAGATTGGCCAGCAAAAAAGATCCGTTTTTTACCTAACCTAACCTGGACCTACTTTGATGTTACCTTAACTCGAGAGGCTTGAAAGGCAAGGCCTTTGGAGTGAATGCTTTTCAAGACTCTTGGATTGAGGAAGCCTCACAGTAAATACTATTCTTAGGCCGTATTTATGATCGAGCCTTTAGTTTATCTTGATTCGAGGGACTCTTGAACTGTAATGTATTTATAAAGGCATTCCAAGAGTCCCTCGAGTCATGAAACACTGAAGGATCGTTCATGAATACGGGTATAAGAGTTTGTACTTCACAGTGAAGCGACATTTTTCGGTTGTTGGGTCATACATCTCACTCGATAATCCATTATATTAAAGCTGGAAATATGGTTTTGTCCATAAATATTTTTAATCTGAAATTATTTCTGAAGTTATTGAAATTTAATCAATTGCTGAATGTTCACAAAATATTAAATTTCTTATTTATTTTATAATGGTATAAATTTTGCATTAACTTGTCACCCTAAGTAACATTTATACCTTTGGAAAGAAACAAGAAAGCACACTCATCGTTTTCCAGTGTTTCGAATGTCTTTTTTAAAACTGGACATTTGAAAAGTTTTTTATTTATAAAATTTAATTAGTTATTGGAAAACCAATTTTCAAATACTTTTAAACAATTTGATACGACAGTATTTCCTTGCTATTTAGATGACGAATAGCGTTCGAAACAAGGGTATAAATGCTCTTGTTTTCTTCCTTCATTACCTGCCCTTGAAATTTTATTGTATCTTATTAATAAAATATTGATATTCAACCAATAAAACCTCCAAATAAGCTTCACAAAGAACTGCAGGAAAATCGTACTCTAATAAATAAAACATATTAATTATTTTTTCGTGATTGTAAAAATTAAATTTTGAGTCCATTTTAACTGTTGTTGGTTTCCAGCGTACGAGCAAGAGCTTATGCTTTATATACTATACAGTATTATGTATTTTCAGTTGACTCATAATAATTTAAAATGGTATTTTTTATGCGATATATTCAGAAATATTTTGTGGTTATGTATATATGGATTAAAATAAAACTAAATTAAAATTTGATATTGAATTGAATTTTTTGGTCAAAAGTGTTTTTAATTTGTATTTGTATTTATTATTCGTCACAAACATTTGAAATCAGGAGCTATGCTCCACAAACAGTGGCACGTCGAAATTTTACAAAACTTTACTTACTACTAAAATTAAAATGTATAGTTTAGTTAACCTATTATAACAATTACACAAATTAATTCAATCTCCAAGATATGTTATAATGATAAAACTATTTAAATATCCACAACACATAAATTTTTGTGGGCTTCTATTTACAAAAAAAAGCTTGAAAAATAATCAATTTGTTTTGATTCACTCGCAATCTATTTAGCATTCTACAAATACAGCGTTCTACTCCATTACATTATAGGGGCATTTAGCAATAAGGTGGGAAATTAACTTTTTCTTAAAGACCCTCTCATGACTACACTGTTTCAAGTCAAGGGGGAGAGCATTGAACAACCTCATACCCATGTACCAGGGACTTTTTCCTATTAGACTTAGTCTATATCTAGGCATCTGATAGTCAACCTCCATCACTCTGGTAGCATAGCCATGTTCATGTCTCTGACCCTCAAGGCATTCCCTATTCTTTTGGACATATGTTATAACCTCATGGATGTAAATTGCCGGTACAGTAAGCAAATCATTACTCACAAAGTGAGGCCTGCAACTTTCTCTGTATGACAAACCGAGGATTGTCCTTACTGCCTCCTTCTGCTTTCTAAAGACAGGGTCCAGCAGAGATTTATTGCTACCCCAAAAAATGATGCTGTACCTGATCAATGAAATAAAGTAGGCATGGTACACTCTCAGAGCAGACTTCCAATCAGCAGACCTCCTTATCACCCTAACAGCAAACAGAGCCTTATTTAAATTTTTTTGCAAAATACTTGTTTGAGAGCTCCAGCTTAAAGAACTCTGTAGTCTTACTCCCAGGAAATCAACCTCTTCAACAAACCCACATCTGACCCCCAATTCCGACCTAGCTGTTTGGTTCCCCCCACTTCTGGGTTGCCGTGATAGACTGAAGCTGACTACATTGGTTTTACCCAGATTCAACCTCAGTCCATTTCTTTGAAACCACTCAGCCAGTGGCTTGATGGTACCTGATATACTGAAACCAATTTACTGAAACGTTAATAGTTACTATAACATTATAAACATTTACTATAATTTTTATATATAATTTGGAATTCTGGAACGAACAATTTGTTTTTGGTACAGGTTTATTGAGGGTTTCATCACAAGAGGTGGAGAGCCAACTGAGATCAACAAGAGATTCATTAGAACTGCGCGAGTCCTGTTTCTTGAGAGGTTAGCTGCATCACTGCCTACTAGTCTCCTATCCAACAAGTGGCCTGTACCTCCAATTGTCTGTAACCAGGTAAGTAGCAAGTGTGCTATGAAAATTCGAAAATACTGTAAAGTGTGAAGCTTAAATCATAGAAACTAATGCTAAAAACACAAACTTTCTGTGCCTCAAATGGTTTCTGGCTGAGTAGTGAATTTGCATAAAATATAACTTTTGATAGAAATCAACAGGGATCTATTTCATGGCAAATTAATAGCAACAGTTACAGAATAATTTAACAACAATTACATATGTATTGTACTTATGTAACAATTCACATTAATGTACAGGGGGCGACAGACCGATAATAAAAGCAAAACTTCTACGGAAACATTTTATTGAAAAAAGTACAGGAAAAAGACAGGCAGAGGTTAGGAACTGTTGTTATTATCATTCGTTATATTGCAACACAAATTTACAAGTAGCAACCATATGCGGAATTATATTCAAATAGAAGAAATCTACAAAGTACAGCGCTACAGGTACCGTACCTCAAACATGGACACTAAAGGCTGCGACGAAATTCAAACCTGTTTATTGAACAAAAAACAATGAGTTCCATTTCTTTTTTAAATACTTGTATCAATATAATCGTTTAGTATTGATCAATATATTTGTTCGATATTTTTCTGTTTTAATGTTTAGATGTTAATTTATAACTATACTTGTTTCATTGATTTTCCAGGCATCACGTGAACTTAGAAGACTTCACAGGCTCTGGTTGGCGAGAAAGTATAGGGAAAACATCACACCCGAAAGGAAAAAGCAGTTGGAAATGAAAGTACTTGCAGAAAAACTATTTAAAGGTAAGAATTGCAACTAGTTGAATAAATCTTTGAGCCAAAAACTAATAATTGAGAGTTATATTTGTTCAAGTAGTTTTTTCTGATGATGCCCACATGAGTCTGAAACTTGTGCGTGGGTAATGAGGTGAATGATAACACATATAGATCCCAGACGGAGGAGCGGGATTCGAACCCACGACCGCTGAAACGACAGCAAGTTGAAGTTGTGACCAACTGCGCTAAGTGGCCCGCCAGATAAATAATTCCAATAAAGGCACAAAGACAGCTATAATTCGAACGTTCAAATTTTCTGCTCGATCAGAATTTTAAATAGTGTTAGATGTTGTATCTATTAATATTGCATGGTGTTTTGTTGAATATTGATTCATTGTAGCCTACCTTATGTTGTCATTTTTATAATTCATAGGGTCTTTCTCTAGATTCTGACTAGATTAGAATCCTGGAATTTATTGTAGATTGAGTTTTCTTACATTTGGTTCCAATTTGCAGGTAAAAAGAAGAGCTACCCTCAGAGTGTTGCACAATTGTTTGTTGATGATAGATTAAACTCAGACGTGTACAAACCAATCAAAGGGAACTTCATTAATCAACTGCAAAATGGAGAGAAACCTATCGTGAGTATTCACTAGACAGTTCGCTCTTCTCTTTTTATCACATATTTATCATAGATTAAATTATCATTCATCAATAGTGGCCCAATTAAAATTATATTGTTTTTAATCTATAAAATCTATATTTTCAATAATGAATGAATGTACTATGTATCTTTGCCTGTGATTTTTTAAATGTTGTATTCTTTGGCAATATATTCTTTGACAATATTGTGTAGAATGTTGCCATGTGTTGATAAATAATTCTAATTTTTGGATTTCTTGTTCCATAGCGATCTGTGCGTTAATAACAACTTTTTGTCGTAAATTCAAGACTTGCTGTCAGTTTTATTTGAGAATAAGTAATATTTTTACTCACGAAGGCTGAAACGTTTTCGAATCTTGGAGATTCATCTTCAGCAGCTTCCTTGATTGTCAAAAACCAAAAACCGACATTCACGATGAAAATGAATCTCCACGATTCGAAAACGTTTCAGTCTTCGTGAGTAAAAATATTATTTATTCTCAATTAAAATTGACAGCAAGTCGTTGAATTTACCATGAAAGATGATAATTCTAATTGTTGATATGAAATTCAGCTCAGGTAAATCATATTATAATAATAATAATAGATCCAAGAAAAATAGATACAGATATGATGAGAAGCCTAATGTTAGAATCTCAAACTTGATAAATAATAATTCCAAATCTATTAATCCTTTCAAACTAATTTTAAGCCTCGACTATTCTAATACTATTGATGGCGACTAGGTAATATTTACCTATAACTATTTAATCTGACTTGTCTCGGGTATTCAAGAAATAATCGTAAAAAATCGTTTAGCCTATTAGTATACAAATAGTTCCTTTTATCTCATAGATAAATTCAAAGCATAATACAGTGGCGTACCGATAATGGAGCGAGTGGAGCAGTCGCTCCAGGGCGCAAGGCTCTGAGGGGCGCACCGTTCTTAAGAGAAAATTGCCTTTTACTTACAAAAAATGTATTACTATAATGAAGGCCAAAAGGGGAAAATGCAACACAATTTAAAAAACCGTATGTAGCCTATACATCGCTGCGCATTACTAAAAGGAACATTCATGTCAAATGAATGAAATCGGTTCATTGAATGAAAGAAATCGGTTCAATGAATGAAAGAAATTGGTTCATGAGTTTAGCCGTAAATGCTTTACTAACAGACAGAATGCAAAACGGTCGAATCAAAAGTAGTAAATAGTCTAAAGTAGCAAAGTCAAAACATTTTATATTGGGTGACAAAAGGTATAACAATTTCAAGTAATTGAATGAAGACGGAATTTATTCTGAAAAAATAAATCCACTAGAAGTTCAATGGTTTTTATATTAACAAGAACAGGACTGAAATACTTCACTTTTGAATCCTACTTCCAAAATAAAAGAACATTTTTATAGGAATGACAAAATTCTAGAAAAATAACTGCAAATAAATTGATAGAAAAATGAAAAAAAGCAAAAACAAGATGTTTGGAAATTGATTAAAGTAGAATCTGGCCTGGCAAAAAATCCTTCATCGGAGATTCGTATCTCTGACAAATACGGCGTAGTTAGAGGCGGGATTATTTAAATGACCACTATATTAAAAACAGTCCAATCGGGTGGTTGAGTGTGAGACCGATTTTTTTTGTGGGGTGGGGGGGGGGGCATCGTAAGGCACTTCCGCTCCAGGGCGCTTGAAACCTCGGTACGCCACTGGCATAATATTAAACAATTATGCATTACAAGTAATTTCTTAAATTTTTATGATAAATTTAACTACTTGCTGTCAATTTTATTTAGTCGTTAAATGTATCATACAAGTTAATATTAACAACGCACATCGGTATGGATTAATAAATTGACAAAGTAATTTCTCTTATCTCACAGATATATTCAAAGTCGTAATCTTGAAAAGAATTGTTTATTACTACTGTAGTAATTTATTTTATCTCATGCATAAATTTTGTTAGTATGAATAAATTATAAATGCACCACATAATTCTTTTATTGCTGATGATGCCCACATTAGTCTGAAGACTTGTGCGTGGGTAATGATGTGAATGGGTGAATAATGGGAATCATCCATGGGTGAATAATGAGAAGCATCCATTGCTGAATCAGTTTCGAACCCAAGGCTGCAGGAAACGAAGCCATCTAGAGCCTTATCTTATCTCAGACAAACGCTCCTACCAGTTACCGCTCCAACCAACTAGTTACCGTGTATAATTATAATCATAATAGCTGTTTGGTATTTGATAAGTTTTACTAATTGAGCATTTTTTCTTTTAATTTTGCATTTTTCTAGTATTTTGGTCCTGTATACAAGTTCGACCGACATGGCTACAAGCGCAGGGATAGAATAATGGTTGTGACGAATAGTGCCCTGTACCTTGTTTCCGAAGATGGCAAACAGTTCAAACAAAAGCACCGGTTACCATTTGAGAATATTCTCAAACTGGAAATCACCTCAGAGTCGGATAACTTCCTTCTGCTGAGGATTCCGCCTGAACAGATTGAGAAAGATAAGGTGGGTATTTTGGATTGTAAAAATTTTTTTTGGATACGCGCGTGCTTATGAAGATAGAATGAGGCTCCTCCAACTCAAGGGAGACTTAATAAGCCTCTTGAATGAATGCTTTTCAAGACTCCCTTGAGTTAAGGATGCCTCAAGGTAGGTTCAAGAAGGTTCTCCTAGGTCTTCTGGCACCTTTTTCGTCCCATTTCATTTTTTATTAAATTGTTGTGTTTTCATTACAAGGGAGCATTTTGTCATTCCAAACTCCTGTTTGATCTTCCTTTTTTACGTGGTATTAAAGTTTCCTTTGAAATTTTAATTGAATCAATATCGAGCATTTTCTCTTAATATTACCCGGTGTTTAGGAACCCACCTGAAACTGTAAACCCATCATGTTCCCTACAACTTTGACCAAACGGCTTGTTCGTTTCAAGTGAACTTTTAAATTAATAGTGGTTGAGTGAGAAGATTCATTTTGTTAACTTTTCATGTGAAATTTAACGACTTGCAGTCAAATATTTGTTAAGAATAAGTATAATAACTCACTTAATCTGGCCGAGTACTTTCGAATCTATGAGATCCATCTTCAGAGCCTCTGAAGATGGATCTCATAGATTCGAAAGCGCTCGGCCAGATTAAGTGAGTTATTATACTTATTCTTAACAAATATTTGACTGCAAGTCGTTAAATTTCACATGAAAAGTTAATATTAACAACGCAGTTCGTCATGGAACAAGAAATCCAGGAAGATTAATTTTGTTATTTTTCAAGTGAAGGTTTTTAGCATATCTTAAATTTTTAGTCTGTTTTAACCACAATGTTTTGGACAATGTAGCATATTCAAAATTTGTGAAGGGAGCAGTTTTGGACTTGAGTCTGTTGCGCCTTCACATTCGTTGTAAATTTGTCAGTATAAATAAATAAGGAACTACTTTGAATGGTCTCCCCACCAATAAAATTCATGCACATATCAACATTTCAGTAAATCATCATTTAAATCACAATTTTTCTATCTTCTTGATTCTCATATCTTAATCTGCATTCTACAAGTGCATACTTTTATTTTGTTTTTTTTTTTAAGCCATAAATTTAATGAAAAGTAATAATAATAATTGGAATTTCAGCCAAATTTGTTTGTGATTTGTAATTTTGGAAACAAATGTTCCAATCTATTTTCTAAGCATTTTATTCTATGCTGGGTGTTATTTTTGTCATGTTATCATAAAATATTTTAAGATGTTCAAATATGAAAGTTTTGTTTGATGTGTTATTGTTGTCTGAGTTACGCGCATCATGAGCATTCTGTTGAAGTTGTAGAGTTGAGAGTAATACTTCAGTGAAACTTGATGATAATGAAATAATGAGTTCAACGATATATTAGATAAAATATCGAAATAGTTTCTCACAATCAGTCTTTCATGATATAATTTCTTCTATTCTTCTATATTGAGTTATCTCATCTCACAATATTGTAAATGAATTCTATTTTCAATTGCTCTTTCCAGGGTGACCTGATCCTTGAAGTGCCAAACTTGATCGAAGCAATAACGAAAATAATATCAGTTGCAAAGCAACCTAACCTACTAAATGTCAACAGCATCACATCGGGAACGTAAGTAGATTATTGTATAATAATAGTTAAAAAACACTAAAAGTGGAAATTATCACTCACCTTATGGCGTGACGGCCGTTTCACTCTGATGTTAAGAGCATCGTCAGACGACCCTGATTATTATATTCATAGATTACCGATAATAAAACATTGCTTTTTAGCATCACTGTATTTGTTAAGTAACAGTGATAATAAGGAATTTTTCATACGGTAGCACCTTGACGCTATTGATAATTTGCACATGCGCACAGAATTAATTCATTACACTCTTTATTGGTCTACGCTTGCACAGAACTTTAATAATGTCTTGTCAAGATATCTTGACTGTAAGAAAAACGTTTCATTGAATTGAGTAATGAATTGTTGAAAATTCCAGGTTCTTTAAAAAGATATACAAGATGTATTAGTACCAGCTTTCACTTGAACAATCTCTGTTAGATTAATATTTCAATTCTATGTAAATGTAGTAGTTGATATTAAATATAGAACTTCAAATAATTCCATTTAAAAGGTATTTAATATTGATATTTGAAAATATGTTATAATATTATATTTGTCAATCATTTCAGTACTTTTATGTTGGAAATAAAAAGGCATTGAATTATATCCATCTGAGAATGTATTGTGAATGAAAGTACAGTGGCGCTTTGAGAATCCGATCTAATTGATGCTATAGGTAGTTCAGAATCTATAAGAAAGTTAGTATGCAAAATATTATTTCAGCACTGCAGGATTCATTAGAAATCCCTTCAGTTCTAGTGAAAAATAAATCAGAGCTCCTTTTTTAAATAAAATTTCAATTCTTTTGAGTTATTTTCAATCATACTATTTTAAAATATGTTAATGATCATCTTCTAGAGCTACTTTATCTTTTATTTGAATATTTTTTGCATTTCTTTTCAAGGATATCTCACAATTTGAGTGGAGGAAAGCAAGGCATTATCGATATAACACAAGGAATGAACGGTCCAACAATATCCAAAGGCAAAAGCGGCCACCTCATTATTGTGGGATGATTAATTGAACTTTAAAATCAATTTGAATGTTTCCAAAACATCGAAAATTGAGACTGACGTGAACAACGAAATGAGTGAAACTTTGTATCATCATCGACATCAATCAATAAGATTATTATTATTTATGAGCCAGTTTATAGCACATGATCTTCTTGATAATTGTATTAAGTAAGTTACAGATATTTTATTCTATGACAACAATATTTCCCATATCGTTTATACGAATCACATACGAATTATGTAAGTAATAAGGAATATTTTCTAAGATGATTCTACTTCGCAATTTCTTACAATTTCTTCATGTATAGGGATATTTTCTTCATTATTTTTTTGAATTAGGGAGTAATTTCCCCATGATTCTTTGTAATATGAGAAATAATCTAAGAAATCTTTGTTTTTTCTATCATTCATATCCTCTTATTTGTCTTTTCAATTGTGCAACAATAACAATATTATTGTATTGAGCACTACTTATAATCTTTTTTATCGAGATAAGCACAACTGATAAAAAAATAATACAAGTGTAAGTTATCTTGTTATGAAAATACAGTATTCAGTATGATTTGCTTTCCAAATTTGCAACAATACTACTGTTTATTGATGATTACTTGTAAGTTGTTTTTAAATATAGGCACACTAAATTGATTGAAATAAATTATAACTTGTTATGTAAATGTAATGCAGTATTCTATTAGATAGGTGAAGTCATTCATTCTTATAAAATAGCGGATTTGACGCTTTCCAAGTTTTTACATCATATCCATACATAATAAATTAAATGAATATTTGTAATTAATAATAAGAGATGAATATTTGAATACTTGAATATTTATAAACGTAAATATCTGGAAATGATTAACATTTGAAATGAAATTCGAGCCATATCTTTCCATATGCCACGACTCCATAAGCAAAGCTTAACATTTGAATATTCCCAATATTTTATTATTATGTTAGATTATTTACCAGTGACTACTTATAGATGGGCCAAAACATAAAAATTTCTTAAGCCTCCTATTGCTTGAAATAAGTATTAGAATTAAAATGAAATTGAAACCTAGAAAAGTTACCCGAACTCAAGCTAGAGTGAATATAGAAGTGATGTTATTAGTTAAGAAATCAATAAAGTATTTATATTTTTAATTTATTTCGTTACCTCGAATTTTTAATTCCTTATCCATTCCGAAACGTACTACCTCACTGTTGACCTTTACCACGAGTTGATAGTAATTGAATTTTGAAAAATTTGGAGTATAAAGTACTCTACAGATTTGTTTTTTAACTTTTTAAACTCTTTCTTTTTTAGTCTAAAAGAAGTTACCCCTGAAAGAGTGATCAAGGTAGGTGCAATGAAGCTGTTAAGAAATCCCTTGAAAATAGTATTGTCTGCAGGAAGAATAGAATACAACTATCACGAAGAATTTGAAAAATTTGAAAGAAGATTTGAAGAATAAGATCAGAATACAGGTGAACATTTTTTATTTTTTAACGAGTATTCATTTTTATTTCCATTCTTCTTGTAGTTTACTTTATCATTGTTTTACAATTGACTCAAATTGAAGAAAATAGTGGTAGTTCTTACTATATTATCAACTTAAAATTACAGTTTTCATTTTTTTTTTAGTATTTTACCAGGAATTTGTGGGTTCTCAGAAGAAAATACAAATTGAACATATCAGTTTATTTCTCAGTGCTTGAGATAAAATCACACATATATCTTACATAAATATAATTCAAATGGTATATTATTGACTCTCAACTTTACACAATATATTCTGTACAATAACTATCAACTAGGTAATGACTTTATCACAAATTATTATTGTAACTGCATAATTAATTTTCAGACATAGGTAATCTTCTACAATTACATAAATACTAAAATCGATAAGTTTTACTAACAAGCTTACAATCAAGCTAATAGTTACATGTTCCAAATTGTTTATTAATTATAACTATTTATAGCCAACTAACTAACTAGTTAGCTATTCTAACTTTACAACAAACGAACTTGAGTTTCATTGTGTAAATTAAAAATTAAGTACTCGACTCAAAATATTTACAATTTTTAAATATGCTATCACACAGTCAATTCTTTGGTACAATTGTACGCTAAAATATAGTAGGCCTTAGACATGTAAAGAAAGAAAGAAAATTGGCGAGAAAGATGAAACGAAGAATAGGCATATAAATGAAAAAAAGAAGCAACATTGTTGGATCAACTGGAAGCTCATACTGATATGAATAATTGTAATAATTTTTATGTTCTTCCATCTTCTTTTCCATTGGTATAATTAAAATAAAAATAAGATTGACTTTCAAGCGAAAATAAACACACATTTTTGTGTTATCGTTTTGCACTGCTGTACGAAATAGCTATTTGTGTAACTAGAGCAAAAAGTGGGATTTTCTGCACCGAGAGAACGTTTTTTTCATTAGCCATAGGTGAGTCAAGTAAGTTTCTTGAGTGCAGAAACAATACTTTGTGCTCGAATTACACATTAAATTTTTCCTACAGTAGTGTATAAAGTAATTTAAACAGGACATACTTAACCTGACAATTCCTCACATAACCTATCTTTGAATCAAATCGATATCAACAACAACTACAGCTGACTGTTTTTACGTAGCTGAAGCAGGATAGGCAACCTATTTTTGAATGCAGAATGGGGAACCTGCATATTACATGCTCACTATTTTGTGTTGTTAGGTGACAAATCTGAAGTGCGGAAAAGTATTTTTGCGCACTGAAATTTACTTTTCCACACTGGTGCAGGAATAGACTATTTTGCGTGCTACAGTTAGTGCAAAAATAGGCACTTTTTCGGGTCACTAGGAAAAAGTATTTTCAGACTCCGACAGCGAACGAAATTTATTGGCTGAAGATGTTTGTAGAGCGAAACGATCGTCGCATAGAAATTGGTGCATTTATTTCCTCTTAAATCTCATTTAGAAAAAATACAAATTGAAAGGTATTCCACCAAATTTTTGGGCCAATTTTATTCTACTACTAAAATGGATGATTTTGTGATGCAGTGGAGCAGTACAACTTTGTCTCGAGACTCGAAGTAAGACGGAACATATAATATATCTTGAAACGACGGTTACGTTTGGAACTGAATATGAATATAATGTATAAAATGATCAACCTCATCTTCATCGTTTGAGTACAAACTTCTGATTGTAAGTTTTTGATGGTGTCGAAATAATACATATAAAATAGGTGGTTGGATAGATGGGTTATTAGAATGGGTTTTACTGATGCATGTCCGTAGTCATTCCAGTAACAGGTTGGGATGTAATGTAGATATGTAGGCCTAGTGTAGAGTTTGTGAATCTTTCTTGTATTGGGAATCGCCTCCAAATTGCAGGGAATGACTAGATTTCTACCCAACCTGTGAATCGTATTACAAAGCTCTTTCAGTTAACCAATTCCTATCCTAGAGCATTGTAATCTGTAGTGCTGTAGTGATATAATTATTATAAATAAACTAAATAATCTGGTAGTTTTTAGAGAAATTTCACAAATTGAAAGGTGCTTCATACATTTTAGTATTTATATTATGAAGTTTGAATGTTCATCATACTACTTATATCATAAATATTTAAACACGCATAGCAAAATATTTCAAAAATCGGTATGGTATTTAAAAAATTCCAATACTTAAAATAATTATGCCTGAGATATATGATATAACAATAATAGAAGATAAAAGACAAAATATTCCAAGTATAATAACTAATAACTCACTAAGCTCTAGGAATGTTTACATATAATTGCAATCGAATTAATTGGCCAAATATTAAGTAACTTATGACGCAAATCAGGAAAGTAGGCCCTGAAATCAGTCTTTTAAAATCTGACTATTTTGTCAAATTTACAGTTTAACGGGATTTTTTAACCGGCGTTTTCAAAAGGGAGGGGCGAACCAAATCATCTGTAGATTTAAAATTATTCAATATATTGATCCCATAGCCTATTGTAATAATTTGATAATAGTTGCCCCGTTGTAATCATTTCAACTCAAATTGAGCCTCTTTCAACTATTCACTACTCCTTGAGGCACTTTAACAATTTACTTCATTTTAACAATCAGCAAAGTGCAAGACATTGCATAATATTGCTTGAAAATAAATTGGAGTTCTATGACACTTCAGTTGAAATTTCGTTGCACTAAACATTGACTAATAAGTTTAGTCTATACATTTTTATTTGTAATTTGTTATTGAAATAATACTGTACCATCAGCAATATCAAGGCACTAGAAAAGAGTTGGATGCCCACTTATTACTTCATTGTTCATCAACAGTGATTCATCACATTCTAAAGTCTTGTTTCAAATTGCCACTTATCTTCTTGGAAATTCAGGCAAGATCCAAACTATTACGATTATGTACTCCGTGGATAAAACTTGTAGATTGTCCAAGCTATTAGCAGACAAACAACCAGCAACACAGATGCGAACAGTATCAGTTTTAACTGGAACATAATTGGAAAATATTACTGTTTGAATAATTTCAACTATTACCCGATAATTCGGAACCCACTTAAAGGTTTTCAAATTAATATTCAACATTTGAATTAATCTTTAAACATTATGATGTTGAAGATCCATCTTGTTTCCACTAACATATAATAAGGACCATCATGGTACAATAATTCAGAATGAATAATAAAAAATGTGGGATTTATTCCAACTTTAATAACGTTCTATCTTACTGTAATGGAATTTAGATGCGCTATTTCCTTGTGCTTTTAAATAAAGAGAAAAAGTATGTGCTCTACAAGTAAGAGGATATAGCTAGCTGTATGAGCAATTTTCAGGCTATATAACTGGAATTTTTTGATGCTCTCATGAGTCTGAGACTTGTGCGTAGGTAGTCAGGTGAATGACGTTATGAATGTTTAAAGTAATAAAAACTTGAAAAACACTTCGAAGTGGAAATTATAACTTACGTTATGGCTTGACGGCCGTTTCACACAGAGTTTACTGAGTTTACAGAGTACTCTTGACAACAGAGTGAAACGGCCTTCACGCCATAATTTATTTATTTAGTACAAAGCATAGATGGAAGCTTACAGGCCTACGCCCAAAAAAGCTTCCTTAACACAGTTTACATAAAATCATTTAACTGTATAATCATTAACATTTAAGATACCGTACATTTATACATTTTTAAGACGGAAAATGGAAAAATACTGTAAAGGTCATGCAAAGAATGTAGAATAATAAAAAGAGAGGAAAACTTATGAGATATAAGTACCTTATTATGGTATAAATTATTACAGATAAATGTTAAGGTTGCAAATAGAACATACTGAAAAGTAATATAAAAAGTAGATCAATGAAATAGTAGAAAAATATTTTTTTTTGAAGAGGATGAAAAGAAGAAGAAAAGGAGAAGAGTAGTTTGAGAAAACGACAGATAAACATGAGAAAATATCAGTTAATTTTTAACTGAGGAGGTTGAATGCTTTCACTTTGAGAGAGTTCCGTTTTTCTACAAATATATCAATATCACTGCCAAGGCTATTTATCAATCTGGGAATTCTATTGAGAGGAGAGAAGTATCTGTTAACAGTCCTAGACCTGGGGATAAAAAATAGCGGGTGGTATCTGCGGCTTAAAACTGGAATTGAGAAAAATATTTTAGAAATAAGGTAAGGTGAGTCTATTGTATTATTGAGAATGCTATGGAAAATCAGAATGGATGCTACATCACGCCTGACCCTCAAAGATGGTATTTGGAAGAGATTGCGGAGTTCAGATGTAGGAAAATCAATTATGCAGGTCTGATTAAATCTTTTATAATAAATGTATCGTAAGAATTTATTTTGAATCCTCTCTAACTGCGTAATTGATGTAATTTGGTGAGGATTCCAAATGGGTGCTGCATATTCTATTACACTTCTGACCAGAGACTTATACCAGTACAGTATAGCTTCCCAGCTCCGAAAACATAATGTGAGTTATAATTTCCACTTAGAAGTGTTTTTCAAGTTTTTATTACTTTAAACATTCATAACGTCATTCACCTGACTACCTACGCACAAGTCTCAGACTCATGAGAGCTTCATCAAAAAATTCCAGTTATATAGCCTGAAAATTGCTCATACAACTAGCTCTCTTACTTGTAGAGCACATACTTTTGCTCTTTATTTAAAAGCACAAGGAAATAGCGCATCTAAATTCCATTACAGTAAGATAGAACGTTATTAAAGTTGGAATAAATCCCACATTTTTTTATTATTCATTATGAATTATTGTACCATGATGTCACCAATACTTAGAACCCATGTTTAAGAGCTGGTCGTTTCGCTCTGATTGAGAGCATCATCAGGCACTGCTGATACCTGACAGTGACTCATTATACTTATCTAGAAACTATTTCTCCAACCAATTTATTGTGAAAATAATTATTGTAGTTCTTTCTTTGAAAATTCACTAATAACTTTCACTTGAAAGTTCACTAATTATGGAGGTGATTCATACTTAAAACACTGGATTTTTTTTATTCGATCAAAATTATACAAGAAATATTTTTACTGTACAAACTTTCCAATTTAGAATTATTATCTTTTCTAGTTCTGCAAGGCTGAATTCAGCATGAGTTGAACTATTTACTAAAAGGTGAACTTTTACGGACCTCTCCAAACGGTCCAAGCTACAGCTGCACTAAATTGCATGAATTGAGAGCTTAGATCAGTGTAACCAATGTAGATTATAGCTAGAGTTGCGAGAGCAATGGGATTACTAGAAACAGTGCTCTAAGCTCGCGATTTATGTAATTAGTTTCGCTCTAGCTCTGGCGTGTGGACGTGTCTCCAGAAATTTCATCAAAAATCTGCATTCCTGTAATCAAGCCCCTGCTATTATCTTCTGACGACATAAAATAATAAGGCATTTTGGCAATTGGTTAGTAAAGCAGTTTGTAGATTTTTTTAATTATAGAGGCCCATTACAGTATACAGCTAGTTATTCTAGATAATTTATTTATCGTAATAATTGTTGTGAATATCCATTTTCGTGAACTGCGGTGTACAGGGGCGGACTAAAAGGGGGGGCTTGCTCATTTAAAATGGGCTTGCTCATTTAAAAAAATAAAAAGGGTAACACATGCGACATACACACGGTTAAATTTTTGGTTGTCCCTCCACATCTATGGCAGACGGAATATAACATGACATCCCACTTGTCTTATTTTCTATATTACCTGTACTTTATCTTTAACTGTTGTTATCTATATAATTATAATTCAATGAAGAATTAACAAATGACAGAGAATGAAGGAAATCTTATATCAAGTGAAATAATTTTAAGATTAAGATTAATCTCTTATAGAATAGGTAGGGGCATAGACATCTCTTTTTGTATTTGACCTAGTACGTATTTATTGTAGTACTGGTATTATGAAGCAAGAAAGAATGTTGAGAGTAATTTAAATATAAATATATATATATAGGTCTAAAAATAATCACGATCATGAATAAATTGCTTAGACTCTGTTCATTTCTTTGTAAATTTTTATAAAAAGTTAAGCTTTGAATAAATTGCTTAGACTCTGTTTATTTCTTTGTAAATTTTTATAAAAAGTTAAGCTAGCAAAGCAATTTTTGTTCAAGACATATACAACAATTTCTATTCATTTCAGATGAATATATACAGAAATAAACTACCGTACTCTAGTTAGGGGAAATTTGATTTCTACTACATATAAAGTGCTAGAATGGTGTAAAATGCGGTTAAAGGCTACTAAATTTCCAAAATTGTTATTCCCCCCCCCCCCCCAACCACCAGTATTTTTTAAGTATGTCGCCCCTCCCCATAAGAATTCATTAATCCGCCATTGGCGGTATACCTAGTTATACATAATTCGAAACGCGTCCGCCGCGACTCAAAAAGGTCAGATCTGCACAGCAAGATTCTACATATTAATAGTTATTTATCGTTCCTATTATTTCATGTATGTCGCTGACGTGAGAGTGCTATGAGGGGCCAATACCTTCTAGCTGGTCGCTAGTTTCCGTTAATTATATAGTGCTTTGTAAAATCTTCACACCTACCTTTCTAGCCTTCTCCTTGTACTGAAGCGCTCTCTTTGTTTGAAATTTTGCAACTTCGACATATTCTTGTGCACCTACTACGTGCCGTTCTATGCTATTTATCATATCTCCCTGAAAAATAATTATTAATTATTATTACCTACTATAAAATAATCATATAATGCAAAATTCAGAAAATTTGTTGTTTTTCAAAAATTAGGATAGTATCCTACAGAGAAAAGCAAATGTAAATCATAAGAAGAATCAAATTAGAAAAATCAATTGTTTTTTTTTTAATTTTAGGGTAGTAGCTTACAGATAAATACAAGTTTGGGTCATGAAAAGTGTTATAAATACGAAATATTTGTTGTTTTTCAAATATTTGGCTATTAGACTACACGGGGAAAAAATAATATAAGTCATGAAAAGTGTCATAATTTTAAAATTTGTGTTGGTTTTCAAAAATTAGGGTTGAAGCTTACGGGGGAAAAAATATGGGTATTGAAGACGATAATTGTGGTATCCCTATTTCTGGAAGAAAAAATGAAGTTTCCATAAAGTCTTTTACAAATCTCATGGGTTGTAATGTTCGACCCACGATAACACATTGGTTGTAGTGCAGTGCAATTCAACTACTTTCAACCTGGAATTATTTTTGAAGATGTTAAAATTCAATAGATTGCTAAATTAATGTTCACAACATAATTAATTTCAAATTTATTTTTAATTCTCTAAATATTATGCTGGAAAACTTCGCTACTGTGGGCATTGACAACTGCATTAGACAGCTAATAGAAATTCCATGAATAGGCATTATACAAAAATATTCAATCAGCGCCGAGAATCGAACCACTGCTCTTCTGGTCGCCTTTCATGAGGGCGTTTGACCGGCAATTGAGTGTCATAAGTCAGAACACAGCATAGGAGAGATTCCCGCACTGAATAAATATTTTTTTATTGCGGATGATGTCCACATGAGTCTGGAGACTTGTGCGTGTGTAATGAGATGAATTGGCGAATAAGAGAAACGTCCATGGCTGAATGGGATTCGAACCCAAGGCTGCAGGAAACGAAGACAGCCAGAGCCTTATCTTATCTCAGACAAGCGCTCCAACCAACTGCGCTACCATAAGATTAGCTGCTTGGCTATTCATAAGCTGTTTAATACACTTGTCAATCTCCGCTGTAGTGGACAATTCAGCATATTTATTGAAATTGAAATTAATTATAGAGCATATATCAATTTATTTAGTTGTAGCATGTTCCGAAATAATTCCAGGTTAAAATTAGTTAAATTTCTTTGCACTTGAACAGATGTGTCACGTGCGATCAAACATTACCAGCCTAATTTATAGCATTAAAACGAATCTAAATTGTGAATTTTTCAACTAACAGTAATTAATAACCGTATTAGGTTAAAATTTAATTGCACAGTCTCTCAATTATAATTGCGGATGTGTTTAATAAAACAATATATCCAATGTGCTCATTTTATACTAATTATATTCTTCTTTTCTTCAAATTTTAAGTTTTCTAATGCTCTTTAAAAAGTTACTGAGTGTAACTTCACTTTGTGTTTCTTACCTGTTGATCGACTAGCATGGCCATCTCTGAAAACAAGTTACTGAGCTCAATAATTGACTTTTCTAGCTTCAAAAGTTCTTGCTGTCTTTTCTGTGCAACTTCCAATACTTTTTGTGCCCTTTTTGTCTCAGTTATTATCTGGAAATTTTGAGAATGAAATTATTGGTATAAATTAAAGAACTAAATTTAGTTTATATTTTTCGTGCAAACACACTGGTTGAGTTCATGGGAGCCTTACCGTTTAGCGGTCATTGGAATCTTGACGGAAAATAAGGCGTCTGATTGGTCTATTCAATTTTACCGGGAACTATTCCATTTAATAGACCAATCAAACTCATTAGTTTCCGGTATAATTCCATTTACCGGTAAATGGTAAGGCTCCCATGAACTTAAAAGCAATGTGTCCACTGATCACTTTTTTATGAAGATGTGAATATGACACAATACTTATTTTTATTAGACCCTAATTATAATAATTTCTTAAGCTAAACTATATTTTTGTAATAGATTAACTCATAATATGAGTTGAAATATTAATAATATTATTATTATTAACTTAATTACGGTATAGAATATTATTTTCAATGATTTAATACTTTTGTGAAAGTGACTTCAGTGTGATTGTATTGGAAGGATTTTCAAGTATTAATTAGTTAAATATTATCTAAAAAGTTCACCCCAAAAAATATACAGCCTATCGGCGATTTAATTATCGAAAATCAAATTACTTCGCCTTTATTTATTTTTTTAAATCAAAGATGTCATAAGCTTATCAATATTCTCATTCAGGCTAATGAAATTTCTCTTTAGAAGTGAAATGCACCCCTCCGGTATCTCCAGTATAAGCGAGTGAAAATCATATATTAAATAGAAATACAGTGTCAGCTTTGATATTATATTATTCTCATTCAATTCATTGTTATTTACATGTAGCCTACAATCAAATAAATAAAAATATGAAATAGCGAGTTTATCTACACTCTTTGAATTTTAAAAAGAAATTCATGATTTTTATAAATATTGAAATGCCAACTTTATTATAACTAAATATCTTATAATATCATCTTCAGTACCGGTAATGTTTTAACAAAAGTTTTTTTCATTTGGTTTCCATTCCAGAACTTTCCAACAACTCTACAAACTTTCAATAGGCTTTATTACAATATTTTATGAATACGGTACTCACATCTCCATTGAAAATAGTAGTGTAATCACCCTGCTCTAAAAATTCCTCTAGTTTCTCATCAGAAATATCAGCTTTCGCTGAAAATGATTTTAACACAATTCTTTTAAAAATGATATTTCATGAAACATTTCACTTAAATACAATATTCTCAATTCAAAAAACTGAATTTCATATAAATACAGTATTGCATTCTGAATACGGCTCATCAAATTGATAATACAACATAACTTTTGAACAAAAATAAATTTCATGCCAGCTTGATCCTTGAAAAGTGGTACCGTATTTCCGTAGTAGTTTTGAAAAAGTGTGTAATAACCTGCATTCCTCTTGTTCTCTAGTTATCTTGTAGTTTACTATTCCAGCCTATCAACTAACCAATTTCGGGTTAGATTCCCCGTAATTCCAGTAGCCTATATTTTTATTTAATATTCACTTCATCAACTGCACACGTTTTAAAGCCGTATGCACAAGTTCCAATCAAAATTTGAACCCCAATCACTGTCTAAACTGATCTTAGATCAGGGGAATTTCGTTGCACAAAGACAAAGGACAATCATGAGGTGATCCCCAAACAAAGATGATGATTGTTCAACTTTTGATCTGCCAATTTTTTTTGAGAATCTAACCACTGATCCACGATCGCTACGTATAAAGTGGCCACTCAGCTTTTAAAACATTCATCGCAAATGCGAGTTTACATTGTCTGAAGTAAACCAATTTATTATGATTTTCACATTTGAGATAAACACAATATATTACAATTTTTTTCATAAAACATCAACTTATAACATACAAAACTTTTCAAGTTAGTTCGAAGTTACTGACAATTGAACAAACTGACAAATTTACTTAAACAGAATTTATTAATTTCGAATTCCATCAGCTATTAAATACTGTTGTCAATATCCGCCATTGCGGAAGTCTTCAGTATAAACTGATAGCAATTAAAGGAATTCGAAATTAATAAATTCTGTCTAAAACTTTTCATATAAAATTACAATGTTGTCAAATTTAACTTCCATTGGAATCTCAGTTCAAATCAAAATCTTCGATCAAAAACTGACTAGCTTTTCTACAAGAATGCAAATCTCGATTCAAATTGATGTTGGGTCAGGTGATATGGTATCAGTTTTTATTGGCGTTTTTGTAACCATCAGCCATTTATGTAGGCTAAAGAGTAGAACAGAATTATCTAAGTCCATTTGGCATCGGATCGTGTCAAAGATATAAAATGCAGATTCTTGGATTTCTTGTTCCATAACGATCTGCGTTGTTAATATTAACTTTTTGTTGTAAATTTAACGACTTGCAGTCAGTTTTATATTGTGAATATATAATAAATGTACACACTTTAGGCCGAACGTTTTCGAGGTATTGAAGATGAGATTCAATACTACGAAAACGTTCGGCCTAATGTGAGTTCATTTATTATATATTCACAATATAAAACTGACTGCAAGTCGTTAAATTTACAACAAAAATTTAATAAAATATAGATAATTAAAATAAAACACCAAGTCGCGGATACTAAATTTCTACTAATTCGTTGTAAATTTGTCACAATAAATAAATAAATAATGCTTTCCAAACCCAAGATGTTTCTAGATGCTCATGACCAAGGTGGAAAATAATAGGAACTCCTCTACTTTATAAAAATAGGCTCAAAATCAGCCATTTAAAGATTATGCTAGTTCAATGCATTACAATAAGTTACCAGCACCAACTCACCCAAAGAAATCACCCGCTGCACCCGTTTCTCGAACTTCTCCTTGTAGTAGACCTGCTGCAGGTTGAACTGTGTGATGGCTTCGACGAAAAGATGCAGCAGAGTGGTGTACTGCGTTTTGCGGATGCGGAATCCGGTCGATGCGGCCACCGCTGCTGCGTTCTGACCGCCGCCGCTTTCTTCCGTTTCGTTTTTGATTCGCTGCTCCATGCCTCAAAACATGCACACACACACACCACTTTGACATCATTAAACTTGTTTTTCCTTGCACTATTTTCCAGTAAAGTAAAGTAAAGTAAATTTTATTTTCCCTTTTAATTTTTGCAAATAAAAAGAAAAAAAGAGGATTATGGAACTTCTAGCCGTCTGAACCAGTAGTGATAGCTAGCACAATTTTAAAAACATGAAGCAGTCAAAATAAACTCATGAATTCGGCGATTTATATAAGTAGAGGTAGACTTTTGTAAATTAGTTCAGTCTTGTTTGAAATTCGTCGTGATAAACAAGTTGTGTCAGTTCTGTATATTGTGTCTATATATAGTGATAATTCTTTCTCTGTGCCTATAGTGATAATTATTTTTCCTATTTAATTCATACCAGTGAACTACTAAATAGTTCTTATTGTATTATGGACTAGTGCTACGTAAGTTAATTGTTCTTTTTCGACATTTATTTTTTAATATTATTGGACAGTTTATTGTACAGTTATTATTTAATATTAGATCGGCCTTTTAAACTTTTAGTGATTGATTTTTGTACAGTTTATTGAAATCTCTTTATTAGTTGAACAATGTCGATTTATCTGTTTTTAATTGCTTATTTTTCTGTAAGACATTACTGATCAGTGCTTATTGTGATTATTTGTGTAAATAAAGTGCGAGTGATTAAATTAAGTGTTGCCAGCGTTATTTTAGATATAGAACCTGTAACAATATTATAAAAATGATACATTCTATGTTCCAGCATAGACGAACCATCATAGATGATCCAAGATCACAGATCCCTGATTAATGGTTCCAGGCACTAGCATGTCAAAGAACAATTTTAGTAGAAAAATGAAATAAAATGTGATGTAAATCTGTACATTACAATAATAAAGAAGGTTATTCGAACAGAGACCTAGTTACATTAATAGAAAATGTTACCACAATTTCTAAAAGGGTTTAAAATATTGGAATATTTGAATAATAATTGTAAATCTGAATCATATTACAAGTACTCACATTTCAAATGCTTGTTTACATTTTTCGCTATCTGCTTCACATTTTCTGTTTTATCTTCCAACTGTTGCTTCATTTCTGGAAAAATTGTAATCAATGTTAAAAAATATTGAATATTTTTAAAAATAATAAGAAGCTGGTACTAGCTTTCCTAGCACTAGTTGTTGAGCACTTTGAAAATTTCTCAAACTAGTATTTTGTATTATTTAATTTCTTGATCCATAACGATATGCGTTGTTAATATTAACTTTTTGTGGCATATTTAAGACGAAGTCAATTTTAATTGAGAATAAATAAATATTTACTAACATATGCTGAAACGTTTTCGAATCGTGATGATTCATTTTCAACAGCCGCTTGGAAGGTAACTTGTCTTTCCGAATTTAATTATTTAATTTTTCGATCCATAAGCTTTTGAAAATGAATTATCACGATTCGAAAACGTTTCAGCCTATGTGAGTAAATATTTATTAATTCTCAATTAAAACAGACTGCAAGTTTACCAGTTAAAAAGCTATTAGTATTTTAATTTTCAGTTGCATTGTCATATTTTTACATGCATTTTCCTTAGTTGAAATCAATGTTTTAGTTTAAATGATAATAGCATAGCTTGATCTGACGGGATTTCTTTTTTGTGCCATTTCACACCATCTCAAAGCACAAGCTATTATCAAGTTGGGACCCATTTAAATTTTTAAAAATATACAAACTGAACTGGAAGGAAATGGCTCTTGGTATTTTTTTAAATGAGAAAGTGGTCTATTTTGATGTTAGATCGGAATAGTGTATATTTCTCTCAAATTGAAAAAGGAGTATCACCCTTACTATCCAATAACTGGATAACATTCAAAGTTGATAAGAATTTGTTACCAAAAAGCTGAAAGTTACATCTGTGATGTTTTCCATCAAGAAAAACTTGATGATCAATCTAATATCAAAACTGACACTGTATTTCCGGTGATTCGGAACCCACCTAAAACTGTAGGTTCAACTCATCAATCACCATCAACCACCTTATTTTGACGTTCAATATGGAAGTTTTTAAAGATTAATTATAATCAGATTTTTTTCTTAAGTAAATTAAATTTAAAAAAACGAACTTACGCTCATCAGCACGAGTCAGCAGTAACAGTTGGTCATGAATCTGCTTCATTTCAGTCACATGATAGTTTATGTCGTCTATCCAGGATCTAACCTGTTCCACCTGCAAAAATAAAAATATTCATATTAACATCTCATACAGCCATAACTAACATGCCATTCTATATCTCTGATTTTTATAAAACATTATTAATCACAAGCAACTCGTCACTGAATAACAGCTAACTTATTATACAATACAAAACAACGCATGGTAAAAAAATGCGTTTCATTTTTCTTCCATATATCTATTTCTTCCATCTATATCAAACTGCGTGCCATAGTACAAGAATATATAACATGTTAAGAAAATGTTTTCTCAATTGAATTGAAGTCTATTTATTTCCACACAACATATTACAATCATAATAGAAGTACTGTACAATGAAAATAGAAAGAAACATATTTCCCCACATAGACTACAAATCCGTGCTTGTTTCGTGGGGAAGATGCACGGAACTGCAACCGTGATTTCCAGATGCCATAGATATAAGATGCAATAATAATAATAATAATTCTTTATTTGCCATAATATAAAAAATACATCAAATCATAATAGACAATGACAAAGCTATTCACAAATAATAAAAACAAAACAATTTCTGTAAGTACTGTATACTAGTATAGAATAAACTTTGTCAATAACATTTTTAGGCGCTGCCTGCAAAACCTAGGTTTGAGTGCTGGCAGCGAGCATCATTAACAACTTTCAAGATACAATACAAATAATTTATTGAAATGAAAGTACATATGGATATGAACTGAAATGAAAATATATGAATAAGATGAACAAATGAATAAAATGGCTAATATGAATAATATGAACCAAATCAAATAATAACATGAAAACAGACTGAATTCAAATGTATAACAATTACGAAGCATTTTATAGTACAGATGCAGTAGGCATTCTGTGCTTTATACATTGGATGATTGATCCTGAGTTGTGCTACGAAGTAAATATTTATACTTATTTAGGACTTCACAAAATACAGTAATTAATAAATTAAATTTACTAACAGTTAATAATGGTTGTAATAGTGGTAGTTAACAGTACTTTATATGTGTATGGATTGAGATACATTCGATGATTTAATCCATCCACGCTTTCTCCCTGACATTTTTTATTAAAGATTAATCAACCCATGATTGAGTAAATTCAGCCGCTACCGTCCCAGCATGATTTTTAAAATAAATATTATTTTTAATAAATGTATAGAGATTCTAGTTGTGAGATATTTGGAAAATTCGTTGTGAAGTTGTAACGAGTTACGGGTGGAGGGTGAATTTGATAAATTTTAAAGAGGGTGAATTGTTATTCACTCTTGTTGGAATGTTTTTCTCACAAGAATAATTCTTTAAAATTCATCAAATTCACCCTACACCTGTGATTTGCTACAACTTCACAACAAATATTCCTAATATCTCACAACTAGAATCTCTATCAATTAATTAAAAATAATATTTATTTTGAAAAGCATGCTGGGATGGTAGCGTCTGTATATTCTCAAATATGGGTTGATTGATATGCATTACTTGACTATTAAGTAATTCATATTGGCCATTTACAGTGTCTATCTTACCTGAGGTGCGTTTTATTAGTGGAGATTACAAACTACTCGGGATCAATCAAGGAAATCAAACACATGCATTAGAATGATGGTATTCAGGGTGCGCCACTTTGTCATCCACCACTCCTCAGCATATGCTCGATTATGCGACGGTAATTGTCACTGTGTATTGTATGCTCCACTGTGCAAGCACTTTGAATACACTAAGCGTAAGGGTGCCTATAGCACCCTTAGGTTTAGAGTACCCAGAGGGTGCTTGCACAGTAAAGCATGCAATACACAATGATAATCACCATCGCTTAATCGAGCACAATGCTGAAGAATGCTGCATGTCGATCCCTGTATACCATCATTCCATAGAGTGAGTTGGTTTTTGTGATGGTGTTTGCTCCAGTGTGCTAGCAACCTAAGTAACCTATGATTCAAAAATTTGATTATAGGACAATTATTGTCCTTGAAGTGCTGCTTCACTTCTATGTGTGTAAGTCTCCCTTATGGAGTCCTATTTTTAAAAACACCTATCCTTTAATTGGCCCAGTTTTGACATAATTTATCATATTTTTCAAACGTTTTTCTTTTCATGACAGTGTCAATCTATAGCTGTAAGACAATGATAACTAAGAACCGTTACTTATGTCAGGTTACATTCAGTGTGCTATTCTGATAACAATAAAACGTGTCAGCCTATTGTTGATTCCCAATACAAACACATACATAAACACACAAACATGCGCGCACATCACTTGTAGGTGTGATTCGGCTATGCACCATACGGTGTACATTGTTAGGTTAGGCTAGGTGACTCACACAATCGGTGTAGTAAGTCACAGCTCTAGGTAGAGAATAATATTCAAACGACAAAACTAGTGCCAAGGTTATCTGCCGGCTGTTGACACAGATAAACACACTTTGTGACATTTGCAAGGTCTGCTAAGAGAACGGAAGAAATAATACAAAAGTGGAAATTAACTTTTACCGTTCGATTTTTTCAAGGCAAATATAATTGCTGTTAAATCTACCGTTTCTATCACTTTTTCAAGGGTGCTTATCTAATCTTATAAACATGAACCACACATCGGTAAAAAAATATGGAAGCTTCAAGAGCTGAAGCAGCACTAAATCTAGAAAAATACATGTGCCGTAATGTATTTTACAAAAACACTATGACCCCAAATCCACGCGTATGCAATCAGTTATTACCCAGTAAGCACACAATGTGAAAAACGGTTTTTACGTAAATAATGTTAAAAAAGGTGAAAGTGAAAAATAAAACGTTATTTTTACATCAAACAAACGTAAATAATGTTAAGTTGCAAAATTGCAAAAGTTCTTGTACCGTATCGCTTTTGGAAACAAGTCATGCATGTATTTTATTAGCAAATCCGTTTCCTTATATTTTCCCTTACCAAAATATCTTCATTCTTGGGCTATGTGTTCATTTCCCTTGTTATTCTTTCCTCTGCTCCCTAATTTATTTATATATTTCACTTTAAACCTTCTGTCAATTATTATGTTTTTAATGTGTCTCTTCAATTTTATGATTTTCTTAATAATTTCTGTTTGTTCCAAGTCCTTCCCTGTTTCCTGAATTTTTTCTAATTATCTACTAAAAGAAGCACAATAGATAGATACCGTACCTCATTTGAGAAGTCATTTCACGGTTACGCAGGCATCCATGGACATCTAAGAGACAAAAGAGTAGCCTATACCTTCTCGATCACCTGTATCTATTCAATCTATCTTCACTTTTTCTTCTTATTTTTTTTCTTCGCCTTCTTTTTCCTCCTTTTCTTCCCATTTCGACACGCATGAAGAATTGACAGGTCGTTAGACTGTTGATATCCCTCGAATGTCATTGCAGTCAACCTCGAGCAATTTTTTCCCCGACCCTGGCTACAGGAAAACCTCTACCACAACTTCCTGGTGAAAATTCATCGATTGCCGTCCTAAATGAGCCTGACTGGTCACAAATTTTCACTACAGACAGTTTTCGGGTCTTTTTTAAAGAATTTCAGCAATAAAATTTATTGCATTAGGTTATATACATAAATTTAAATAATTCTATTAGTAATTATTTAAAAAATATATTATTATTATTATTTTCATAAGTTATTATAGATCGACTTCCCTTCCTAATCCACATATAAAATTCATAAATTTTTTTAGATTTATTAATTTTTTGAAAGCTTAGGATATTATAATTTACTTGGGCTCTGAATCTGAATTTTCTCCTTCGTGGGCATCATTCTTTCATGAACATTGGATTTAATTGATGGTCTGAAATTCCTTGAAAAAGGATCAATTTTATTTCAGACATTAACTTCATAATAGGCCCAAAATAAGCGGTCCCAGCTCGGAATTAGGGGGCAGGGGGTACGAATCTTGAGCTTTTTTGTGAGATTGCCCCTCCTTCCGGCCCCTCCTTCCGGCCCCTTCTTCAGTAAATATTCCAATGCGCATGCTTTGTTGTGATAATTAATAGAATAATAGATTTGAATAACTTAATATTAATATTTATCAATAAATTAGTAGAATAATAAAAAAATACAATTCAGCTCTTTCAAATACCGGTATGATACGTTTCAATGAAAAATTCAAATATCATTATTTGCATCAATACATTTTTTTTTAGTATGAAGCCCACATAGGTCTGAGACCTGTGCGTGGGTAATGAGTTGGATGATGGTGATTTATGAGTTGAACCTACAGTTTTAGGTGGGTTCCAAACCACCGGGAAGTGATTTTACAGCAGAGAACAGTGTCTTTTTTGCTGGTCAATCTAATCGGTCACCGTTACAAACAAGACCTACGAGAACGCAGCTTATCTATCTGATTGAACAGATACCTGCTACGGCTCGCGGCTATCACTTCCCTAGATTAAATTCATTATAACAAATGGAATGTTCCGTCAGGTCATTCACTAAAAATAATCAGAAATACAAATTTTTAACATTGAAATCACACTATCACGCAGTCATTTTTATGCCTTCTATTTAATTCATCCATACATTGTGCATGGTTATTATAATGAAGAGCAACTTATCTATGACAATAGATTCTTTTGAAGGTGTTGTAGAGCTGTCGCTGTTTTTTTAATGTCGCGGTTCAAGTTTAAGATATTCAGAATAGATTATTCTCAATGTACGGCTCTGTCAAGGTTATTCTATACTAACCTTAGTAATTGTATGCCTCATCACGAACTAAATGACAGTACGTTTGGGGGTTTCATTTTTTCAACTTTTACAATGAGTTAATTCTGTCCAACATGTTTTTGAAGTGATCAAATAATAATGAATAATAAGACGAAATTGTCACAACCACATTTATTAAAAAATATTGAGAAACTAGTTTCGGTTGTTATACCATTATCAATCTCAATCAAACTAAAACTAAAGTACAGAAAAACTTAATATGTACTGAACATGGAATGATACTATTGCTAAGCAAGAAAGAGGCTGACCTTAATCAAAGGTTATAATTGGCTGACAGCCTCTTTCTCGCTTAGCCAATAGTATCATTCCATGTTCAGTATATATTAAGTTTCTCTGTACTTTAGTTTTAGTTTGATTGAGATTGGTAATGGTATAACAACCGAAATTAGTTTCTCATTATTTTTTAATAAATATGGTTGTGACAATTTCGTCTAATTATTCATTATGGATACCTTCCACAATATCACCTTCGCCATTACTAAGAAAGTGATCAAATAATAGTGACTTGGTTTAAAAACTACTTGAAGATTGTAGCGTGCCTACATATAAAAATTTATATAGGCATATAGATGTAATGTTTTGATCAGGTGTAAATTAAATTAGATTAACTTTAGTGAATATTATGATTTTGTTTCCCATAAGAATTGGGAAATTTTAAATTGCCAACAATAATTAATTAATTAAATTAGACTTTACACAACTCTTAACCATTTAACTCTAATAATAATTATTCAACTCTTAACGATCCTATTAATAATTTTCAAACTCTTTTGATAATTTAATATCAAATAGTGACAAACTTTGATTACTGCTTGCTATAAAAAACCTCTACAGTAACAAAAAATCAGAATAATTGGCTTTAGGAAGCTAAACAAGAAAAGAAAAATATGAATTAATAGGAAAATGAAGAATTCAAAAAATAAATGCATAGATCAATGCTATGACCTTATCAATGCAATGAATAAATGCTTGGATCAATTGCTCCAAGTTTAAAGTAAAACAAATAGAGAAAAAAGTTAATTATGGGAAAAATAAAAGAAACAATAACAAGAGCTTAACTAAAGATTAAATATATTTTATTAGGATGGAGAAGGTAGAAAAATAAATAACCACATGATTATCCATGTTTAAACTCTGTCTAAAGAGTACCTAATAATAGAATAAAGAAGTAGGCCTATATTTAAATGTTATTGGGTGATAAAGTATGAAGAAAGTGAATAGGGACTTTACACATTTCCCTGTTTTCTCATAAATCTGTAATTACTTGATTCAAGATTTATAGTTTTCTCTAATATTTAATTCAGTTCAATTTAAATTATCTTTATTCCTCAGTACAACAGAATACAGAATCTTCTAATAGATTATTCACATGGAATATAATTATTGATATAATAGTATAAGATAAATTTTAAACCATATTAATTATAAATCTGAGTGTCATAATCTATCACTTAGAGAGCCAATCTGTTATGACAAAGTTTATGTGATGTAAATTGTGTATTTTAAAAGGAATAAATTCACTAGTTAGATTTGAAGGAACCGACAATTTTACAAATTGCCAAATATACAGAACATAATTTATCATCTAATATCAAAACTGACACTGTATTTCAATTAAACATACGATTTTCACGTCAGCCTGGCAAAGCTTCTCTTTTGAAGTGAAATGCATTCCTCCAGTATCTTCAGTAAAAGTGATTGAAAATCATATATTTAATTGAACTACAGTGTCAGTTTTAATATTAGATTGTTCATCAAGTATTTCGTCGTGGAAACATCACAGATAATTTATTAATTAGGAATTCCTTAAAATTTTATCAATTATACTGAAGACTCCGCAATGGCGGATATTGACAACAGCATTGAATAGCTGATGGAAATCGATGTACAGTACATTTTTTATTTTTATTTAATTTAATATGAAAGTCTTTTTATAATGATGCTGATCCTAAGGGGCTGAGGAATCAGCAAACATAGTTCGTACAATATTATTTAGTTATAATCATGATGATGATGATGATGATGATGATGATGATGATGATAATAATAATAATCATAATAGGCTAATAATTATTATTTAATAAGAAATAATGACTTACCTCTCTGAAGAAGTTCTCCATGTAGCCAGCATCTTCGTCCTGCTCAATGTCAATCGCCTGATTGATGGCTCCATATCTTCCCCAATCACAACTATCATCATCTGATCGATTTTTCCTTAATACCTGAAACAAACAAAATAATTCAATGTATTATTAGAACTTTTCAGTAATAAATTTATTCAACTGATATCGCACAACAAAGTCTAACGCTCGTATTTATGAACTAACCTAGGGCTTCCTTATCTCCAAAAAAAACTTGATGAAGCACTCCCATTAAAGGCTTTTCACGATTCCTGAGTTGAGGGAGTCTCAAGGTAGACTCGCGAATAAGTGCCCAAGTACATGCCCTTTAAATAGGTACATTATGGTAGCATTCCATTGACAAACAAAAAGAGAATAGGCTACAGAAATATTGTTTTATTGGTTAAACATTAAGTTAATGGATAATATCAATCAAATAGGATTTCCAAAACCATGTCACAAAAGGAACTCCAAATTGAATTATATATTTATTGACTAAATTATTGTAAATTTAACGACTTGCAGTCAATTTTAATTGTGAATAAATAATATTTCTACTCAGATCAAACTTTTTCGAGTCATGTAGACTCATCTTCAAAGGCGTCCTCGCCTTGAAAACTTTTGGCCTGAGTGAGTAGAAATATTATTTATTCACAATCAAAATTGACTGTAAGTCGTTAAATTTACAATAACAATTCAATGGAACTATATTCATTGAAAATAAAATTACTTCAGTCCCCTTTGAAAGCAATTTGATGTTCCGTTTTAAATAATTATCGATATCAAATTAATAGACTTAAATGTATTCATTTAGAAAACCAAAATCTTGACGCAAGTCGTTATGAAACAAGAATTCCAAGAATATATTTTTATTAATTACATACTGAGACAAATCTCATTACCGTACATTATTCAGGATCCGCAAATTATTTTTTATTTCTTTATGAATTCCCCTTTGCGAATCGTTGAAGCAAGAAGACGTTTATATTATATCCACTGAACTCCAAAAACCATATTCTTTATCCATAAATATTCTCAACCTGTTATTCTTCATTCTCATCTCCTGTTTAGACCTATATTAACTTTTGCCCCATTTTATTATTTTGCACTACATTAATCTTTCGTGCTATTTTACTCTAGTACTACTCGTTTTAGTACCATTTTACTCTATTGCGCCTTTTTTTAAATATATCTATATTCTTATCTTATCAAACACATTCTCTTGAGAATATTCATAACTCCTACAGTTCTCCACTATAGACCTTCATGATAAGATTTTGATTCTACTTTGAAACTTTGTGAAAATCAGTTTTGGTCAATAGCTTGTTGGATTCACATTTTTTGTATATTAGTTAAATTAATAAATAAATTAAAAAATGTATAAGATCATCTTTCATTGAAATGATTGATCTTCCTGGATTACCAATTTGCTTTGTAGTGGCGAAGTTGATATTCTGGAAGATATCCATAATGAATAATAAGACTTGAAGTTGTTACATCCACATTTTATTGAAAACATTGTGATACTAGTTTCGGTTGTAGCATTATTATTCTGAATCAAACTGAGTGAGATTGATAATTATGGTGTGTAACAACCGAAACTAGTACGGTACTTCACTGTTTTCAATAAATGTGACTGTGGCAACTTCAAGTCTTATTACTCATTATGAATTGTAAATATTGAAATACCAATAAATATTCAACTCCAAAATTGGCATCAAATTTCGTTATATCACTTAATTCTTTTATTCATAACTCATCCATTAATGTACTTTTTGATGGTTTCTCTGGAATTATTAGAAGCACTTCTTTTGTCATATCACTTTGCCAATGTCATAAAACAAAAATAGGCTGATTTACAATATTTTGATATATTTCTCTGCAAATAATCAACTATTTTCTAAAGCTTATCCAATATTTTTTAATTTAATCAATTCAATTTTAATGCAATAATAAAATATTTTCTCAAGCTTATCCTATTTTTTTTTTCAATTTAATTTTAATACAATTGAATCATTAACATTCTTTAATATTGTCTTCGTTCTATTGAGGAAGCTCTATAATCCAAAGCTTGAAAATTTTATTAAATATCCAAGTACAGTAGAATATATTGACGTTGATTTGGAAAGTGAAAGTGTCTTCAGCAGTCAAAATTTTCTCACGTCCAAGCATCCGGTGTTTAGTACGTGATTTCTTTTCAGTAATCATGTCACCTACCTACAAAACAGTGACACACTGCTCTTATACAAAAAGTTCTTTATAGAATGGCTCTGCGTACAAAACCACGGATCTTCCGCAGACGCTCCACTGTTATTTTATAATTTTCGTATTACAGACTTAGGGTTTTAAGTAGAGAAGTAATTATTAGAATCTTTAAATTAAATTATTGAAATCTTTAAATTAATTATTAAAATCTCTTTCAATTGGAGTCTTTACTTCTTCTGGGGTATAGTACACTTAGCAGATTGGAATGATGCAAGATAATCGAAAATAATTTCTTCCTAATAGATACTTAACTTTCTGAAAGAAACTTTATCATTCTTAGGTTATTGTTAATGTATTTATGAAAGCCAGGACAAAGGAATCCAGAGTGCATCAAGTTTCTATTGGTTACCAATTTTAGATCCCACAAGAATCTTTTGAAAATATGATTTAGCCAATTTCATTTTCATTTCAATTTCAAAAAATAATTTTATTATTAACTTGTTATGTGAATTTAACGACTTGCAGTCAAATATTGCAAAGATTCGAAAGCGCTCGTCCTACAGAGTAAGTAAATTTTACTTATTCTTAATGAATATTTGACTGCAAGTCGTCAAATTCACATAACAAGTTAATATTAACAACGCAGTTCGTCATGGAACAAGAAATCCAGGAATTTTATTATAAATAATGTATTATTGTTCAGTACTCATGAATGCTGAATGATTGAAATTTTTTATAATTTATTGTATTACTCTATTAATATTAGAATTCAAATTTTTAAGTTTATCATTGAAACCCCATGGAATAGATTAATTTGTCCTTCGGCGAATATTGTACATCCATCTTCTTTTCCACTGGTTAGACCTACCTAGATTTTATTTTGTAGATTGCATATTGGAGTCTCCGGCTCGTCAGATCAACAATTATATGCATACAATATCGCCAATCTTATACATTAGTTAATTACTATATAAATTAGTTGAGGTGAGCCTTAATTTTGATGTGAAAGTAACTCTTGTACACTTTAAAAAGCTTTAACAACTGAATATATTTTCAATTTTTTAAAAATATTTCAAGATTCTTTAAAAACTGCGGTATCTTGTAGAAATTTCTACCAATATAACTAGGTTTTTCTTAGAATAAGCTACTATTGTGACTCACCAAGTGTTAATCTTCTCGGCTTCTTGTATTATAATCGTGTAGGCTATAAATGTTTATTTCCAATTGAAAGTCGGTTTTATTTTATTTATTCTCTCATTATGATCTTTCTAGCATTTATAAGTCGGTTTATAGCATTATTTGGAAGTCAGTTTCTCATATGTAAGCTTACTATAATTATTTATTTATTCATTCATTATACACGTGCTAGCATTTATATCACAGTGGAAAAGTCCCATAACATCTTGGAATTGTAATCGAAGGTGTCCAATTGAGAAAATCAATCAACAAAGATCAATAATTACAGCTTTTTTCATTAGAAAAGAAGTTGGAATACCATATTAATGTACTAGAAATGATATACATCGTTGACCTTATCACTGGAAAACAAGATGAGTGTACACACAGTACAGCAATTATTATTATTATTTATTCATAACAGAACTTAATTAATTTATTAATTTCGAATTCCTCAGAGTGCTATCAATCACGCCGAATAATTCTGCAATGGCGGATATTGATAACAGCATTGAGTAGTTGAGGGAAATTGATGAACGCTACTGCACAAAAATGTTGAGTCACCGCTGGGAATCGAACCACGGACCTTCCAATTGCCGGTAAGGCGTCGTAATTGTTGTGTTTCTCTTTAATCATATGTACTGAAATCCTTTTGCAAGATAATTTTTATAAATTTAATTTGGGAAGCCTATAATAATTATTATTTGGTCTTCATAGTCTTCAAAATGGAAAAGTTGTTCAGCAGTGTAATAATTTAATGTAAAACTGCATTCTCGCTCAATCTGCATTTTTCGGTGTGCTATAATTTTGTCGTAAGTTAGTTATTATCGAAATTTGGCAATAATAATCTGATGACCTTCGCATTTCGGCATACCAAACCGTTAGGCGGAAATGACTTATTAATGAACTGCACACATATTTCACCGCATTCATTGACAGAATGTTCAATAGAGTGGACTTGTTTGGAATCTTGGAGCATTGAATAATTTAGCTCTTTTCAAACCTGTCTGAAAAATTTAAAACCAGTCCTAGTAATTTACCGATTCCCGGTAGTTGAAATATTATTTACATCTTTAAATAGATACTATAGTAACTCTTTATCAGTGTTATAGTCTTTTTTAAGGTCGTAGTAACCACTTCCTATTGCACCGCAACTTTTCCTCATTGTTTTATCTTTATTCAAATTCAATTCTAGCTTCAAATTATATTGTTTACAAATGTTGTAAGAGTACTGTACACCACGTGTAAGAGTACACCATGAAAACTATCTATTAAAAGTTAATTATAAAAATTTGTAGAAACTGCCACAATAAATTAGTGATGATTATGGTTCCCATTTCACATACTTTCATACCTCCGGTATTAATTCCTTTAAATCTCATTGTTAGCCATGCATATTTACACCCACCTTCAGCCTGTTTAAAAAGAAGCTCCATTGCTTTTACCAGCAAAATAATACTTGAGAGCCAATCTCTTTGTACTGTCGGTTTTTTGTATTATATGCTATATGTATTATTTACTATTCTATAATTATTATTACTGCCAGTTACTGCTATAAATTTGTTACATTAATGGTCAAGATTGTTAGCCTTCTATTTATGTTTTCTATCACTTTTATAATAATTATTTTGTAGCTTATTTAGAGTGCGAGCCATCCCTCTACACAGGTTGAACCTAAAGAGGGATGCACTGCTGTTATATTTTGTTTTTAGTGTACAATATTTTACTGTTTAATTTATTTTATGTTTATTTGAATGTAAATGCTTGCAGTGAAATAAATAATCTTTAATCTATTTAATCTTTAATATTAGTAAGCTCTATTCCGTGCATTGATTCATGAAAATTCCATCAATTTATTTTCTTACCGTATTCGTATGTTTATAAGTCACATTCAAAATTATTTTAAAAGTTTCTTGTGAATCTGTGATGTTTTCCATGACGAAATACTTGATGAACAATCTTTTATAAAAACTGACACTGTATTTCTATTTGATATATGATTTTCACACACTTATACTGGTGATACTGGAGGGATGCATTTCACTTCTAAAGAGAAACTTTATCAGCCTGAAGGCTGATGAAGCATCTCTTTAGAAGTGAAATGCATCCTTCCCAGTATCACCAGTATAAGTGAGTGAAAATCATTTATTAAATAGAAGTACAGTGTCAGTTTTTATAAAAGATTGTCTTGTGAAATTGCCTTATTTGTCATCTAAGTTACCTCAGTTACAGTGAACTTTATATAGTGTATTTTTCCAGCTTATTTTAGGGTATACTGATTTCAATTATTTAAAAATCAACGATTTAACGATTTCGTGACTTACTGCATGACATGACATTAAAAGTATTCCTTTTCGATCATCATCTAGATGCCTAATTAAAAAATCTATGAAATTTTAATTATTTAATACTCTATATAGAAATACAGCTAATCATAACATTCTATATCCACCAAATGAATATTTATAACATTATTTCTTGGATTTCTTGTTCCATAACGATCTGCGTTGTTCATATTAACTTTTTATTGTAATTAATTGTAACTTGCAGTCAATTTTAATTGTGAATCAATAATATTTCTACTCACTTTTGACCAAGCGTTTTCGAGTCATGGAGACTCATCTTGAAGACTCGTATTGACAAGAATTGAAGATGAGTCTCACTGAATCGAAAACGTTTGGCCAAAAGTGAGTAGAAATATTATTTATTCACAATTAAAATTGACTGCAAGTCGTTGAATTTACAATAAAAAGTTAATATTATTTCTTTGGAAATATTTTTATTTCTTTGCTTTCGTCTACTTTTTCATTAAATTTCATTTCATTTTGTCTTTACTCCTCAAATATTTGTATTTTTTTGAACAGCTTATGATATGATTTGGAAGTGATAGCTGAGTGCCGTAGCAGGTAACTGTTCAATCCGAGATTAGCTACGAAACTCCTGGGCGCTCTTTGTAAGGGTGACCGATTGGATTGGCCAGCAAAAAAGACTGTTCTCTGCTGTAAAATCACTTCTCGGTGGTTCGGAACCCACCTAAAACTGTAGGTCCAGCTCATCAATCACCATCATCAAATTCATTACCCACGCACAGGTCTCACACCTATGTGGGCTTCATCCTCTGAAAAAATATGATTCTTACACTTAGGCTTAGGGCATGATGAAAGAATTATGAAGAAAGCATTTAATAATGAGTTACATGACTTATAATGAATGACAAATGAGAGCGAACAGCTCATTCAACAAGAATAATTTATTATAAGTGCTGTATTGCAAGGTATTCTGATATCTTATCAGAATGAAACGTCATAGATACAATAATTATGCCATGTTGGTGCTATTGTTCTAATTTGTCATCAAGCTCTTTTCATTGAAGCTGAAGTATGATAATAATTTTTAATAATTATTGTCTCTCCTAATTTCATTTTTTGGCCTAGAAAACTCACATGAAAATTTCATCTGAGATTATGGTTCTCAAAATTCTAAAAATATGACCTTTTTTGATTTGATGCTTCAGAGATTCTGATCTAAAATTTCTAATTATTTTTAGATTCTGCTTTAACCAAGATTGTTTCAAAACATAGATATAGCTGCTTAAAGCATAGATATCAACTAGAGTATAGTTTCCTTGTACCGGAAACTTGGCAACCGCAAACTCGATCCTCGTATCAAGGATCAGATTTTTATAGACAACTTAAACCGGTCCCGACTCCAAATAGGGGAACAACGGAAACTTAACGAAAGTCCAGCACCTACCTTGCAATGTTTATAACATCGTTAACATTCCCATAAATGTGAGCATGCATAACCATAACAACAACCTTGAATGAGTAATTGGATACAAGTTTTAACACTATACTAGATACCTGAGTCCATATTCGAACTGATTGATTAATTGATTGTTTAAGTGCAAGACAGAGTCTTATGTCCATAAATTTGCCCTCTCATGTAATCACTGACCAATACAGTTTTACAGTAAGAGGATATTATTACAGTACTTGATAAAAAATAGAAATTGTCAGAAGGAATTATTGATGGTCTGAATCACACATAATGCCATAAGAAGAGGTTGGTAGCTGATAAAAACAGAAGATATGAAGATGAAAATCGGTTAGTAGTTTGCCTACCTACCTACGGTACTGTTTTTTTTTTTTTTTTTTAAATACAGTTATAATTTGATAAATTAATTGAGTAATTAACAATTGAGTATGAGTAATGAAATAAAAAGGTATATGATTAACATTCCTTAGACTAAATAATTATGATGTTGAAGATCCATCTTGTTTCCACTAATATGTAATTTTAAGTTTATAATACTAAATAATTCATTTCAACTTCACACTTAATTTTTATAGCTTTTTTATCTAAATTATTGTTGTGTTTATTACAAGAATATAGGCAAATACATTCTCCAACATTTAAGAACGATTGATGGATGTATTAAATGATTGTTTTTCATCAACGTTTTGTATGTTTTTGCTCATATACTTATGTATTTGTATTAATCAATACTAACAATGAGTGAAACTTAGCCGAGAGGTGATAGCCGAGTGCCGTAGCAGATATCTGTTCAATCAGAGATAAGCTACGAAACTCCTGGGCGCTCTTTGTAAGGGTGACCGATTAAATTGGCCAGCAAAAAAGACTGTTCTCTGCTGTAAAGTGATTCGGTACCCACCTAAAACTGTAGGTCCAACTCATCAATCACCATCATCCAATTCATTACCCACGCACAGGTATCAGACCTATGTGGGATTCATCCTCTGAAAATAAATAAGCCGCAGGGATGTAGCCTAATCGGTTAGAGAGATATCTGTGATAAGATAACTGTCTGCGACTTTTATTCCTGCGGTCACGGGTTTGATTCCCATTCTGCCTTGCATATGTGATTACTCTCGCACAAGTATCAGACTAGTGTGGGCATCATCAGCAAAAAATAATAATCAACTTTTCATGTGAAATTTAACGACTTGCAGTCAAATATTTATTAAGAATAAGTATAACTTATTTAATCTGTAGGCCGAGCGCTTTCGAATCTTTGAGATCCATCTCTTTGATGGATCTCTTAGATCACATATGGGCAACCCCCGGCCCGCGGGCCGGATGTGGCCCGCCACAGGTTTTGATGTGGCCCGCGAAAGAATTTTGGAATTTTTGCTATTCAGAGCCAAAAACGTCTAGTATTTGCTAGAAGTGGAAAAAGTTTTCGCTAACATAAATTTTGTTCCACTAATAAGCCTACTTGTTTTATAATTACACTATACTTTGAGTTTTAATTTTTGTTTTTGAGTTCAAATGTGAACTATTGAGAATGGAAGTATCGGTTTTCAAATTGATATCGAACTTGATACCCAAAATAATCGATGTTTACTTTGTCCTGCCAGTGCCACCTATCGACACTAGGTGGCAGTGGCACTGTGGCCTTTGAGGTTATGTCAGTAATTGTTCATGATTCAGTCACCACGTGGTTTTTTCAAAGTCGTTGTTTTGTGTGGAAAGTTTTCTGTTTTGTGTGGAAAGTTGTTCTTCGAAATAATTTTGTTGTGTAGGCCTAAGTAAGATGTCTACGGCGAAAAAACGAAAAGTGGACTCGGACTGTCGCAATTTCCAAGAAAGATGGACTCATGAATATTTTTTTATTATGCGAATGGAGAAACCAATCTGCTTGCTCTGCAATGAGTCCATTACTGTTTTGAAAGAATATAATATGAAAAGACATTATTCTAGTAAACACAGCAATCAACACAGTATTCAGGGTCAATTACGAAAAGACAAAATTCAAAAACTTATCTGCAACCTTGATAAACAGCAACAAATTTTCAGTAAACAGAGAACACAATTGGACAATTCTGTGAAAGCTAGCTTTTTAGTAAGTTCAAAAATAGCTAAGTCATCAAAACCATTTACTGAAGGAGAATTTGTAAAAGAGTGTTTGTTGGAAATTTCTGATGTTCTATGTCCCGAGAAGAGGAAAGATTTTGAGAAATTGAGCTTATCTAGGCGTACTGTTGTTCGACGTATAGGTATGATGGCTGATGATATTGAAAAAACATTATCTGATCGCGTAACTGAATTTCAAGCATTCTCAATTGCCTTGGATGAAAGCACCGACTTGTCTGATACAGCACAACTAGCTATTTTTATACGGGGTGTTGACAATCAATTCAATGTTACTGAGGAATTGCTAGCTTTACAACCTCTGAAAGGGACTACTAGAGGAGAAGATATTTTTCGTGAGGTGAAAGGTGCTATTGAAAAATATAGCTTGCAGTGGAGCAAATTAGTTGGAGTGTGCACAGACGGAGCTCCTTCTATGGTCGGTTCAAGAAAAGGTTTTATCGGAATTTTGAAAGAAAAAGCAACTGAGTTGAATGTGAAAAAAGACAGTCTAATAATTTTACATTGCATTATCCACCAACAAAACTTGTGTTCAAAGTCCATCCGAATGCAGAACGTAATGGACGTGGTAATTAAGACTATCAATTTTATACGATCCCGTGCGCTCAATCATCGCCAGTTCAAAGAATTTTTGGATGAGCTTTCTGCGGAAAATGATGACGTGACTTATTATTGTGAAGTGAGGTGGATAAGCAAAGGCAAAATGCTGAAGCGATTCTACAGTCTTAGACAGGAAATAGCCCTTTTCATGGAAATGAAAGAAAACCCATTGCCTGAACTCAGTAACCAGAAATGGCTATGCGATTTAGCCTTCCTGGTTGATATCACAGGACATCTAAACGACTTGAATATTAAACTTCAAACACAAAAACAACTGATCAACGTTATGTACAGCCATCTGAAAGCCTTTCAAAATAAACTTCGCCTGTGGGAAACACAAATGCGATCAGGAAACTGTTGTCATTTCTCAAATTTGAGCAATCATGTGAATATTGATTACATTCAATACGCTGATGAACTGAAATTACTGCATGAACAATTTCTTAATAGATTCTCGGACTTTGAAAATATGGATGATTATTTCAACATTTTTACAAATCCAATAAAATGTGATGTGGAAAAGGCTCCAACAAACCTGCAAATGGAGTTGACAGAACTCCAAGAAGACACTCATTTAAAATTAAAATTTGACGACTTGGAAATAAGTGAATTCTACAAAATTTACCTTTCAGAGGAAAAATACCCTCACCTGCGGACATTTGCGAGAGAAATGATTTGTGCGTTTGGTAGTACCTACAAATGTGAACAGTTCTTCTCTATTATGAAGTATAATAAATCACAATATCGAACCAGGCTAACAGATGACAATTTGGAGAACACTTTGCGTCTGTGTATTAGTGGAATTGATCCGAACATTGATAATCTTGTTTCCCAAATTCAAAATCAAGCTTCACATTGAATAAATATCGTAAGTAAAATGATTATGCATTTTATTCATTGTTTTTGTAGTCACCAATCGTAGACCAATAACTCACATCCAATCCAGCTTAAAGCATTGACTGGTAAATTTATTTAAAATTTTATTGTCATGAAACATCGACTCATAAATTTTATGATTGTTGTTTTATGGTCGAAATCATGTTGATGCGCCTTTTTTCTCCATTTCATTTAAAAAAAATTCAAGATGATATCATATACAATATACATGTAAGATAGTTGAAAATATGTGCCAGTATATACTAAGCATCAGCCATCATGTAATAAAATAAACTATTACTATTTTGCGTGTGGCCCGCAGCTTCATTGATGTACTTGAGTTTGGCCCGCAATGCTCCAAAGGTTGCCCACCCCTGTCTTAGATGGATCTCAAAGATTCGAAAGCGCTCGGCCTACAGATTAAGTAAGTTATACTTATTCTTAATAAATATTTGACTGCAAGTCGTTAAATTTCACATGAAAAGTTAATATTAACAACGCAGTTCGTCATGGAACAAGAAATCCAGGAAAAAATAATCAAATTAGTTTTTCTAACTGTTAGGGAATTGATAGACGTGAGCCGTGGCAGGTATATGTGTTCAATCAGATAGAGATAAGCTGCGATCTCCTGGGCACTCTTTGTAAGGGTGACCGATTAAATTGGCCAGCAAAAACTGTTCTCTGCTGTAAACTAACTTCCCGGGGGTTCGGAATCCAACTAAAACGGTAGGTCCAGCTCATCAATCACCATCATCCAACTTATTACCAACGCACAGGTCTCAGGCCTATGTGGGCTTCAATCTCCAAAAAAAAACTTTGTTTAAAATGTTCACTGTTAAGTTCCTGTAGTGATATGTATCTAGTTCAGAGGATGCGATTTGAAGCAGATATTTCCGTTGTCTTGTAGCCAAAATAATAATTTGTAATCATCGTGTAATTGTGTTTACATGAGACTGAAAGACACACGTACTTCAGTACTTGTAATTATTATTGTGACTCAGTTTGAACAGTGTAAAATTGGAGCGGATGTATTAAGAGGTTAGAAAAGGTGGGTGGATGCCAATGACACTATGCTAGACGGGAAATGAATTGAAAAGTTTTAACATCATTACATTTGACATGAGTAGGAAGGACTACGGTACTACGAAGTCTGTATCTGTACTGAAAAAAATGTTTCAGAGGATATTTTTCATCAAAAATACATTTGAATTCGTTTTAGAGGAGATCTATTTTATATCAACAATAATTTTAAATTCGTTTTACAGGAGTGTTTGTTACCAAAAAATAAATCTTCATTGGTGTTTGATCAAATAATGTTATTATTAACAGTTTTCATTCATTTTCAGTTATCTCAAACAGTTTTGTACCTGAATGAACGAATATTTTTTGTAGATTACGTCTTTGAGACGTAAGGAGTATAAGACAAGTCAGATCAACAATTATACATTCTTGAACACTAGTTACCATAATTACTACGGTATATCAATTAGTTGAGGTGAAGCTCAATTTTAATGTGTAAGGAACTCTTGTACACTATAAAAAGCTAAACTAAATATTTTTTCAATTGTTTTTTAAAATGTTTCTATATTTTGAAGACTCTTTAAAAACTGCGGTAGCTTAGTAAAATAGTTGAACTTAATAGAATGTTGATTTCATCGAGTACAAGAAATGAGTACATACTTAAAATTCAATTTATTTTTCCAAAATCTTGCCAATTAATTCAAATAGTTTTGTACCTGGATGAAAAAATAATAATAACCAAAAGTTATAGAATAGTATAACAAAATTAAATACACTTTATCATTCAATTTATTTTTTCAAATACAATTGTCAGTCATCTAAAACAAGTTTTGCATTCCTGAATGTTACTGCAAAAAATGTTTTTGAGAATATTTTTCCATCAAAAATAAAACTGAATATACGTCTTAATTGATATTATTTTTCCAAATAGCATTATCCCATTGAATAGTTTCAAGTTATATCGTATAGGTTTGTGCCTGAATGAACTTATAATAGTTAAAAATAATGAAATGCTGGAATTTGTTAAGGTCAACAGAATAAAATACAGAAACAGAATTTTATTAATTTCGAATTCCTTTAAGTGCTATTAATTTATACTGAAGACTTCCACAATGGCTGATATTGACAACAGCATTGAATACCTGATGGAAATCGATGAATGTAACTGTACAAAAATAACAGTCACCACTGGGAATCGAACCACGGACCTCCCAGTTGCCGGTCGGGCGCCTTAACCACTAGACTATAGTGATCTTTCTGCACAGCAACATTTGAAATTAATAAAATTCTGTTTCTGTATAATTGTCAGTTCGTTGAATTGTCAGTTACTTCAAACTAACTAATAAAATACAAGAATAATACTCCTTTCGCAGGACCTGCAAAACTTAGCGAATTTCTGTATTTTTTCAAATATTTATGAATATCTATAGGCTATATATTTTTTTAATTTCTGGAAAAAAACACGAAGCGTTCTGTACTCTAGGGACCCCAAAACAAGTTTATATTGAGGTTCAGGGTGAAAGTAGCACATCACGACCAACTGCAATATTTACATTTCAAGAAATTTGCTCAAACCCAATAGAATATTTTTTTTTGGAAATTTCAAAATGGATGGTTGTTCTGCCTCAATAAAATTGACTTATTTTAAAGCATAATAAAGAGCATCAACACAGAGAATCAATTTTAGAAAATTTCAAAATTCATGGTTGCCATATATGGCAACCTATAACCCATATGACCTATGGCATAATAACATATTGCACAGAAATTGACAAATTAAAAAATTTTTGACGCCATTTTGAAAATGGCTGCTTTTCTCAAAACGCACTGGTTTTTCGAGGTGGATGAGTTGAAATTCGGATTCAGCGCCTCAAAAACCACAAGGAACAGTCAAGAAAAAAAAAGATTTAAGTTTTTTCCTGAAACACTTTTTTAGCACCAAATAACTAACTCCATAGGGCAAGATACAGCTTTTGACAACAATGGTTTTTTCTTGATATCTTGAAAATTTGTTGAGCTAGAAGGCAGTGCAATACCTTAACATTTTTGACTCCATGAGCTCTATCTTAAAGTCTAACAATAGAACTAAAATTTTCAAATACAACCCTTTTTTTCTTGAAAACCCCTAACTTTGGCGGGAAAATACCCCCAAAAAGGGGGTTAACCTTTTTGGATTTTTCTGGCTAACGAACTTGTCCAAGCTATTCACAAGAGGAAAGTGTATACCAAATTTGGTGGAAATCGGACATCTCCTTCAAAAGTTATCGTGCTATCAGACACATAGATAGATATATATATATATATATATATATATATATATATATATATATCTACATATATAACATTTTGTGCCACTATGATTTTTGTACTCTGGGGGCTCCAAAACAAATTTCCATCATGGTCCCGGGTGAAAGTCGCACATCACGACCTGCTGTAATAGCTGAATTTGAAGAAATTCGCTAAAACACTGTCAAATGTTGTCAATTCCACTTCTTTATCACTACAGCACTGGACCGCGGTTTCGTGGCTTCACCAGTCACATTTTCAACAGTACTAATACATTGTTTATAAAATAATGTTAACTAATCTTCAAAAGTCGATAGTCAGTCAAATCGATATTTATGGTATCGATTATGGCATCAATATCAAATGTAAATAATTGAAGTATAAGGTATAAAAAATTAAAGGTAAAATAAATAGGTATAATTGAAGCTACTAATCTTAAATTAAGCTTACATATAATGGGAATTGTTCTTAACTTGAATGAAAACATGAATTAAGAAATATATATCTAGTAATGGGTTAACCTCTAAATTGTCTTAATTACAGTTAAAATAATTTTTTTTTCTCAATTACTGAAGATAATCATAATAAAAGATACTGATTATGATAAATTTATCTTACATTAGAATAAAGGGGGTTGACTCTTACTAATTAAGAAACAAAATTCAACTACATCTAGTAATGGATTACTTGAACTGAACTAAACAAATTTGAATATTGACAGTGAAAATGATACTGATAATGGAATAAATTAATTATTGAACTTAAGATGCATATAAAGGTAAAATACAATGGGATAACAAATGTTATTTAGTTGGAATGACAGCTGGAAAATTGTTTCTGGATTCTGGAAATTGTTCTGCTGATTTTACAATTAACAAATTCTACTTGTTCATTTAAACTGATTGTATTTGTATTTATGATTGACAACATTTGACAGTGTTTTATTCTTTTATTATGGAGTTCCACAACATCAACCAAAATTCTACAAATAAGTTAATGAAATACACTTTTTTCTTTATTTCTGAAATAATTCAGTAGGCCTAATTTGAATATTTTCAAAGAACTTCTTGTGCCGTATCATTAATTCTTGTTAAATAGGTATGAATGGAAGGCAATACCAATAAATCTAATTTTACTAATTGCTTCATATCAGATATTTTTCCATTTTTCTTTTTATGTTTCAATCAACTCTGACAATAATACCCTGTAATATCCTTTAGATCAAAAATGAGAATTACGTGAGACCCGCAGAAAAACTAAAGTGAAAGCAGGATGTACAAAAATAGCCGAAAAAGGATAGTATATAATTAAACTAACAGTTGAACTAGAAATGTAGGTGTCAACTTGGACGTTTTCAACACTTCTTTGTTCAAGTAACAAACTAACAGTTTTCCCATCAAGTTTGTAATAGCGAAAAGAGGCCTTGCGCCTCCACTACACTTGCCGTCTCTACCTGTGACAAATAATAGTCTACGAAACGCGAATTAGCATTTTTATCTACAAGTCAAACCGACTACAGGAAACCAGATTAGTATTCAGAACATGCGCAAACAACACGGATAGCAAGCAAGGGTCTTGCTCATTGTCATCGCACGGAACGAATAGATGACAAAGGAAATTAGAAAAAGAGGAAGACAAAAAGAAGGAAGACTCTTGGAAAATACTATTAGAAAATGGCGTTTTTGTCTAGTGTCGCCTGAAACTCGGTCACCTTCAATCAGGAATGTCGTCTTGGATTTTCATTATACGGGGATAAAACATGAGGTAGAGAAAAAAATCAAAATAAAAAGATAAAACAAAATGAAAAGATTGATAGAGAAGACTAAATTGTAGCGGAGGGGAGGGGAGGATCAAATCGACTAAGTAACCCCGATTTTGCTAGGAGAAGTTAATGAAGTTGAAATTTGCAGTGATGCGTTGTTTTTATATGACTATCATGTACCTAGTTGATCTTTTTCTAGAGGATGAAGCCCACATAGGTCTGAGACCTGTGCGTGGGTAATGAGTTGGATGATGGCGATTGATAAGCTGGGCCTACAGTTTTTGGTGGGTTCCGAACCACCGGGAAGTGATTTTACAGCAGAGAACAGTGTCTTTTTTCTGGCCAATCTAATCGGCCACCCTTACAAAGAGTGCTTAGGAGAACGCTGCTTATCGCTATCTGATTTATAGTTGGAAATAATGAAGAACAGAAAAAAAAATATTTGAAATAGTCTGAATAGTAACTGGCTTCAACGGACAAGTTTAACTTATGCTGAAGTCAACCAAATTATTTATTTTAAAATAGAAATATTGTATGATAGATAAGTACTCTAAATAGCCTCTTTTTTTGTATTGTATAATTGTACTGTCATTGTCATGTTTTGCATTCTTTTGTGTTTTGGTTTTTTGAAATAAATTGAATTGAATTGATTGAACAGATACCAGCTACGGCTCACGGCTATCACTTCCCCTACTATTCAGATCATGTGTAAACAACAGCCTTTTGACTGATGGTGCTTACACAGAGGAACAACCAATACTCGAGGATAATCATGATCGCAAAATCAATCATATGCTGTAGACTGTTAAAGACTGATTGGAGCAATGAGGATACCACCATTCCATAACATGTGTTAGATTTTGTGAAAGTGATTGTCGACAAGTATTGGATGCTCCACTGTGCAAGCACCCTTTTCTGTGACAATCCACCAATCTTTCACACACCATTCCAAAGAATGTGTTTATTGATTATGCCAGGGGTACCCACAGGGGGGGGGGGGGGCTATGGCGCAGACTGCGACATTGAAATTCTTGGGGGTTCCAAAAACATCGGGGGTGGGGGGGGGGAGTTAATTGAAACCGTGTTTAACGTGACAAAATTAAAAAATATATTACGAAGTCATCAGATAGAATGTCACAATTGATTTATAATTATTACAATACAATTGAATATGAATTAGCTAAAATAGTTATGTTTAGGTTTTGTGCAGGAAGTTATTATTCAAGCTTAGCAAGATGTGTGAGCTAAGAGGGAGGGCACGGGATGGTGCCACTACAGTGATAGATACAGTAATAAGATAAATGTGATAGATAATGATAACTCGTGGCTCAGACACAAGCTACACCGTGACTCAGGGCTTATTTTTCCCTATTTTATTTTCTGGGGGGGGAGGGCTGGTGCTAAATTTAGGGGGGGGGGGTGCGTCATGAAGCTTGGGGGGGCACCCCTGATCATGCGTTGTTGCTTATCGAGTACCGTATCTAATGTTCCATTTCACAACCACCCTTATTAATTTTCCTAGGACGCCAAAAAAATGTAAAGTAGAAAAATGTTAAGACACTTTCTTTGAGCTAGAAAGATAAATTCTGGGACGAATTTTGGAATAGTTCTGGAAATACTACTCTTAAAATCAGTGACGTAGCCAAGATTTTGAAATGGGGGGGTCCGATTGACGGGGGGGGGGGGTGGTCTGGGGTTACTTTCCTGGAAATTTTTTGAAAAATAGAGCTCCTAGAACAGTCTTTTTAAGCTCTCCTGGCATTGAAAATAACACCAACATCAGTGCTTTGTCTTATTTTACGTTTAATTTAATGAAAATTATATAAAATTTAGGACCGGAAGGGGGGGTCTGGACCCCCAGGACCCCCCCCCCCCCCCCGGCTACGTCACTGCTTAAAATAGAAAGCTAGATTGATAGTAATTTTATGCTTTAATAATACAAGGCCAGGGCAAATACAAATGCAGGCTTCGTGATGTGAATCGCTTTGATTCGTGAGTATAATGTTAAATTACTTAAAAACGTAAATTACAATTAACAGAAATATTAGACTGCCTCATAATTTATTTTTGTTGCTTATAAAGTCATATCACAGAGTCTGAGTTTCTATTTTGCGGTGCGGAAGTTTTAGGAAACTAGGTTATCCCGGGTCTTTAGACTTTATTAAACTTTGTAAAATACATTGCAAATGTAGATTTTCTACATACTGAACGACAGCATTGCCTATGATGATAAGTTTAAGCACAGTATGAGTTGCTCCATTCCTAAGTGGGTATCAAACATACCTATCATGCTATGAGTTCCTCCATTTTCTCATAATTTTTCATAACTATACTATAGACATTTTTCTCCTTTTTCTTCTTCCTCTTCTTTTTCTTCTTTTTCTCCTTTTTCTTCTTTTTCTCCTTTTTCTTCTTCATCTTCTTTTTCTACTTCTTAATCTTCTTTTTCTTCTTCTTTTTCTTAATCTTCTTTTTCCAATTTTTCTTCCTCTTCTTCTTTTTCTTCTTTTTTTCCTCTTCTTTTTCTTCTTCTTCTTTTTCTTCCTCTTCTTCTTTTTCTTCTTCTTTTCCCCCTTCCTTCTCTTCTTATTCTTCTTCTCCCTCTTCTTCTTTTTCTCCTCCTTCTTCTTCCTCTTCTTTTTCTTCTTCCTCTTCTTCTTCTTCTTCCTCTTCCTCTACTTCTTCTTCTTCTTTTTCTTCTTCCTCTTCCTCTACTTGTTCTTCTTTTTCTTCTTCTTCTCCGACTTCTCCTTCTTCTTCTTCTTCTTCTTTTTCTCCTCTTTCTTCTTCTCTTTCGTCTTCTTCATCTTCTCCTCTTCCTTCTCTTTCTTCTTCCCCTTCTTCTTCTTTTCTCTCTCTTTCCTCTCTCTCTTCCTCTTTATCCTATCCTCCCACCCTCTCTCTCTCTGAATGAACAATGAAAAATAAACTTTTTGTTTCAAAACAGCTGATCATCAAATCATAAGTTGAAATGTGAAAATGTTCAGCTCACCGATCCCTATGTTAAAGAAGCAATGGCAAAAATTGAAACTTTGATCGTTCATTGCTCATGTCCACTTTGATGCCTTCTTTCTTCAAAATGTAAGACCTTATCAAACATCTACTCGATGAGATCTTTCAAATGAGACGTGAACGAACAAAATCGGTCGAGAAACCACGGAGCAGTTGTCGTCACAAAAAAACATGTTCGCCTATTTTATATAAAGATTCGTCTACTCTAATAACTGTGGACACGACAGGGCCTTCTAATGAAATCGTGCCATTATCCTTCCGTCCGTCTGTGATCTAGCTCTTGAAAGGAAGATTTTAGAATCTTAAAATTTATTAAATACCTTTTTTTGTAATCCGAGACAGGTCCCTATTAATTATGGATTGTGGGAGTCAATTATACTTATGTTATAAGTAATTATGGTGAAGAATGTGTCGACGCTTTAGCAACTAGGTTAGTCGGGCAAATTCAAATACCATAACATTCCACAGCGTGTTCACCATATTATATTCACCTCAAAAATTAGAAGCCTATGGACACTGCCAGCCCCTTAATTTTTTTTTTTTTTTTTGAGGATGAAGCCCACATAGGTCTGAGACCTGTGCGTGGGTAATGAGTTGGATGATGGTGATTGATGAGTTGGACCTACAGTTTTAGGTGGGTTCCGAACCACCGGGAAGTGATTTTACAGCAGAGAACAGTGTCTTTTTTTCTGGCCAATCTAATCGAACACCCTTACAAAGAGTGCCCAGGAGAACGCAGCTTATCTCTCTGATTGAACAGATACCTGCTACGGCTCGCGGCTATCACTTCCCTAAATTATTTATCTTATTTATTTTTGTTCAGTGCAAGCGGGTCTTGTTATTTTTGGTTGTGTCAGAAACTATCCTTAAATTTGAAATTGCCGTCAAATTAGGTAAAAAAACAAACAAAAATAATGGGGAGTTTTATAAAATGTATACATTAAAAATAAGAAATTGTGATGTTTTCCATGACGAAATACTTAAACAATCTAATATCAAAACTGACACTGTATTTCTACTTGAATTATGAGTTTACTCACTTATACTGGTGGAGGAGGGATGCAGTTTGCTTCTAAAGAGAGGTAAGCTTCATCAGCCTCGAGGCGAAATACATCCCTCCAGTATAAGTGAGTAAAAATCATAATTCACATAATAAACAGTGTCAGTTTTGATATTAGATTAAAAATAAGAAACGAAAGAAACGAAATATTTATGTATGAACTGCCATGGCCGACTCTAGTGACTAGAGTCGGCCATGGAACTGCCGATGTGCATTTTTTGCGAATCGAAAACCATATGATAGAAGAATCACAGAGGTTTAATGGTGCATAACCTGTCAGCGAAATTATTAATAACTATCTAATGTAAATTATCCGGGTCCTTGGATACTCCGTTGTATCGGTTTATTGTAATTAAGCAAAGTACAACGTCGTATGATGGGGAAGCAGTGGCGTACCGATAATGGAGCGAGTGGAGCAGTCGCTCCAGGGCGCAAGGCTCTGAGGGGCGCACCGTTGTTGAGAGAAAATTGCCTTTTACTTACAAAAATATGTATTACTATAATGAAGGCCAAAAGGGTCAAATGCAACACAATTTTAAAAAACCGTATGAATACATCGCTGCCCATTACTAAAATGTCAAATTTAAAAGAAATCGGTTCACGTGTTCAGCCGCAAATGCGTTACAACCAGACAATGCAAAACAGTCGAGTTAAAAGCAGCAAAACCAAAACAATGTTAATTGGGTGGAAAAAGGTCAGTGGCGTAACGTACACCCCCGCAGACCCCGCGGCGCGGGGGCAGGCCCGTAGCTAGGCTGGGGCAACCGGGGCATTGCCCCGGGGCCCCCGGCCAGGGGGGCCCCCAAATGAAGGTGGAAAAATCGAAAATGAAATTAAAGTTTATGTGAAATTTATTGATTACTGTAGGGTCGTAGGGATATTTCATCGAATCATCAAAATGTCTTTATAAAAAAATATTTAAATAGCTTTTCAATATAAAATAATGGACAGATATTGTTCTCACAGAGATTTCGTAACAAAAATAGACAGACTATCAATCAGCCTGTCAGTTGTCACGCAATTAAAGAAATGCAGTTTGCACTTAGTTCACGTTACTCCCCCATCCCCAACAGTAATAAACTCGTCCTGACGTCGACGTGACGTAGACGGCTCCGTCTGCCGACTGCCTCTGCCACAGCTGACAGACGACAGTGAGAGTGACTACGACTAGTGAGCTAGTGACAGACAGCCCGGATAAGGTTATGTTATGTTGATGGTAAACTAACACCAAAAACTGACGTTTTGGCGTTCGTCCGTTACTCGTTTGTTACGGTGTTATACAATTTGTATTCTTATTCTTGTATTTGTTAAAATGAAAAGAAGCTATCAAAGTGGGGCAAAGAAAAGGCAAGACAAGAAGAAAAGAGAAGAGGATGCTTCAAAGTGTTCTTCCACCCTATCTGCTTGGTTATGTCCTACTACTAGTACTACTACAACTAAAAGTACTAATGTCACATCTACATCTAGTACTGAAACTAGACCAATAATTGGTGAGTGGTTTGAATTTAGATACGGTATTTAGGCCTAATTAATTAGCTTGGCCAATAACTATATAATTAATATCTTAAAATTTAACTATGTTAAAATTAACTGTGTTAAAATTTAACTAGAGTTTGAGTGTTTGATTGAGTTTAGACCACTGTGTCTGACTCAGACTGCAATCTATTCTAATCTAATAAGCAATGTTTGTTTGTGAATTTATCACTAGTCATAATATATAGGCTACATATTACCTACTATTGTGTAGTGGTCATTTAATTTTTTATGTGATTTTTATGATTCCTTTGGTTTCTACTTCTTTCTGTGTAGGTATTTTATTTGTTTATACATGCACAGCAGCACAGCATGAATATCTATCATAGTAATTTTATATCTTTTTGTGATAATATGATGTAAAAAATGCACCACACTCGCTTGCACATTCATTATTTATGAGGCCATGTATCTACTCTACTGTATAGGTACATCAGCATCAGCTAGGCTGAGCTAGGCTATGTACTAAAATTGGGCTCGGCAGATTTAGTCCTAATAGTATGTTTTTCCAATGCAGGTGAAAGAGGTTTTGTTATATCTTTACAATGTTATTAAAATTGGCTTTAAATTATATGTTATATGTAACTTAATGTTATTTTGACTTGCTATTTTTTATTGCAGCCTCAGTCCCAGGAAATGAGATTGAAGAGGAAGTTACAGCTCAAGATAACGCTGAAGAAAGTATTGATGAAGAAGTAACATGCCTAGGGCTAGGGCATCAACAAGAAAATTGTGCCAAACCTCCAACAAGTCCTACGTCAAGCAGTGAACTGATCGGCGTAAATGATCAAGTAAGTAGACATGCCAAGTACAGAATACTTATATGTTATATTATATTTTTCAACATAACAACATATGCTGTTTTATCGCCCTAAACATGGAATCCCTACGATAAAATATTCCATGGTTACATGGAAGTAAACAGTATTACTTCCATGTAAACATGGAATTACAGTAAGTCCCTATTGTTATGATCATGTTTGTAAGAAAAAAATACTAATGCATTGCAATCTACTTACAGGTGGAATGTAGCCGGACGAATAAAATTAATGAAACTTGTTTAAACACCGGAGAACCCCATTTTCCAGACCAGATCATCGATCCAGAGGTGAAAAAACGAATTATTGAATTAGGACCCTATCAACCAGTTGGCCCATTTCCATATGATGGAAAACAAGGTAGGTCCTTTTCAGACAATTATTTTACCCTGAAGTCAAAGTCTGGGCTCAAACTGAAAAGAACTTGGTTGTGCTATTCGTCCAAATTGGATTGTGTTTATTGCCAACCTTGCTGGTTGTTTCCCCAGAAAGGACCTGTAGGAGGATGGGATTCAGGATTAAGGGACTGGAAACATTTGTCTGATCGCATAAAGACACATGAGAATTCACAGCACCATGCTGATTCCTGCTTGGTTTATGAGCAATGGCGACGTCATGGCTCAATAGACGATGCACTAGAAAAAGGTTTGAAGGAGGAGCGGAATTTTTGGAGGAAAGTTTTGAAGAGGGTCTTAGATGTCTCCCTTATGTTGGCAACATGCAACCTTCCTTTTCGTGGAGACAGTTGGCATATCACTGATAGAAATAAAGGTAATTTTCTATCATTGATTGAATTGCTGTCAAAATATGACACTATCCTAGAAGATCTAATTACAAGGCCAAGTGGTACTGTTAATTATCTCAGTCCAACAATTCAGAATGAAATTATTTCTCTGATGGCTAGTGAAGTGCTTAGTGGAATTAAAGAAGAGCTTTTGAGTGCACCTTTTTTCTCCATAATTTACGACACAACACAAGATGTAAGTAAAGTAGATCAGCTAAGCGAAGTTTTTCGCTATGTAAAGATTGACCATGACCAACTCGGAAAACCTTGTGAGTTGAGAATTTGTGAAACGTTTACATCTTTCACAGCAGTTACTGACCAAACCGCTTCGGGGCTAGAAGACGTCATCATAAAATCAATTTCAGAAAAAGGCCTTGACATAACAAAATGCAGAGGACAAGGATACGATGGTGCATCGGTCATGAGTGGTGTGTATAATGGAGTACGAAAGAGAATCCAAGAACTTGCACCCCATGCCTATTTCATTCACTGTGCCAGCCATAATTTGAATCTGGTTCTTAAAGATGCCGTTGAATGCAATCGAGAAATAGCACAATTTTTTGAGACGGTGCAAAATATTTACAGTTTTTTTGGCCACAGCATTGTTCGGTGGCAAGAACTAAAAGTCGTTTCTGGTTGTACAGAGAATCCGAAGGCTCCTGGTCCTAAAGACAAGGTAACATTAAAGACTTTAAACCCTACACGTTGGGCAGGGAGATATGAAGCTGTGTACGCTTTAAAGGAAAGGTTCGGTGATGTAATGAAAGCCTTAAATAAAATAATTTTGACAAGCAAAAAGCCAAAGGAAAGGAATGAAGCTGAGGGGCTCAAAAAAAGGTTAGAATCTTTTAGTTTTGTTTTGCTCTTGACTGTCCAGTGCAAAATATTAGGGGAAATAAACATTGCCTCAAAATCCTTGCAAACGGAATCTATTGATTTAATGACAGCGTACGATCTCCTAGGCAATGCTTTATTGAAAGTAACCGAACTTCGTTGGTCCTTTGAAGAAGTCTGTAGTGAAGCAGAAGAAGTATGTTCAAAATGGGGGATTACGATTACCCATGAATTTATTGGCCAACGTGCAAGAAAGGTAAAAAAGCACTTTGATGAACTTTGTGAAGACCAAAGACTGACAGATCCTAAAAGCAATTTCAGAGTGACAATATTCTTCCCAATGGTTGATACTATAGTGTCACAAATTGACAACCGTTTTAAAGGCATGAAGCAAGTGATTGATGCCTATAAAATTGTTCACCCTTCTTTCCTGGCCTCATGTTCAGATGAAGAACTGCGTTGTGAAGCTGATAATTTTGTAAGCAGATTTTCAGATGATGTAACGCCATTGTTCAAAGCTCAGATTTTATCAGTAAGGAATGCTTTTCAATCCAAATTAAAGGATTTCAAAGAAGTAAAAGAAGTTGCAAATCTCCTACTCATTGAAAACAGTTCCCTAGCATCAACCTACCCGGATGTACTAACAGCATGCTTTATGTACCTCACAGTCCCTGTGACAGTAGCCAAAGCAGAGAGATCATTCTCAAAATTAAAACTCATCAAAAACTACCTGCGAAGCTCCATGTCCCAACAACGTCTCACTGATTTGGCTCTTTTGTCTATTGAAAATGACAGAGCCCGAAAAATAGATTTTGACCGAATTATTGATGTTTTTGCTAGTGTCAAGTCAAGAAGAAAGTCTTTTTAGTAAGTTCAGTTGCATTCTCACTATCAAACTAGTTGGGCAATTTTAAACTTGAGAATGAGTGGGTATTACCACCATTGATCATATATAATTAATGGTATTACCAGTATTACCATAAACACCATAAATAAATATACAATTTATTGTGTATTCAAAGGTATTACATAATTAATGATATTACTTGTATGTTTATCTACTAAACTACATTGCTTGGATGTAGGCCTAAGAAGAGACTAAAAAGTTTTAAGACATCAGCACTTATGTCTTTATTTATTTATTATCTATTGTGAATAAAATTTGAAAAAATAATTATGTTTTTCATTTTCCTTTCAGCACTATAAATAGAATACCAATCACAATGGTAAGCTGAAAAAATAATGGCTCTAAGAACCAAACTAATGGCACCAGGGCCAGGAGTCATACAAATTTGCATATAAAATCATTACCAGTTTATGACTTACAGTAGAAATTTGTAAACATAGTTTAAGCAAACAATTAAGTATTATAGATTTAATAAGAAAAAAAGGTAATAATAATAATAATAGGATAATAATAAAAAAATGCACATAAATTCTAAGCCTAAAGATCCAATTACTGTATGCTTATATCTATTAATTAAAAAAAGTGCGAAATATATAACAAAGGGGGGCCCCGAATGGACTTTCTGCCCCGGGGCCTCCAAGGGCCTAGCTACGGGCCTGCGCGGGGGGGCCCGGGCTATAAGGGGGCCCGGAATGAAAATATATTTTTTCAAGAAATGGCCCGTGCCCAGACTGGAATAAAAATTTTTTTCCAAAAGAAATAAAACTGAAACACTGAAGGAAGAAAGAAAGAATGAATTGGCTAAATATTGTCAGGCCAATGTTTATTGTTTACTTTATCAATTAATTCCCAGATAGCAGATAATTCGCAGATAGTGAAGGAATTCAGAAGCAGGATGTTGTGACTTCGGGAATGGAGACATACCGAGGACAAAACACTCTTCAAACAAACTTATCTAGACTGTTATAAATCATGACGGCTATGTCTCCACAGTGCAAATATTAAAGGAAATTAATATTATTTTCCCATCGAATTCCTCAATGTATATTAGCATATACCAAATAATGGAAAGTGGGGGTTGTGTAGAAATTAAAGTCAATATTTTTCTTCATACAGTATTTTGAATTCAGTCTCTTTTGAATCGTCCTGTTGGATACACGTGTCCGGTAAATTGGCCTAGAGTAAACCGTATGTTTATTCATTATTGAGTTCGTGATCGTGGATTTTATTATTTGGAGTGCCATTTTTTTTTCATTTCTATTCTATTTTTCAACATGCTGCGTTTATGGTATTGTGATGTTGTACGGTCATGCTTTAGTTATTTCTATTTTTTATCAACTAGTAAATTTTTAAACAATATGCTCAGAAGGAATATTTATACCCATGATATATCGGATAAATTACGTGATTATTGTAAAGTATATAAATAATAGTTTTGGAACAATTGTCAGTTCTCCCAACGCAGTTGAATTTTTTTCTTGAAATAGGATCAAGTACTGTATAAGTAGTTTACGTTTTCTATCTTCTGTCTCTTAAGATTAAATTTCTTAATTTTTTTCTCTTTTCCTGACTTAGTAATTTCGCGGTAATTTAGATAAAATTCCTTTTTATTAAAAAATGGACCTGTGTCCGTGTCTGCAAATGAGGCGAATTCTGAGAGAACACATTTTCTGGGAAAAGGAGCGAAGGTGCTAACAAGGAGGATGTGAATGTGGATCCTATGGAAGACATCAATTTCAAGGTTTCTAGGTTTCAAGATTAATTATTTATAATATAATCAACTCTCAACTATTTCCATCTTTCAGAAGCCCGCACGCTACAGCCCAAATCATTAGACTTGCCCCCCTTGAAGCATGATTGAATTTTAAAATTTAATTTATAAAAAGGTGTTTAGTTCTTACATAATTATAACTGCCCACAAAATAATTATGCAAGTTTTTCAGGGAGGGGTGGGGGTGGCAAGGGTGAGGGGGGATATTTATGTGATTTTGAGGGGCCCGGAAAATCGGTTGCGGGGGGGCCCAACTGGAAAACGTTACGCCACTGAAAAAGGTATAACAATTACAAGTAATTGAATGAAGACTTTGAATTTATTTTAGAAAAATAAATTGAAAAAGGTTCAATGGTTTTTATATTACTAAGAACAGGACTGAAATACTTCACTTTTGAGTCCTATTACATATTTATAAGATAAATACAAGAAATTTTTTATAGGAATGACTTGCAAAATGCTAAAAGAATAACTGCAAATGAATTTATAAAAAAGTGAAAAAATCCAAAACAAGCTGTTTGGAAATTGATAAAAGTGATAAAAGCAGAATCTGGCTTGGCGAAAAATTATTCATCGGAGATTCGCATTTCTGAAAAATACGGCGTAGTAAGAGGCGGGTAAAATGCCGTTGTTTCATTTAATGACCACTATATTAATATCAGCCCGATCGGGTGGTTGAGTAAGACTGATTTTTTTGGGGGGGGGGGGGGGGGCATCGTAAGACACTTCCGCTCCAGGGCGCTTGAAACCTCGGTACGCGACTGTGGGGAAGTGAATGGAACAAAAAAGTGAGAAAAAAGATGTTGAGACATTAAATAAAGGATTAGAGAAAGGAATAAAACATAACAAAATGGTAAAAAAGAAGAAAAAAGAAATTGATCAGAAAGAAGTGGGTAGGAAACAGGAAAAACAAAGTAATATAGAAAACAAATAGTAGAAAAAGAAGTGACAAAATGAGAAATGGGTGAGGCCAACAAGAGTTGGGGTATTTAGGGTCAGAAAAATAGAAGAATAGGAAAAACAAATTATATAAAATAATACTGATAAATAAAAAGAAAAAGTAGACAAGAAAGGGTAAAAATTATTAAAAAATTTGCATCTGTATAGTGTTGAGAAGTTGGATAGTGGATAAATTAATGATGTCAACGTAATCATCAACTTAAATTAATTTTCATAGCTATTTATTTTCATATCTAGGAACATAACAGTTGAAGAGAAGTCAGACCTAATAAGCACGAGAATAATAAAAGTTCTTGAAACTGTAGCTTGATGAGTGTTACGTTTACCCCATTCAATAAACACTCAATTTCTGATAGCAAGATTTTATTGCTGAATGGAAAGAGCCGTAGAAATTGATTAAGTAATTGAAATGGGCCAGTTATCCCATAACGAGGCCAATGAAGAACTATTTCCCGATTGTGTAAGCAGTGTAAGTGTTCCCATTGAAGCTATTTCCACTCCAATAAAAGTTATGAGGGCAGAATAATTCATTGCTAATATTATTGAAAGGTTTTATTATTCGAAAATTACTCAAGTATTTGTATTAAGTATTACTATTTGTATTAATTACTCAAGTATTAGAGTACCAGTAATTGAATTACTCTGTATGGTGTGGAAGTTACTCAGGAAATTGCGAATGAAGTCATTACAGTTCAAAGCAACAAATTTTGCAATAGTAATAATTTCATTCCGTTTACAGAGAAGTCATGCCGCCAAATCAGCTCCTTATTGTATTGCAAAACTACAGCACTGAGAATGATTATCCATTAACAGTAAAACAGTAAATCATGGTCAATCACGATGGAGACTTGTGATTAGGCCTTAAATTGACCCCAAATTGAAGACAATTATAAATTACTGTGATTTTCCGTTGCTAGCCTCTTCAACCTTGCTACCTGATCAAAGTTTTAGTGTAGAAACGTCGCTTTCCAATACCAAGGCTTTTTAATACTGTCTTCTACAAAATGAAAAATCAATCACAGTACTGTGTATTTTTAATTCTTTTATTTACATAATTTATTTTAAAAAGCTGATTTTTTGTTTGCAAATAGGATTAATTCCATTATTTTATCTTGGGATTACTTTTTATTGCTGCTGAATTAAGAATGTCTTGATAGCAAACGATTTTCTAAATAAGTTGGTCTTTGTTTCATGAAAAAATATTTTATGTCAATATTCAACAAAGCTTTATTTGTATACTCTTGATTTCAGTCACTAAAGTTCTATTAAAAATAGGAACAAATTTGAAGTACAGTACTTTCAAATTCAAAAAATTGATGTGATGTTTTCCATAACGAAATACTTGAACAATCTAATATCAAAACTGACACTAGAAAATAGAAATACTTAGACCCGGAACCTGCTTCACAACAATATTTACGGGCAAGTTTTCTGAAGCCTAGTTTAAGTACTAAATTTATTACATTTACATGCATTTGGAGAATTTTACTTGTAAATTTAAAATGCAATAAATTTATAATCTAATATCAAAACTGACACTAGAAAATAGAAATACAGTGCCTGTTTGGATATTAGATTATAAATTGCATTTGAAATTTACAAGTAAAATTCTTCAAATGCATGAAATGAAATATATTTATTATTCTCAAGAAAACAAGGTACAAGTAAGAGAGAAAAACTATGAATATACTCCTCACCTAGACACCTAGGTCTGTGTGTGAGGAAGGTCGTTTTTAAAATAGTTCATGCATTGTCTTATGGTATAATAACGTTTTTACATAGGTACATTAATAAAAATGATATCATATACAATATAATCAAACAAATCTTCATACAGTAGTAATTTCAACCATGTAAATGTAATAAATTCAGTACTTGAAATAGGTTTTAGAAAACTTGTTGTGAAACAGGTTCCTGAGCTGAGTTAGTAATATCCCAGGAATACAGTACTGAAATGCAGCAATAAATACAGTGAGAATTGAGAATACCAATGTAACATATTCATAGTAGATCCAATAAACAACATTTTTTTAGACTATTTGTCAATTTTTTGACTTTCATTATATTTCCAAATTTTCAATGAACTCTCTAGTATGAAAACATAGAACCAAAGGAAATTGAGAAGATATTTTTCAATATGAAAGTTAAATGTATTTTCAATAAATAAATAACTTACCGCTTGTAAATCCTGTAATCTATCCTTGGTCATATCCAGAAGCGTGGATAAATTGATGAACAGGCATGTAAAATTCACAGAAAGTACAAACAAGAACTATCACTGATATTCAAACTTTTTTACACAAACTTTCAAACAAGTTTTTCCATAGTAACTTATCACACACAATTCATATTCTAGGAAAACAGTGTCCGATTATTACAAGATGAGTTCTGGATTTAAAAAATCTATATTACACAGTATTTTATAAGATTTTATTCAATTAAAGCTCTTACTCCAGGAGAACAACTATTGTAATATTATGAGTTCTCCTGGATACTATCTCTGATAAGATTCTATTCAAATCCTTCACGATTTCGCGGTTGAATGTCCAGTTTTCAAAGAAATCATTATTTTTGTCATTAAACACGGCGTAATTGCAGATCTGACCGTTTATTTACAATTACCGTAATTTGTTGAACGTTTTAAACTGTGTGCTTTGCCTTTACTATGGACGAGCGCACCTGTTAATCACTGTTTATGACGTCACTAACTCCTTTACAATGGAGCACCTCACTGAACATGCATCTTACCTCGCTGGTGAACACTATCTGAGTACGCTACGCCTTGCAGTTGTTGGCCCCCACTTTTACGTTTACAGGCCTTGTAATATCGTGGCCCCCTCTACTTGTACGGTATTTGATACTTGTAACTACCATTTATTCTTTCTCTCACTACATCTTTATCACTCTTTTTATCGTCTGTCACTCACCATTTGTCTACTCTCTCACTCACACTCTCTCTCTCTCCTCCTCTCTCTATCTTTCCTTCTCTCGCTTTGCAATTTGTATACTGGTGCGATTTGATTTTGATCCAACAAATAATCTGAACAATATTTCCTGCCGTACACATCCATCTAAATTCAAAGTCGCAAAATATTGAACTAGAACTGATATTCTAGAAATAGAAACAGAAATTTCTTTGTTGACATAAAACATCATTTCATAATTAATCGTCAACGTCAAAAGGTATATTACAAACATACAGTACAAAAACAATACCACATAAAAAATATTTTAACTGTACTTAGTCATATCAATATTAAAAAATTATTTTACATTCTATAAACACTCATCATTCAATATCAGTTTGATTGTAGTTTTAAATTGAGTACTGGAAAGACTTCTAATGCTTACAGCCTTACAGGCAGTGAATTATATAATTTCTTCTAGGTAAACAGCCAATGGCTCATTGTACATTGCTCAATGGCACTGTATTGCACATTGGAAGACGTGTGAGTTAATTACAAACACTCACTTTATGATACGTAGGCATATTCTTAAGACGTACACAAGTAAGCGTTCAGTCAGAGAAGTCTTTTATCACACTCATTATTAAACTCAATGTATTATTTGAATGTTCTTTTTATGTCTTAATTCTTATTCTTCCTTTTTCCCTTCAAGGAGTATTTACTTTTTTCTTCTCTATAAAAATCACTATACATGTAATCATGTAGTTCAGACTTCTTTGCACTCAGCATACAGGCTTCGATGAGAACTGTGTCCATGTGAGAAATATTTTTTCTCTTAATTTTACTGTATCTGTTTTATTATGTAAATGTTTACTTAAAAATGTAAATGTTTTACTTGTAAATGTTTAAGGAGAAAAAACGCAGATTCTAAATTCTAATTTAGAAAAAAAAACTAAAAATTATCTAATAATTATTCTAGTTAAAAACAAAAAGTGAAGAACGTAACTAGAACAAGAAGAATGAGACATAAAAAGACATGAGAAAGATATTTTTTCTTCAACTAATTATTATTTTACCCGTGTAGAAAGTTAACCTACAAATTTATTGGATAACAACCTAGCAAAGCATTAAGTTGCTTATTTATCTGCTTAAAACAGATACAATTCATATTAAGATAACTTATATTATAATTATATTAAAATACTATAATATCAATATTGATACTATGATTCTCAACATAGAGGTATAGTTTTACTTAGTTTTCACTTTCAAACATTGCATACAATTTTTGCTTGAATCTTGCAAGTGCCTACATAATAGTGCCAGAACTTAGAAGCTCTCATGCTTATTGACAAACTTGATAAAAATAACTACTGTATGATTAGAAATAATTAAGATGAATGTAACTTTAAATAAATAAATAAATTACTGTAAATTTTGTTTTCTTTAAATAAAAACAGTAATAATAATTTATAAAGTATTATAAACTTATCTAATACTATAATAATACACAGTCACACTGTCACATACCCCATTTTGGTTTATTCATTCATCAATTTGCTTATTAAATTACAAACTTTCAGAGCTTTTTTTCAATATTCTTTCATGGATGATTCTCATTGACCCCTGTAAAATCCCCATGAGACCTGTTTAAAATCTGTAAAGTTGTTCAACAATCTATATTTATGAATCTTTGCAAAAATTATTCTGCGTGAGTTTAATATCCTTAAAAACTGTTTGAAAGATATTTTTGAAATATGCTGGAGGTTTCTATTCTTGTTTACTTTAAAACCATTGTACAAAAAGTATCGTAATTGGTTAATTTTGTTTACACCTGTTCACTATAATCGAATAATAATCCATAAAGTGTTTGAAGTATGCAACATAGACCCGCATCATCCCGTGTGGAACAATGAGGGCCCAATAGATAATCCTGAATAATAAATACAACTTAAAACAGATAATTTTCCATGGTTCACAAAAATATGATAATGCAGTAACAAACCACCATTTTGGTCTATTCGGCAATTTGCATTTGAAGACTGCTTTCAGAGCTTCTTACCAATGTTTTTTTATGGATGAATCAAAATTTAACACTTGAGTACAGTTATATGTATTGGATTATGAGTAGAAAAGTCCTTGTAGAAACGATACTTGATAATAGCCCAAGTGAAAAAATATCCTGCTTTATTTTTGACGAATGAATGTTTTTTTGTTTTATTTAGATATCAGTTTTTCAACTGAAAAGTTACAGAAAAAAGTAAAGACTACAACTTACTAGTCTAAACTATACAACAAATTATCAGATTTAAAGCTTCCCAATCAATGACTGTATGATTTTCTTGGATTTCTTGTTCCATAACAATCTGCTTTATTAATATTAACTTTTTATTGTAAATTCAATGACTTGCAGTCAATTTAAATTGTGAATAAAAATGAAAATGAGTCTCCATGACGAAAAAACGTTTGGCCAAAAAGTGAGTAGAAATATTATTTATTCACAATTAGAATTGACTGCAAGTCGTTGAATTTACAATAAAAAGTAAGTATGATTTTCTTCGGCAATTCCTCAATTCATTAATAATGTTCACCTAATATTGTTTCATATTTGAATTCACATTTTTATTCATCTGAATAACATAAATAATATAGTAGAAATTATTTATTAAAAGGGTAATAAGGGTTTTAGGTGATGATGTCCACCGGAGCCTGAAATTTGAGTGTGGGTGATGAGGTACTGTAAATAAAAATACGAAATGTCAGGCTGGGTGGGGAATCAAACCCCAGATCATCATAGTATATTTCTAAATGATTAATTTTGTGTGTTCCTTTCTTGTTTCTTACGAATAATACAAATTAAATAAGATCATTTTCTTTAGAAACAATAACGATCTAGGTAAAAACCTGTATGGATAATAGATTAACTAAAAAGGACAAACTAAAAACAATCATTTACTTTAGAAACAATAAAGATCAAGGTAAAAACCTGTATGGCTAATAGATTAACTTTTAAGCATGAAAAATTAATAAAATACATATTCTCTCTTCCATAGGTAATTTTGTAGTTATTCTCAGAATTGATCGATGTCTTGTTAAATGCTACCTAGTAATAAGAAGTTATGTTATTTCCTTATATGTAAGTTTACATATGTAAGCTTACCATAATTATTTATTTATTCATTCATTATACACGTGCTAGCATTTATATCACAGTGTAGAAGTCTCATAACATCTTGGAATTGTAATCGAAGGTGTCCAATTGAGAAAATCAATCAATAATTACACCTTATTCACTAAAAGGTGATAATGTGTTAAGGAGATACAGTATAATAATTGCAGTAATGTTTGGTTGATAATAGACAGCAATAAAATTATGTAATAAATCATGTAAGCACATTTCTACATTAATAAGTTACATTCTGTACTGCAGTGCCTCTTTCTCTCTTGAACTATGGAATAAAAACTAACTCTCCAATTCTTATAACTGACTAGGTATCATACGTGCCTTTAAAGCCTATCCTATTTATGTAGTCAGATATTCTTTGCTTTCTTGCCTTTTTACTCCTCGTTTCATATTTTATTACCTACTTCTGATACAGTTCAGAAGCTATGACGCAAGTTCAATTCTTGGATATCAAGAGAATAATGAAATTTCATGGTGCTTGTGCTTGCCATAATAGAGTTTTCAAGGTTGAATACTGCAATGATAAAGCACTTTATTGAAGCATTCTATAAATTTCTATCAATATTTCTCAGAATTGAACTTGGGGAAATTTTTAATAGATATTACGAAGTAAGTAAAACTTTTCCTCTCAATTTCCGTGTCATTCTGCTTCTCAAAAATATTGAAATGAAGAGAGTGAAATGTAATGAAACATTTCTTTCTTCTGTATCGATCTTTTCAATATTTGTGTTTTTATATTCATATTTGCATAATTTTGTATTCATTTAATATTGAAAATAATCTTCCATTGAATTTATTCCAATGAACTCTCAAAGCTCTTGAATAGTTTATTATCTTCTGAATTGAAATTTCTACTGGACAGTAAAAAAATTAAAGGATTTTGAATAAAAACCGTTTTATTCAAGAAATCGTGTAACAACTTGGAGCTAGCCTTTTATAAGGTTGCTATCAAAAGGTTTTATACGGTTTCATAAATTCACAATCAACAGAAATATTCCTTCTATTCAAATACAATATATAATGAAAATACAACACAGTGATATTTGGATAGACTTTAAAAACTTTTAACAAGTTATAAAACTCACTTGGGTTGTTCAGTCAGATAGAGATAAGCTGCGTTCTCGTAGGTCCTGTTTGTAACGGTGACCGATTAGATTGGCCAGCAAAAAAGACACTGTTCTCTGCTGTAAAATCTCTTCCCGGTGGTTCGGAACCCACCTAAAACTGTAGGTCCAACTCATCAATCACCATCATCCAACTCATTACCCTCGTACAGGTCTCAGACCTATGTGGGCTTCATCCTCCGAAAAAAAAAAATAATTATTATTGGATTTCTTGTTCCATAACAATCTGCGTTGTTAATATTAACTTTTTATGGTGAATTCAACGATATGCAGTCAATTTTAATTGAGAATGAATAATAATTTTCCTCACTTTTGGCCAAACGTTTTCAAGTCATGGACTTGTCAACTCATTATCAAAGGCCTTTGAAGATGAGTCTCCATGACTCGAAAACGTTTGGCCAAAAGTGAGTAAAATTATTATTTATTCTCAATTAAAATTGACTGCAAGTCGTTGAATTTACCATAAAAAGTTTAAAAAAATAATCGGTTTAAGTTAGCTCTTTCTTTTGAGAATAGCATAGAATAATTTAATTTGATAAAGTAGAAATAATCCGTAAGTTAATTCTAACAATAATGTGATTAAATACATTAGAAATATCAGAAAAGATGGAAAATCAATCAATTATTGTGTACAAATTAAGTCAATTTCTAAAATTCTTCTCAACTACTTCAATGTTTTTAAAATCAGAAACATCTACTATCAAGTTGTCAAACAACTTGGGTATATTTTTATGTTGAGATTCAATACTAGCCTACCTAGATTAGTAACAAAAACACACTGATTTGAAATCTGAAAGGAAACCTTTGAAGATGACAAAGCTCAAAATTCAAAACTGATTAAATTAATATTTATGTTTTATCTTCTGTAGAAGATTAATAATTTTATTTTGAACCAATATACAACATTACACTAAATATCTCCGAAATATTCGTTTATCAAAACTGTTTGTCCAATTTGTATAGTTGAATAAAAAACATAAATTGAGATTTTTTCCCTCCCTATTGTTGCTTTACTATAATAAGTATTTATTATCAACTGAAAAATATACTAATTATGAGGTATTCTACACTGACATACGGATAGATCAACTAAAAGGAGAGTGCATTTAACTCACATAGACCAGGTTGAAGCAAATAACTTTCATTGCCTTTAAAAAGATACCGGTAACCCAAATTGATACAAGGAAACAATAACAATCTTAGCAATTAAAGACATCCGGTCTAACAGGGGGACAGGAAGAACTATTTAAATTTTAAATTAGGCCCCAGTTTTTCAATATACAACCAATACCTTTTTAAAATAACATAAAAGACAAATCAAAAATGTTACCATCATTACATGGGGTAAGGTTCTTTGAGGTAAAATAACTGCTGGGGAATTAATAGCTTATGCATATAGTGAGTTTGTCAGTAATTTTCAACCATAGAACATTCAATTTCATCATCCCAAATATTTATTCTCTTGAATATTCACGATTGAGTGATTAGGACTTGCAATTATATTAGTCTATAAGAATAATGTTCATACTAGACTATTGTATAATGATATTCATCGATTTCCATTTAGCTATTGAATACTATTGTCAATTTTTACATTTGCGGAGGTCTTCAGAGCGATTTATAAAAGGTATTTCAAAAATTAATTAGCTCTTTTAAAGACACAGATTTTAAAAAGATAAAATCAATGTATTTTTCCTCATAAGTGTTGTAATAATAGTTCATATCAGTCGTTCATTAACTGTAACGTGTAACACTTTATGCAATAATTATGCAAATAAATATTTAATTTATAAATTTATTAAAAAATAAATTTACAGTTCCGGTAGGCTTAACTTTCAACTTGAATTTTCCTGAAAGCGAATCCAGTCATAACATAGATTTAATCATTCACAATATTCTAAAGAAAAGCAAAATTATGTATTGTGGGGAAATTCTGTCACATTAACAGGATTCACGGAATATGGATACCGGTATTCCATTTAAGTTCTATGTTTAACCTTTGACTCCCCGTCTGACCTTTAAAAATATCAGATTTTTTTGTTTTTATTATCGCATTGTAGTTTGAAATACCTGCTATAAAATGATGTCAAAATTATTTCTGTATGAAAACTACAAGAAGTTCTTTTATTATTTCCTGACGTACTTTGAACAGTTTGTACCGTACCGAACCTGATTTTGCGAAAACCTCTTTTGTATTTGAAAATGATTCTAGAGTTTACCGTAATACATCATTTTTAATCTTATATCAAAACTGACACTGTATTTCATTTAGATTATGATTTTCACTGGAGATACTGGAGGGATGTGTTTCACTTCTAAAGAGAAGCTTCATTTTTAATAATGCAGCCTAGGTAGTATTTGTAAGTGCATGGAATAGACTATATTTATTACAATAATTCATAATCCGATTATTATTCTACTGAACTGTTATAAATTTATTTATCATATCATACATTTATACCAAGTTAAAAAGATGGCAAATGAATACAAATAATATTTGAATTTGGCTCCGTTAGTATTCAAGCAGCACTCTGGTAGTGAATTTTGGAATCAAAGTAGTCGTGAATAACATGCTGCCACTTGCGGCAAAAATCTGAACTAGTACACTGTCAGTGGCCAGAAAGCCATGAAGTCAGGTAGAGGGGAATTTTGTCGTTGAGTCTTGAGTAACGGATTGGCTTCAGCAGAGTTTGGTTGTTCAAAAGTTTTTGTTGTTAGTTACTCGTGAATATGCCTTCAAATTGTTTCTTGTGATCGCGTCCAGTGAATTACTAGTTGAAATGCATTCTCGTCGGGTTTCCGCGAATTTATACGCGTTTATCAAACAAAGTTTTCAAGAAGCTTTGTCAAATCTCAGGTAACCTAACTACAGGTGTGTTAAAGCCCCAGGTGCTTATGATGTGTGCTTTTACAAGTGTTTCATCGATCAAGCTTTGGCTTGGTACAAGTGCAGTAAATTATCGTGTTTTATGAGATTGTTATTCATGAGTTTCTCAAATAGAAATAACCCTATTTCGTAAATTTTTCGACAAAGTTTTTAGAAAACCGACGAAAGTTCAGTTCACCATGTTAACCTGTGCTTGTCGAAAGTTCAAAAGTTCTTCGAAAAGTAGAACCCGTATCAAAATCATGGAATTAACTGGGAGGATTCGCAGTTTTAAGACTGGATATTTATTGCGACGAACGATATTTCAGCCGAAGCTTCTATTTCTTTTGTGTCTAGCGTCAGTTGTTCCTTTCACTCAAACAGGTAACTTGCAGCTTTATTATGCACGACATACTACTTATTCCTGTTTTCATATTGATTTATTCATGCATGACATTATCTCCTGCCTTGTTATATAATTTTTCAGCAAAGCCGGTATAACTAAATGTTCAAGTTAATTTATGTAACTTGCACACATTTCATATCAAGTGGTTATCTACCGGTACATCTAGGCCTACTTAAGTTATTCATTTTATGTCGATAATTATTACTTTCAATGTTTCAGTCGTTGACAATATTTCAAGTTATATTGTGTTGTCATAGCAGCAACCAGTGTCTGCATATCGTAGATAATGTTATTTTCAATGTAAAGTGTTACCGACCGTACAGCAATACCGGAAGGTGCTAAAAATACTGACAGAAAAATGTCAATAAGTTATTTAGTTTATGTCAGTACCTTGGTAATTTATTAGGCTACGACAGACCAGAGAATATAACTTTAGGGAATATATATCACTTCCCAGTGGTTCGAGACAAACTAAAAGGTCCACCATTCATAACATAAACCGCGCACAAGTCTTATAAGGACTCATGTGGGCTTCATCAGCAAAGAAAAAATTGAACGGTCTTTGGTTATACCTACCGGTTTTGTTTTGTTACAATTCAGGTACCTTAGCTTAATTATTGCAATTTAAGTAATGTCAATTGAATCATATAAATAATATAGACGGAGCAGAAGTATTCACAAAATCGTTACAAGACAGCAGAAATAATTCACTAACTTGATAAATAACCTCATTTCTGCTTCAGATTCCGTGTCTTTTACAACAGGTAATTATCGATCAGCTAACATAGATTCTTATGGTGGCCAATGCCATTCTCGTGGTGATCCACCAATAGAAAAATGTATTTTCATTAAATTTATTCTTCAGAATAAACCATTGAACATGGGAAAAGAAAACAAAGTGATTCTTCCCAAGAGGAGCTAACTTGCTAAGTACGCACCGCAGAGCATAGAATTGACATTATTCCTAATCTAAGCTCTGTGTGTGGGATCGATTGGGCCAGCGTACATACCACCATTCTGAAGCATGTGTTTGATTTTGCGATGGTGATTATCATCGAGTATTTGATGCTCTACTGTGTAAGCTCACAGGGGAATGTGTGACAACAGTAGGACGCTGAAGCATCCAACAATTGAGGATAATCACCATCAAAAAATCAAACAATGTTGTATGGTAGATTAGAGCAGTGTGAATACCACAATTCCAAAGCATGTGCTTTTTTTGCTTTGGTGAATATCATCGAGTATTCAATGCTCCACTGTCCAATGCTCCACTGTCTATAGCTGGTGCAGCGATGAACCTTCGATCCCCTCAAGAAAAACTAATGATAATAATGAGTATGTTCATTATTGGAGTGGAGGTGAAGTTCACCAGTTATCGCCAATATGATCTAGAAATTTTCACACAGGTCTGTGTGTACAGGTTAATTACTGACAATAACTGTAGCCTGACTTCCTTGTGGTGGTAGACCTGCGTCCAAGTGGAATTCCTACGGAAGTTCTCATCTCTGTTGGCGTATCTTCTTTGTGCACTGTTCGTATAATATGTTACACGCTCTGATGTTAATTTAGTCGCGTGGGAACAGTGACAGGATGCAATAGAATACTGTAGACGGCCTGTTTGCTGTGTCGGGTAGCGTTAATACAAACACTGCAGTTGCTAATAATATTAATGAGGTAGAGTAGGTATAGATATTAGCAGTATTTTTTCTTTTGTCAAGCTTATAACTTGTACATAGAGGTAATTTGGTGTTGATGAATGCCAGTCGTAACTAAGGATTGAACCAAGTGCTGGTTTTCTATCCAGATGTGTTATTCCTCCCAGGGAACACAGTTTTTTTTTAGTAAATTGATGCCCGGTTTTTCAGTAGTTCAGTAAATAATTCAGTAGCTACTGATCCAATAGTGGCCCTAAGGCTTGTTTCACACATACCCGGCAGTCAGGTAACCGGTGTCGTTTACCCGGCATAATTACTTTGTATCATATATAAAAAATCGGTTACGTATGAAGCGCTCCATATGCTACAATGTCCCTACAGTTGGGTAAACAATACCGGTTATCCGACTGCCGGGTGTGTGTGAAACAGGCCTCAGGGCCGCTACTAAATGAACGACTGAGAAGTTGTACTGTATTACAAATTACAGTGGGCTTCCATGAAAAGTCAATCAAACAGTTTTCACAAAATCAAGGATTCTACCAGTAGATGATACAAAATACAAAAAGATTGACGTTACAAAAGAAATTTAAAGCTTTTCCCAGAAAATAAATAAAAAAGAAAATAATTAGGCTAAATTGACAAAATTGAAATTAGTGACAAAAACTTGTCTATTGTTCATTTAAGTTATTGTAACTTACCATGTTGTAAAAATTATTGTAGCATTATTATTATAGTTGCAAAGAGGTAATCGTTAATGAGAAATAGCTGTAACAAAATACACATAATCTATTATAAATTTACTATAAAAATGTATAGCTTTGATTAGAATACACTATATCATTTCACAATTAGGATTCGTTTGTTAGGGTTATTTACATGAGTTTCTGAGTATTATGAGTTTATGAATATGAGTATTCCTTTTGTTTAAAACTTGAAACAGTACTCAACTGTATTTTGTTTCCATTACTACTAGGTTTTAAGGTTTTTGGTCATGATTTTTTTTTTAAGTTTATTGTGTAGAATATTATTAGGGCTTTGAAATATTATCTGTTGCTGTGAGCAAAAAAATTGTCTTCAATTATTTTGTGAAATATGGTGGTTCAAAGTTGAATTTTTTTGGTTTTTAGGGGCAATAGACCTCACCTAAGAATTATTTTAAACTTTTGATAAACTTTACATAACTAAGACACCTTGAGGAATAAAATGACGTTTTTTTATTTCAATCCAACAAATAGCTTTTTCAAAAAATGTATTTCGAAAAAGCTAATTGCTGGATTGGAGTAAAAAATATGTCATTTTATTCCTCGAGGTGTCTTTTGGTTACAGAAAATTTATCAAAAGTTTAAAACCACTTGTAGGTGAGATCAATCGCCCCCAAAAACTGTAAAATTTCAACTTTGAACCCCCATATTTCACAAAATAATTGAAGAAAAACTTCTTCTCACAGCAATAGATAACATTTCAAAGCCCTAATAACATCCAATACGATAAACTTCGAAAAAAGAATAAAAACCCTGCGCACAGCCTGGAAAACACAAAAATTGTACTGCCATCATCACAGCTAGGATTTGTGGGCTGAGGCGAACAACATACTACGCTTTTGGTTTTTAGAGTTTCATGACTGGCAACCTGGATGGTGGTCGAAGGCTCGTTTACAGCTGTTGTTCTTATAAATACTAGAGTTATTGAACAGTAGAGAAGCCATCATCACGAAGCTTTTACCCAAAGTCGAAAATTGATAGTTGGATAAGAAATACAAAATTAATGAGAATTAGACATGCGTATTCAATTCAACATTTCCAATAAAAGTGTACAAACAATATTCTGGAAATTGCTCCTCAAATATGGAACAAGTATGTAGTTAGAAGAGTCAATACAAAGTTGACAACTAAACAAAAATTGTTGTAGCTTGTTTGTTTTTCATCCTGTTGACTCTCTGAGAGTATGGGAATCGTCAATAGCGATTGAATAAGTTTCTCTGTAGTGGTGAAGGTGACATTGTGGAAGATATCCAATGAATAAGACGAAGTTGTCACAATCACATTTATTAAAAATATTGAGTAACTAGTTCGGATGTTCCTCGATTATCAATCTCGTCTCACAACTTCGTTTTATTATTCATGATTGAATAAGTTTTATTTTAGTAAAATTATTGAACTATTCCAAAAACTCAGTCTGACATCAGTTTTGTTCAAATTTGTTCTTCTTTCTCTCATGATTATTAAATTACAGCTTTCTTTCAGTATAGGCAACTGTATTTAAGTTTATATTTCAGTATAATAAATTTTTCATTAGTTCTCTTCGTCATCAATTTCGTTTGAATACTTTTCTTATGTCTTGTATGGGTATTAAATTACTCATCAGTATTTTTTCCTTTGTTCCCAAGCGCCAAGCAGTATCACATCATCAATGCTGATATAATCTATCTCATGCCTATTTTCCACTTTTTCAACATCCTCACGTCAAACTTTTCAGAATCCCATTTATTATTTTTATTACTTCCATACTTTTTCATACATTTCGCAACATTTCGCATTATTCTTTAGTGCTTCTTGTAACTTAACTATAATAATTTAATGGCTCTCATAGTGACAGTTTGATGTAGCAGGTAGTTATTTGATATATTAGATCAGGAAAAATGAGGCCTACAACAAAAGATGTCCTAAATCAACGTTTCAAAGTTGACAAGTTAATGGATGGTGTTAACTGACAGAAAAATTAGCTAAGAACTCAGAAGATGATGTCTGGATGTTATGGTCCACTGTTCTAGTATCGAAGGATAAAGAGTCAAGTCAGCTATATAACTGGCGTTATATCCATATAACTGGTTATATAACTATATATAGCTATATCCGGCAGGTTATGGTGCTCACTCAGGTGTCAATTGCAACGCTTGGATTGGTGCAGCCTAGTAAGGTCACACACAGTTTGTATTTACCGCTTCACCGCCTGTGCTCTAAACTGAGCACTTGGTTTTGGGTATGGGAATACTGTAATGCCTTTGGCCAGGTAGCGTTATTACAAACCAAAATTGGTGAACCGTTTATAACATGCAATTAATTATTGATAGTTAATCGGCCATTAGAGCGTGTTTTGTATGTGCCTAACAAATAGTTAGGGATTCATAATGGTCTAATTTAAAATATTTAGATATGAGATTTAGGGATTCATTATGGTCTAAATTCAAATATTAGTATTCGGATATGAGATTAGGTGTATTGAGAGAATATTGATTTTGAAAATTGATTTGAAAACCAAAAATCTCAAAATGCAGTTTTAGTACTAAAGGAGTACTTGGTACTCCTTACTTTTAGTACTTATTCATGATGTGTCGTTTAATACTTAACGTTTTTTACTACTTCTTTATCAACATTATTGGGTCATAGTCTACTTTAAACCATTTAATTAAATTACGTTAATCATAATCGAAATATTTCATATGTAATATTGCCTTTCATTTTACTGGATAATCAAGTTTCAGTCTGACACTGGACTGGTGGTGGTAGTGTTCCTTAACTACTAACATGATAATTCCAGTTTTTTGCTAGATCTGGCATTTTCATACTCTCTAAACCACCTCATTATTTACTCGCACACTAAATATTTGTAGCATTTTTTCAAAGCATGAAACCCGTATCAGTAGTGGTAGCAAATATAACTTTTTTTAAATTCGTATAGTTCCACTCCACCGAAAAATTAGCTGTTTAAATTTTCAGTTTTTACAGTCTAATTAACCATTCTTTGGCAGTCGTGTTGGCTTCATCAGTTAGGTCGTTTCCTATGATAGTACTCTGGCTGGCTGCTTTTTCTGCAGCTACCAGTTCGAATCTTGTTCAGCCTTGGATATTTCACCGTATTACGTACTCAGATTCAAAAGAGTTCAGTCGTATTCAACTGCATTGTATGAATTTTGAAATAGAGCCCGGATGTTAGACAAAATGCCTTGATTTCAGGCATGATGCCTATTTTGATAGTTTTTTATGTATTTGCCTATTTTTGCCTAAAACGATGGTTTAAAAGGAATACCTAACAGCATGCAAATTAATTATTTTCAACGAACTCTAGGAATAATAAAAATTATAATATAATAGGGGTTTCAACTATATAGCACTAGCCGGTTGACTCGCTTCGCTCGCCTTAACCGTCTAGCCAGGGGGTCCAACTAATTTCCATTGTGATTAGATAAATTTACAGAAATAGGTGATTTTGGAGAGAATTTTGATACCATTACTTAGTATGCATCTATGGTCTTAATCAAACATATAATTATATCATATTTCACTCCATGTGGCCTTGAGGTTCTTGAGAAATTGTGATCAACTGAATTCAAAAAATCCTAAATTTTGAGATTAATCATGTAACCCTATTTTTCACGTGTTTAGCACCCCAGCTGAAAATTTGAACTTTTTTGGCCTTGTGGTTCTTGAGAAATTATAATCACCTAAATTTTCAAAATCGTTAATCTATGGTTCATTAATTTCACAACTAATTTTTTGTTGATTTTCTGATCAATACCTATTTTCATCCTATTTGGCTCAGTGGTTCTCAAGAAATTATAATCACCTAAATTTTCAAAAATCGTTAATTTTGAAACTCATTTAGGGTCTATACTGGACATGCATACCAAATTTCATCTTATTTGGCTCAGTGGTTCTCAAGAAATTATAACCACCTAAATTTTCAAAAATCGTTAATTTTGGGGTTAATTTTGAAACCCTTCTTTTAAAACTCATTTAGGGTCTATACTGGACATGCATACCAAATTTCATCTTATTTGGCCCAGTGGTTCTCGAGAAATTGTGATTACTTAAATTTTCAAAAATCGTTTTTGGTCGAGTGGTTCCTGAGAAACTGTGATGAATGAGTGAGTGAGTCAGTCAGTCAGTGGTATTTCGATTATATAGATATAGATAGAGTAGGCTCATGAATTTAGCTGCCATGATGTATATACACATAGGCCTATAGATAAATACATGTGCGTCGAATTAAACTACAACATCATCATCTAGATTCTAGAATATTCTCAATGTGATAAAGATAAACACAGTTCGTTTCCTAATGGATGTTTCCTTATGGATATAAGTTGATTTCAAATATGAAGAGGATTTTCCCTCTCGAACCGTGATTATCAAAACCATCGCTATTGAACTTTCTTTGTCAACACAACCAATTTTGCAAGAGGGAACATGGATTTCTACTGCTTACAACAGCCGAAGTTCAGTAACATGCGACAAAATAATACGCATCAATCACATCAGTTGATGTGGAAAGAGCGTTTTCAATTATAAAAAATATCCTCTCGGACAGAAGACAAAGTTTAACTCAAGAGAACTTGAAGAAATGGATAATAATACGAAATTGTCACAACCACATTTATTAAAACTTCGAGAAACTAGTTTCGGTTGTAAACTAGTTTCTCGAAGTTTTAATAAATGTGGTTGTGACAATTTCGTATTATTATTCATTATGGATACCTTCCACAATATCACCTTCGCCATTACTAAGAAAGTTAAAGAACTTGAAGAAATTTTATATTGTATTTATGTGCAATCAGTAAAATGTAAGTATTTTTTGGGGGGGATGAAGTTTACATTGGTCTGAGACCTGTGCGTGGGTAATGAATTGTATGATTGTGGTTGATAAGTTAGACCTACAGTTTTAGGTGGGTTCCAAACCACCGGGCGGTGATTTTACTGTGGAATGTCTTTTTTGCTGGCCAATCTAATCGGTCACCCTTACAGAGAGTGCCCATGAGAACGCAGCTTATCTCTTTCTGATTGAGCAGATACCAATATTACCAGATAACAGTTATCCAATTATTATAATTGTATATTCACAATGTTCATAGAATGCCTTTTTTTTTTTTGACTGCCTATTTTCGTGTTTTTACTGCCTTTTTGCCTGCCTATTTCGTGGTTTTTACTGCTAACATCCCGGCTCTAGTTATGAGGTACCGGTACACTGAAAGAACCGAACAAGAATATTAGTTGGGCGTTCAAACTTCAAAAATCCTTCAACCTGATGCTGTACATTCTCTGAATTCACAGCTTACTATCACCGTACGAACGAGCGAGATCCGACTAAAAAATCTAAAACGTAGTCACTCAAATTTATGTATCAAGAATCAATAATATAGGCTATTATGAATCAAGAATGTATCAATTTATAAATCAAGAATTAAAACAACTTTATAAGTCAAATTTAAACGGAGTGTTTATATCCAACAAAAATCACGAGAAAACAAAATGGCGCACTGGCATTCTAAACTACTCTGAGCTCAAATTATCTTTCTTACGACTGTGAGCTGTGCGCTACTCTGAACTTCTAGAAATATCACTACTAGAACTATAGAAATATTAATTTTAGTAGTAATTATATAGTGCAAACCCCGCAGCAAGATATTACAAAGAAATGCAGACGCAGTGAGCAATGGATCTAGTTCTATATAATTATAAACTATGGTGCTGTATACATTGCATTACTATATACATTACAAGTGACTCCTAGTCTGCCCTTATACTTCTTCTGTTTAGTAAAAAACAAGTCCAACTGGTTTGTAGTGCTCTGACGATTTTGAGCACTTCAGTTTCCTTGCAAGGGTAAATGGATTCCTGCAATCCGCGAGTCGGTGACTTGTTCCAGACATTTCACTTGTTTTCTTGTAGGGTAAGGTTCAGTCGCCTGTTTTGTGCGTTCCACATACATGCTTCTTTTCTTTGGAGCTAATGTAGACCAGAACGCGTCTATTTGTGGTTTAATCTTACTAATAGAAAGAGGGTTTAAGTTCCCTTGGTATAGAGATCTTTGAAGAATGAAGTGATAGTTACTTTCGCTTGAATATAGTATTATTGTGATGAGGAGAGACGCTAGCAGTCTTTCCAAAGTGATAGAGTACATTATTATTTATTATTATATTGTTACGGGTTCTATGTCTAAAATAACGCTGGCAACACTTAAATTTATCACTCGCACTTTATTTACACAAATAATCACAACACTCACTGATCGGTAATGTCTTACAGAAAAAATAAGCAATTGAAAACAGATAAATCGATATTGTTCAACTAATAAAGAGATTTCAATAAACTGTACAAAAATCAATCACTAAAAGTTAAAAGGCCGATCTAATATTAGATAATAACTGTACAATAAACTGTCCAATTATATTCAAAAGGAAACGTCGAAAAAAAGAACAATTAACTTACGTAGCACTAGTCCGTAATACAATAAAAACTATTTAGTAGTTCACTGGTATGAATTAAATAGGAAAAAGAATTATCACTATATAAGCACAATATATAGAACTGTCACAACTTGTTTATCACAACGAATTTCAAACAAGACTGAACTAATTTACAAAATTCTCCCTCTATATAATTTTCCATAATTGAGATATCTCTGGATTTTTTCTATCATCTTCTAAATAAATAAATAATGAAACTCGCACTTTCCACAATATTCGATAAGATTCCATTAATGTCTAATCAAACAACTAGAACATTCTACAAAGTAAAAAGTAAACACCATAAAAGTGTCAAAAGCAGAGTAATTAATTGCTGAGAAGTAAACATTTACATAGCAGATAACACCGAGAACGACTTCTTTCTCTCAATTCTCACTACACTATTGAGTTTTATGCATGAGGAGCAATACAAAATAAATTAATTATTGGAATGTTTAATTTCAGTCCTTTTAAATTCAATATGGCTAATTTATAATAAATAAAAGTCCATTTTCCATGTAAACTTCCAATTCCTCTAATTATGTTATGTTTCATAATTTATAAATAGCTACTCATAAATTATTACAATAAATACTTATATATCAGTGAATATTTGGTGAATTTGTTACTTTTTACTGAGCTGTTTCGGAGGACACCTTTTAAGCCTGTCGGTCCCGGCTGCCTAAAAACAGAGGCCCTGAACTTATTCAGGTGCGACCTGATAACTCTGACACCAGACCTGAACCTGCCAGGTCACGAAATTATTTATTTCTTATTAAGCTTATCAATTTGTAATTGGAAAATTTCCAATGCTGCTCATGTATTCACACATTTTTGATGAGGTTCAAATTGATTTCACATGGCCTATTTTAAAATTGGAAAATTATAACATTTGAATATTTCTGAAATAGAAGTCCCCAAATCACAGTTTACGAGTGTGAACACTGCACAAACATTTAAAAGGAAAACTTTTGATTCACCTGATTCATTCGTTGAGCAAAATTGAACATATTTTTTATACTTAGCCTATTCCTAACTTTATTCCACTATTGCATTAGCAATAATTTATTCAAAATCATATTAGGTGGGCATATTCCTATTCACATATTAAATATTTTTTATAGAATAAACAGGTTTTTATTTGTAAATGTTCAAAAAATAACCAATAAAAATATACATTTCAATAATTTATATTAGAATCTGATCGATGTGGATATGATATGATTCTGTCATTTATAATCTTTTTTTTTTTTTTTGAGGATGAAACCCACATAGGTCTGAGACCTGTGCGTGGGTAATGAGTTATATGATGGTGATTGATGAGTTGGACCTACAGTTTTAGGTGGTTTCCGAACATATTTTGAAAATACAGTATAGATAATTCAATAATTTGTGTATTAGAATCTTTTCCATTACTATTTCTACTACTACTACTACTACTACTACTACAACTACTATTTCAAGCCGTTATGGCTTGAGAAATGAGAGATATATTGTTCCATTTGCACATAATACCGCAAAGAATAATTTATCATATATTGTTCCAAAAATATTTAATGATTTACCTGAGTGCTGCACTAAGTTTGTAAATATGAAATTGTTGAAACGAAATTTAAAGGTTTGGCTTAATCTTTATACGTTAGATAATTTTTAGTTCAGTTGTTCCTAATCAATTTAATTTAATTCGAGAAATAACTAATTCAGTTTGATTGAAGTTATTATTTTATGTTGTAATTGAGAGCTGAGCCAATTATTTAATTTTAAAACAGTAGCCTATTATATTGATTAAGTTTGTTCTAATTATATAATTAGAATATAATAATATAATATTATATAAGAATATAATAATTTTCTAATTATTGTAAAAATAATCTTTCATAAATTTCTATTGTGAAAAGAAATTTGATTTGTTGTATTGAACCTTGTCAAGCAACCTTTCAGGTTAGCTAAGGTTATGTAATTTTGAGTGAATAAAATATTTTTCTATTCTATTTCTATTCTACTACTACTACTACTTCTACTACTATTCCTACTACTACCTCCCTACTACTACTTCTACCAATACTACTAATACTTCTACTACTACTACTACTGCTGCTTCTACTACTACTACTTCTATCACCACTACTACTACTACTACTACTACTACTACTATTACTACACTTCAGGTGTACTCATTATACACGTGATGATAAGAAATATTTTCATCTGTAGACCCGATTAATCTTACTTTTACACGTCAGTCCTGAATTTACATCCGGCCTCATTCGCAATTCTAAGGAAGCAAACTGAATCATTTTCAATTGCCTCAATAAAGTGAGTCTGGTCGTCACGCCTCAAATACATTGAACAGTTCTTTCCTTAGTGGATGGATGATTCAGTCCGGTAATGTGTCAGTCACTTTCAATGATTCAATCGCTGAAAAGTGGAAAACGTTTAGCCACTTAGCCACTTTCTCTTGTTGGTTACAAACCATTTACTTCCAATTGTCTGCAGAAGACATTCAGAATTTAGTTTTGAATTAATATTCAAATGCTAACAATATTTTAGGTCATTTACTAACATATCAATCAATCAAATTTATTTTCAAAATTTACAAACATTGTAGGGTCCTGCTAAACCCTGCTCTAATTTTTAATATTATTCAGCTTCTTATAGAAGCTGGGGAGCAAAATGAAATAATTGATCAATGAATTAAATCACAATTGTATAATTCAAACTGTCTTTCATTGTCTGACAGGATAGATGTAATTTTTTTCACATTATTGATTATTTAATCATGGTGTAACACGTGTTTTGTTTGTATTGAATCAGATGGAAATGGATTTTGAATTCCCGATTTAATTCTATCAGATACACTAAATACTCCGGAAGGAATACAAATATGGCCACAGTTATTACAATTACTCGTCAATCACCATCATCCAATTCATTTCCTACGCACAGGTCTCAGACCTACGTGGACTTCATCCTCAGAAAAAATTGTTAAAAATATTGTAATATTCTTGGATTATTTCCACCATTTTTGTTTTAAAGAAGACTGCAACACATTTTATTACTTTAACATTAATTTATTAAGTTACAAACACAATTCTGAATACATTGTTATTGTCGAGTTCCAACTCTGAACTGGTGGTATCGACAAACCAATACTCGATTACCTATAATATAATCGATATCTGATGTAACAATCATATCACAATTATTACTATGTATTAAATCTTTTTGTATATTATCTGAATTTGCATACTTTTAAATATTGCTTCTTTTCAAGTATTGTTGATTAATTTTTCTTGGTTTCTATTTTTATGTCTTCAAAAAAAAAGTGAAATAGTTCAGAATTTTCTCCTACACATAGGTAGACTATCCCTAATAGAAGTCTAGTTTCCGAATAGATTAATTATTGCAATTCAAGATTCGTTCTCCACTTGTTGTATTTCTCCTTTGTTCAATAATAATTAAATTTTTATATTTTTTATTTAAATTTTTATTTCTTCATTGTTGCATTTTGATAAAATGTTGTATGATTCACATAGCCTCTTTCAAAACTCTTCATTATTATACAAGATAGTACGGTACCTCTTATTTCCATGAAAAGTGGCTCTTACAAAGTGGATACCTTGAGAAACTAGCTCGGAATTCAGATTTCCTCTCCGATCTGTACCTATTTATTACTGGCCTACAATTTCCAGTCACCAGCCGCCATTTTGTTTTAGTTTTGTATCTGGATCATACTATTTCACTTAGCTCGCGAAGTAATTGTAGCTCAAGATCTAGTCATTGTCCACGGCTTTTCAATTCGCACGCCAGCTATATATATAGTTAGCTGGGAATGTATATAGTTATACAGCAAGTTTTACGCAATGTAAAATAGAGGTTAAGAGAGTAGAATCAATAGACCGTTAACTTAATAGCAATATAGGGCAGGCATTAATTGTTTGGCTGATTTTCATTGGATCACTGGATCACATCCTGTTCGCAGAGATGATTGGCTAGTTGGAAAGGATTGGCTGTGATTGTCTAGATAGGAAAACTCGACAAATTGGCTTTCCCAGCCGTTTTGGCCGATAGTTTGATTCCAGTAGGATAACAAGCAATAATAGCGGTCTTGGTTGGTTTTAGGTAGGTAACTGTATTGATGTGATTGCTGTCAGGGTAATGATTTACTGGGGAGAATCTAATTGTTTGACAAAATAACTGAAATCTATCGCACTATCCTTACTCCATTGCTGCAAGGCTGCTTCACATCCAACCCAATTGATATCAGTGGCTTTATTGGGGTAAAATACCTTATGGAGGGTTAGCAGTAATCCAAGCTTCCAACTTGGTCTTCTGGTGAAAACTGTTAGCAAGAAGTTATCTATACTCTCTCCTCCGCACGCACACTGATCGTCTTTAAGGAGGAATTACTATAGCGGATTTGTTCATTTAGAATCTTGTATTATTTGAAGGAATGAAGTTTATTTTGAATTTAATACTCCCATGTCTGCACCTCTCATTTTGGAAAAAGCTACACTTTTGTAGAAATGATGGCCTTTTCGTTGAAAATATTTCAAATTTAAGATTGAATTGACGCTGAAAAGACAGCCTAAGTAACAAAAAGTAAATACGGAAATCACCGTAATCTATTCTATATAATATAAGCACAGTATGATTGACGCCATTTTGTGTGGAAGCGACCATCTAACAAGCTTTCCTCTACTCCAAAGGAAAGCAAAGGCCAATAGTTATATTAATAACGTATGATGTTTTCTTAATGTTTTTAATATTTTGTTATTAATTGTTTATTCTATTAACACTTTTCAATTAACCCTTTGTTTCTTTGTAACAGTGAGTAGAACGGTTATTATTAGTAATTATTTCCTCAATCAACTCCAGTGTATTAGTAAAGCCTGGCTGTTTCTAGTAACCTGTTATTAAAGTTTATAAACTTTCAATTAGCAAATACATCATTTAGATAATTCTTTTTTCTTTTACTCTTGCTATTTCATTCATTATAAGTTCCACCGTTTTCTAGACATTCTAGAAGATTTGTGGTAATCTAGATAAATCAATTGGTAATAACAGCTAAACTAAAAACAATTATAACAAACCTTTACTCACCACAAGAATCCATTTGTAATAGCCTATTACAGTATTTTTTTCAGTCGCTATTTACTCATCATTATCAAGTACCGCCGTTGTCCAGAAGATTTGTGGTAATCTAAATAAATCAATTTGGGGAGTGATAGCCGAGTGCCGTGGCAGGTATCTGTTCAATCAGAGATAAGCTACGAAACTCCTGGTCATCTTTGTAACGGTGACCGATTGGATTGGCCAGCAAAAAAGACTCTATTCTCTGCTGTAAAATCACTTCCCGGTGGTTCGGAACCCACCTAAAACTGTCGGTCCAACTCATCAATCACCATCATCCAATTCATTACACACCCACAGGTCTCGGACCTATGTGGGCTTCACCCTCTGAAAAAATAATGAAAAAAATAATTTAGAATAAAAACTTATTCAACACATTTTTATAACAAACTTAAACTTTCCATAAGTAATCATTCAGTTAATTAGTAATTAGCTACAGTAATTAGTTTAGGAATATATTTAGACTTCATAATTTTTTTAAAATAATTAGACAAGTGATAGCCGTGAGCCGTAGCAGGCTCAATCAGATAGAGATAAGCTGCGTTCTCCTGGGCGCTCTCTGTAAGGGTGACCGATTAGATTGGCCAGCAAAAAAGCACTGTTCTCTTCTGTAAAATCACTTCTCTGTGGTTCGGAACCCACTTAAAACTGTAGGTCCAACTCATGAATCATCATCATTCAACCCATGCACAGGTCTCAGACCTATGTGGGCTTCATCCTCCAAAAAAAATCAAACAGTTTATTTGTAAAATTAATTATGCAACATGGGTCTAAATCAACTTAAGCAACGTGGGCTAATTAACTACTTTGTAGTGTATTGTGAGGTACGCTTTTGAAATATTCCCTGCTGTATCACATTATTGTATGCGTATGTAGCTTATGTTTGTGGTTGCCCAGTATTTAAAGTTCAATAAATCAGAACAAGTAATTACTCGAAACATTAGCTAGAGGTACGTTCTATCCGAAAATTAATCTGTCTATAATGGGAATTACAATTAGATTTCGGCGATTAGAAGATTAGCACATGTTAATTGGCTAGTGAAAGCCCGAGTTCAATTGTTATTGTCATTTATTGAAAATGCAATTTCCATTTCACCAGTCTGTTGGCCTTCACCTTTGCACGCATTGCATAATTAGTTTCTTAAAATAGATTGGAAAAGCGAGTCGTTCGATTAGCTGGGAAACTCGTGAGAGATTTAATGCGCTTTCCACTAGTATTACATGATGCATTGTGGAGAAAATTGCTCTTTTGATAATTTCAATTATGACTAATAGGTGCGCGAATCTCTGGAATTGAATTTAGCTTCATTTCAAAGGGCTATGGGAATCAAATTTCTATATTTAGACACTATATTTTACCAATTTCAAAAACGTTCAAATGTACATTTTTCAAACTAACAGAATAACCTCTACGGTACTGCTGTTACAACTGAAACTTCAATTATTCCAGTTGTGGCAAGTTGAGGCCAATAATACAAATACAGTAGAACTCCTTATATCCGGCCACCACGGGACTGATCCCCTGGCCGGATAAACCACCCTATTATAAAAACGATAATTTATACCTAATAATAATGTGTAATTAATAGTGTAGTCAAAAGTATTGTTTAAATCTCTTTTGGGATTATTTTTAGAAAAATACATATGTTTGTAAAACAAATAGAAAATTTATTTATGGGAAAAAGTAGTTTTTTTTTGAGGATGAAGCCCACATAGGTCTGAGACCTGTGCGTGGGTAATGAGTTGGATGATGGTGATTTATGAGTTGGACCTACAGTTTTAGGTGGGCTCCGAACCACCGGTAGAGTAATTAACATAAAAATATTATAAATTCGGATAACATGAATTAATGTTAAATAAAGATGGGCGTAAAAATTACTCACAATAAGGCTTTATAGATTATTAGGCTTAAAAATAGTCCGTAATTTTCTGCTGAACTTTCTTGTCCATTGTTTTTTTGAATGCATAGTCTCTCCACTTTATGAATAACATATAACGTTATGACCGCTTTCATGAAGTGGCCGGATAAACCGAGGACCGGTAAAACGGAGGCCGGATATGAGGAGTTCTACTGTACACTTATTTCCATTAAAAATTATTTACAAAAATTTTAATTCATTAGTCGTCGGAATTCCCAGATAGGATAGGCTATCCTTGGCGTGGGAAAACTTATATTACTGTGAAAGATATTGACGTATTGTAATAATATTTTAGAAAATCTAAACTTTCTAAACTTTAGTAAATTAGGTAAAATTTAAACTGTTCGTTGATCTTAGTACTAAATAGGAATAACATTAAAAAAAAACAAAAAATAATAATAAATTGATATTGGCTTGTTTGTATTCGATAGACACGTGAGCTTCTGAACTAATTCCCACTATGCTTGTGTAAATTAATCGTAGCAATAATTAGCGAGTATTATGATGCGAGTTTTTGGAAATGATAGAATTTGGTGAAATAATAAGTGGTTCATCTAGCATTTGGGGCGTTTGAAATTTACAGGGAAGTGATAGCCGCGAGAGAGATAAGCTGCGTTCTCGTAGGTCCTGTTTATAACGGTGACCGATTAGATTAGCCAGCAAAAAAGACACTGATCTCTGCTGAAAATCACTTCCCGGTGGTTCGGAACTCACCTAAAACTGTTGGCCCAACTCATCAATCACCATCATCCAATTCATTACCCACGCACAGGTCTCAGACCTATGTGGGCTTCATCCTCAAAAAAAAAAAAAATTTGTTTCACTTTTGAGCTCTTGTTTTTTCTTGAGGATTTGGATGATTAAAAATTAAATATGATCATAACTTTTAAGGTCAGTATTTTTCGTTGCAAATTTTTTTTATCAAAATTTCATATTAAATTGAAAATCAATGGGGTGTCTAATCCAATACCTTCTCCATAAATTCATTCAAAACCTCTGCTCTCAAGATAAAATGCAATCATCCGTCTGCTTTGAAATTGCCACAATAGAGTAGTTCAAATCATCTTCGCCTCAGTCCATTCAGTTTATAAATTGAAAAAATAATCGGAAATCTGTGATTAGGAGCAAACATTGCAACCGTTAACCCATTGCTGAAAACCAGATATCAATATTTGTCTTGGAAGACATAAGCCGATCTAGGGGATCTAGTTGAGCTGTCAACAGTTGGCTAGTGAACTCTATCCTGACAGCTTTAGTTAGTCCGCCTACCAAGCCATTGTTCGTAAGGAATTCCTGGTGATAAACTTAAACCATAGCAAACCTTCACAATAGAACCACGGTCCGATGCATTTTAGCCTCTATAATTATTCCAGATACTATTTATGGTGTGAAATCGCTAATTCAACTCTCCCGCCCTGCAAAATTTTCAAGATGTCTTCTATTATGAAGACGTTCAATTATTATTGTAGGATTAGGTTAGGCGAGATTATAGAAGATTGTTATAATTTAGTTTTTTAGCGCTTGTATCTATTTACGCTTTCTTTTAATAGTGAAGTCATCATCTTAGCTTTGGTAATTTGGTATGTTTATCGACAGGAAGTACGGTAGATGTGAAGGTTCCATTGAAATTATGTTCTTTCGTTCAATTATCGGTTTATCTATTAGATTCTATTAGTGTTTTTTTTTAAATAAAGGTTTTGACGGGAAATACATGTGAAGGTGCTAATTGATGTCGTTTGTTGCTAGAAAAAATTCTTTGTGTGACCAGTTGGACAAAGTTTCACATTTGATAATTTCAAATTAAAAAAAAAGTTTGTAATCATAGTCATAATTACATAACATAGTCACATATACGTGTATATATGTAACATAGTTTGTAATCATAGTCAGGGGCATGTTTCAGAACAAAATACTAACTCATATCACTGACACTTGTGATATTGTGGTTATTAAAAATCCAAGGAAAGGTTTTACTTTTGTATTTTGTTATGATGCAGGCATCAAGTTATTAGCCCCAGAAGAAAAACAAGTCAATCCTGATCTTAGATATCTATTTAAAATGGAGGCGGCTCTGGTAGCGCAGTTGGTTGGAGCGCTTGTCTGTGATAAGATAGGGGCTCTGGCTGGCTTCATTTCCTCCAGCCTTGGGTTCGAATCTTATTCAGCCATGGATGTTTCTCATCATTCACCCATTCACCTCATTACCCAAGCACAAGTCTCCGGACTCATGTGAACATCATCCGCAATAGAAAAAAAAACAATGTTCAACTACAATGGACACTATAAGTGTGGGAAAAGTTCGATTACCTCGCAGATCTCTTCGGGCTTCTGGTGGCCGTCATATCAAACATTTATGTAAACCTTTGATCATTTATAAAAAATTTTAATGTTCATTTTCATATGTTTGGCCAAAAGTCTTGTATCTGCGTTTTTTAGATACAGTTTTTCAACATTGGGTTATTCCTATTGTGCTTTGTATTGTAGGATTTTCAGAATATTAGCATAACTGGATGTCATATAAGCGAGAATGAAATGAGATAATCCTTTATTAGATGGAGTTTATTATCATGGCAAGTGATAGCCGTGAGCCGTAACAGCAGGTATCTGTTCAATCAGATAGAGATAAGCTGCGAGATCTCCTGGGCACTCTTTGTAAGGGTGACCGATTAGATTGGCCAGCACAAAAGACACTGTTCTCTGCTGTAAAATCACTTTCCGGTGGTTCGGAACCCACCTAAAAATGTAGGTCCAGCTCTTCAATCACCATCATCCAACTCATTACCCACGCACAGGTCTCAGATCTATGTGGGCTTCATCCTAAAAAAAAAGTTTAGACTGTAGTCTTTTCTAACACAACCTATATAAAAATTGAAGGTTTTTGGAAAAAAAATTATTGAGTTCAATAAAAGATTTCTAGTAATATTTTTGCAAAATTTTTGCAAAACATGACCTTTTGCATGAAAATTTACATATAACATGAAAGTCTAGTATTTATTGAGGTTAATCCTTTATTAGGGAGTTCATAATGTGGTCTTTTCTAACACTCAAATAAAAATTAAAGGTTGGTAAAAAATAAAAGTATAGGTTCACCAGTGATCAAGTAGTGAGTGTTCGTTCTGTGGTGATCATTGATGCTGTACCAGATGCAGCCGCATCCTGAATGCAACGCTGAATCATACAGAGAGGAATGCGCCTCGATGAAGAAAGGAACTCAGCTCGACTGTTTAGTTATGTCGCTCGCTGAAGCCGGAGACTCGAAGTCAGGACCCTGTCGTTACGTTCCACATGCTTTCCTGCTTGTCCGTCCGTCTGAAGGTCATTCGAGGAACTGTGAGAGAGGAAGTGATGATAGGGGGAATGAGTGGGAGGGTGTGAGAGAGATGAAAAAGAAAGGATCTGGAGTGCAGCTATGCGTCACAATCTGTGCAGCAAGGAAATTCTTCTAGAAGCAGGGAGTAAATTACTAGATTGGTTTCTGCTAAGGCGGTAATCAAGGCAGAATTGCACAATTACTTGTGATATTTACTACGTGATCGTGTCATGCATACGTATTCAATAATAAATTTCTTGAAGGAGCAAGTCTTGAAAGTGAATTTATTGTGACCAAAATTTGCAAATAGTTTTAGACGTGGCATCAATGAATAGATTTTTAGAATAGATTTTTCATCACGATGTAAAAAAAGGCCTGTTTCACACACATCGATTTCATCCGTTCGGTAAAATCTCGAACGGTGCACATTCCAACAGTTGCGTGAAGAAATAAATGAGGCTCTTCATACACATCGATATTATGCCAAACGGTAATGACAACCGTCCGTTGCAGTGGCGTAGCCAGGGGGGGGGGCCATGGGGCCCGGCCCCCCCCCCCCCCCCGAAATTTCAGAAATAAGAAATTCTCAAATAACTAATAGATAAGGACTTATTAAAGCCGAAGGGTTCTATCTGCTTTGTTGTATTATAACGAACAGATTACAAAAACCCTGTTTGTGTAATGGAATATAGCTACAGTTATAGTCAGATTAATGCATTTTTCAAATGTTTCCTCAATATTTACTCATATAGAAACTTGTTAGGTGCTCAAATGGATAATTTTGATTTAAAATGAGCTACGAAATCGAATAAAACATGTTAGAAAACTGTAACTACCATAATTATTTATTTATTAAATTAAATTAAATGCAATTTTCAAGTTTGAAGTGCATTAACTTTGTTAATTATTGATAAATCATCTTTTTGAATAAACTCATCTTGTAGAAAATTTAGTTTTGAAGTTAAAATTCAGTATAACCCACTAGCCTGAACGCACCCAAAGTTCATAAAATCGGGATTTTATAAATGAAAACACACAAACAAATGCAAGTTCTATGCAAGCGTGTAAAATCAGTGTGCTATGATTAAACAAAATTCCGATTTCATGAACTTTGGGTTGGGTGCGTTCTAGGCTAATGACATACATTTTTGAAACTTATAATAATAATTAGTATTAATTTTGAGATTCAGTACAGTACATAAGTTAAGTATGATTAGTTCCAATTCAAGGGTTTTGACTCAAAATAGTCACAGATATCGGTATATCAAACTTTATCATTTCAAACCTGGCCACCTAGGTTCTTGGGTAGAAATTTTTCAAAACTTTCTTTTGAACTTTAGAGCCTAACAAGTTGTCTAGATTTGCTTTTCACACCACTAAATAAAAAAAAATCCGGACCCTCCTATACCCCTTGGTGAGCCGCCCCCCCCCCCCCCCCCCCCGAAATCTAATCCTGGCTACGCCACTGGTCCGTTGCCGTGAAGTAGCCGTCCAATGTCTCGACTAGTACGGCAGCAGCCGTTCGGTAGCACACGGGTTGAGGTATAGTAAACTTGTGAGCAGTTTCAAACACATCGAAATTGCCCGTACGATAATTTGCATTGCTTTTCCCCATCAGAGACTTCTCTGTCTCTGTCTACATAAAGTAATTTTATCTTTATTTATCCCCATAAAACCTTTCGGAGTTCAAAATTAGTTCACTTTTGTCCATTCCGTTTGAGATCAACCAAACGGCTGAAATCGTACGGCCAAAGTCTTGAAAGTGAATCTATTTTGCCCTAAATTTGCAAAATAGTTTTAGAAAACAAAACCTAGGTTAGAAAACCTGGAAAATATTAGAGGGAATTCGAGTATTCGTAGTCAAATTTAAGTAGTTTTAAAATTTGAGTATGCCTTCAATATGCCTTTTTTTTAAGTGCAGGTAATAAATATAAAATGCACACAAAACAAGAGAAGTAGGTAATAAAGAAATAGATCAAACAATTCTTAACAAAAAATACGCATTTCAAAGCAGTAAGTTATTCAACTGTACTTCGTTCATAGATAATGCTGTCGAATGATTCTCGCCTTTCCCACAAAGTTAGCGTCGACTACATACCTATATTTACTTCCACTATGCTTGGGCTACGTCCACTTGTATATCTATAGCAGCTAGCGTTTTAATCGGATTTGCGGTTGACGTACCCACTACAAGCCGAGTGGTAATACGATTTAGCTGGACGCTTTTCAGTTTTTCATCCAAACGACTGAAAGTTTCCAACTTGCGCCCGAGCATCTCTCAGAAAAGTTTTAATTAAAATCAACTTATTTATTCAGTTCTGTTCTCGGTTTAGTACTAGCGTCTTGGTTTCTTTTGGACAGCCTCATCCTTGATACTCGGAGTGCATAAATACGAAATACACCTGTTACTTACCAGGGTCTTCGTTCTTGTACTTCACTTGGTAAGTGAAGGGAAAAAAGTGTATGATGAAAAGATGAACTTCTACATTTAATCCTAGACTAATGAGTACCCAGTTCTGTTCAGTATTCAACGAAACTGAACTTATTGTATGTATCCTAATTATTTTATAATTTATTTATTATCATAGAAATTTTATATCTAAATGCGATACATTTCTACATGCCTATTGTCGCTTTAGATTTAACAATTTATTTTATGTAATCTAATTATTTTATAATTAATGTATTATTATAGAAATTTTATATCTAAATGCGATAAATTTCTTAATTTCTACAGGCCTATTGTCGCTTTGAATTTAGGTAACTTAATTAATATCAAAGAATTCCAAATCTTGGTTCGGTTTTCAATCAACGAAATTGATGTTAATGTATCCTAATTATTATGTGACTATCAATAATTGATAATAAATTAATTTATTGTTATAGCAATTTTATTAATTTTTTCTTTGGAAGATGAAGCCCACTTAGGTCTGAGACCTGTGCATGGGTAATGAATTGGATGATGATGATGATTGATGAGTAGGACCTACAGTTTTAGGTGGGTTCCGAACCACCGGGAAGTGATTTTGCAGCAGAGAACAGTCTTTAAATACAGTAATACTGTAAGATTCATTCCTGTTTACAAACTGCATTCCTGATACAAATGGTAATTTTTTAAACAAATTGTAATCACTTTAAACTGTCTAGCATAATTTCCATCTTCTATACAAAATAATGTAAAATATATATTTAAATTAATATTAATTTATATTATTTCTTAATTTATGAATTAAATATTTTTGTTTTTCCAGGTAATTCCATCAATAATTGATCATAGTTTGCAGTATTATCGTGAGTATTATAGTAATACAGATTCATAATTTATTTATTTATTGTGACAATGAATGTGAAGGCGCAACAGACTCAAGTCCAAATAGCCCAGGCAATGAATGCAAAAAAATGGCCATTGTCGTAACAAATTAGGGGAAAGCTGAATTTTTGCAGGATGTTAGTATACATAGTACTTACTCAAAAAAACCAAAGTCCCGACCCCCACCCCGCTTGCTTCCCCCACCACCCCCCTATCAACATTGCAAGAGCAGTACTTCAGTTAAAGGCTTATAACTCGGAAACTAATTAAGGTATCGTTGTGATTGTCATCTCATTTAATACTCAAAACTATTCTCTAAAAGATATGTCATATACATTTTCTATGTAGATAGCCTAGCTTTTCAGTAAAAATATAGTTTATAGAAAAAAATGTCACCACGAATCACAAAAATCAACTTCAACTGATCATATCTTTTTTAATATCGCGTTATTGGTTGTGCCGTTCCTTACAAAACTTATAGATAATTTAATAAGCTTTGAAATGATGTGTCTATTGATTACTATAGTTTAAGTTATGGCGTCATAGTGAGTGATGAAATAGTAGCGGACACCGCGTCGCCGAACCCTACAGCACTGTGTATTGCATGGCGCTTGGCTATCCAGCCCAATCCAATAAATAATTATTGTCAGACAAACAAGACTATATATGCCAATCAATAGTACACGTTTAAAAGTACATTTTCCGAAAAGTCCCCTACAATCCCACCTCAACTTTTCCCCCCAAGCCCCCTCAAAGTTGAAAATGTTTTTAATTATTGGAAATTCGATATCTCCGTAACTAACTATCGAACAGAGTTGATTCTTCTTCCATAATACCAGTCATTTTATGTTCTGCAATAAATGTGCTATTCACTTTGCCGGTAAACCTGATAGTTTCTTTTATAAAAATTGAAATATCTTCAAAAGAGAATTCTATCAACTAGATTTTTCATTATTTAGGGGGACATTTTTGTATGTCAATTTACAGAAAATAGCGTTAAATAGAAGTTATAGAACTTATTTTTATGAATCCAAAGATGTGTGTAACAGCATACTGACGATAATGTGGAGCATACTGCTCCACTCAAAAAATAATAAAGTGATTCTTTTTCACTTGAAGACAATCAATTTGAAAGCAACCTATATTTCAATACATGAGTTTTCAAGTCTGGTCAGTTTTATTTCTATATTTTCATCCCCAGCTTCTATTCTAGTCGTCTATTTATCCATTTATCTTGAATTTATTGTTTTATCAGTTTCCCGTTATTTTCTCATTTTTAGTATGTACATTATTTTAAAGTTCTAATATTTCCTGACATGTATCGTTATTATTAAAAACAGTGGTATAATGAAATGAAGCAGTCGTCTAGAATTTTGAAATGTTCAGGAAAAACTGATCCTTCACTGAAATTCATGAATTTTAGGAAAACTTTTCCTAAATGTCAGTGGCATCATCTGCAGGCTGACTCATTTAAAAAAGTTTGCCATGTTTCAGAATTGGCTTCATTTGATAACAAGGAAAGTGATATGCCAGGATCCACATGCCTTTTTTTGTTAACCTCATAATTCCATTCCAGAGAGATAAGCAATGTTAGCAGGAGTATTATGCTTTATTACGTCATACTTAGATACTGCTATGATGTCAGCACAGCTATTACAACATAACCTCACTTCTAATGACAGCACATCATTAGCGGTAAACATTATCATTGGTGAATTCACTCACCTGTAAAAAATATCCGGTGCTGTAATTAGTTTAGTTGTTATTCTACCTCAACGTTATCCTTTACCTGCATTCATGATCATCGCGAATTCATCGTGTTACTTATTTTTGTAATAATAAACAACATTATGGCTGCCATCAAACTGTTACTATAATAATTAATTGGGACAAGGTTGTCAAAAACGTTCAAAACTCCTGATTTTCCATGGAAATTATTGTTGGAAGTTGAAAACTGCTTTTATAAAATGGTGTCTGTTTGATTTATCGGATTATAAATGAATTACATTATATTTGATCATGAAATATGGCATAAGGTAATAGTAAAGTCAGTTAGCCGTCTATAACAAATTATATACAGTATGATAACAATTATATAAATAACAAACGGCAGGATGATTTATTTAACAATAGATGAATACATACAACATTAGGCTATTCGTTGTCTGTGAATTATTTTCCTTTTCTGCTATGCCTATTGTTGTCTCTATGTGATCGGCGATCGGCGTTGTTCTTCTCCTCATCCTCCTCCACCTCTTCATCTTTCTACTCATTTTCTTCTTCTTCTTCTTCTTCTTCGTCTCCCCTTCTTCTTCTTCTCGCTTCTTCTCTCTTCTTCTTCTCGCTTCTTCTCCCTTCTTCTTCTTCTCGCTTCTTCTCTCTTCTTCTTCTTCATCTTCTTCTCGCTTCTTTTTCTTCTACTTCTTCCGTTATTCTTCTTTTTCTTCTTCATCTTCTTCTTCTTCTTGCATCTTCTTCTAATTCTTGCATCTCCTTCTTCTTCTTGCATCTTCTTCTTTTTCTTCTTGAATCATCTTCATCTTCTTCTTCTTCTTCCTCTTGCATCTTCTTCTTCTACTTCTTCCATTCTTCTTCTTCTACTTCTTCCATTCTTCTTCTTCTACTTCTTCCATTCTTCTTCTTCTACTTCTTCCATTCTTCTTCTTCTACTTCTCCCTTCTTCTTCTCGCTTCTTTTTCTTCTTCTACTTCTTCCATTATTCTTCTTTTTCTTCATCTTCTTCTTTTTCTTCTTCATCTTCTTCTTCTTCTTGCATCTTCTTCTAATTCTTGCATCTCCTTCTTCTTCTTGCATCTTCTTCTTTTTCTTCTTGCATCTTCTTCTTCTTCTTCCTCTTGCATCTTCTTCTTCTACTTCCATTCTTTTTCTTTTACTTCTTCCATTCTTCTTCTTCTACTTCTCCCTTCTTCTTCTCCTCGCTTCTTTTTCTTCTTCTTCTAATTCTTCCATTATTCTTCTTTTTCTTTTTTTTCTTCTTCTTCTTCTTGCATCTTTTTCTTCTTCTTGCATCTTATTCTTTTTCTTCTTCATCTTATTCTTCTTCATCTTCTTCTTCTTCATCTTCTTCTTCTTGCATCTTCTTCTAATTCTTGCATCTCCTTCTTGCATCTTCTTATTTTTCTTCTTGCATCTTCTTCTTCTTCTTCCTCTTGCATCTTCTTCTTCTACTTCCATTCTTTTTCTTCTACTTCTTCCATTCTTCTTCTTCTACTTCTCCCTTCTTCTTCTTGCTTCTTTTTCTTCTTCTTCTTCTACTTCTTCCATTATTCTTCTTTATCTTCTTCTTCTTGCATCTTCTTCTCGCTTCTTTTTCTTCTACTTCTTCCGTTATTCTTCTTTTTCTTCTTCATTTTCTTCTTCTTGCATCTTCTTCTAATTCTTGCATCTTCTTCTTCTACTTCCATTCTTTTTCTTCTACTTCTTCCATTGTTCTTCTTCTACTTCTCCCTTCTTCTTATCGCTTCTTTTTCTTCTTCTTCTAATTCTTCCATTATTCTTCTTTTTCTTCTTCTTCAGCTTCTTCTTCTTCTTGCATCTTCTTCTCGCTTCTTTTCCTTCTACTTCTTCCATTATTCTTCCTTTTCTTCTTCATCTTCTTCTTCTTGCATCTTCTTTTTCTTCTTCTGCTTCTTCTTGCATCTTCTTCTACTTCTTCCATTCTTCTTTTTCTTCTACTTCTTCTTCTTGCATCTTTTTCTTCTTCTTTTTCTTCTTGCATCTTCTTTTTCTTCTCGCATTTTCTTCTTCTTCTTTTTCTTCTATTCTTCTTCTTTTCATCATCACCATCACCATCCTCTACATCATACTCCACCATCCTATCCTCCTCCACGTTTTCCTTTTCCTTCTGCATCATCATGAGTTGAGTCGAATAAGTCATCACGACACGTGTCAATCACAGTGTCTATGTTGTAAATGTTAATTTATTCCAATGTCCAATTTAAAAACGAATTCATTGACATCTGCCACTCAGATACGCCCACTGGCTTTCGGCGTTACTTCTTTCTATATTTATATAGTGTCGTCGACCACAAAGAACTCTAAATAAATTCTTCCCTTGTTCTGTTATGATATGTAGACAAATAATAACAATTATAATAATGTGAAAGTTATTTTATTAATGAGTTACAAGATGATTAAGCCAAGACTTCTTAACTTGATGCTTTATTTGAAGAAACACAAAAAAATATTAATTTTCATATGCTGATTATCATTTATGAAGAATTATTATCAATCATGTTTCTCAATTAGGTGTTAATCAATTATTTTATACCAATCAACGACTATTAGCTTATTTTGTTCTAAACAAACTAATGCAGGACATTCACTTATTGAAAAAAAGTACTTTACCGTATATATTTGCTCAAAAGACTTATTGTAACAGAGGCTTGTTATGTACAGTTGTTTAAATGTATTTAGCATTTTTAAATTTGTCTTGAATTTATGTTCTAAATTTAAAAATACTGCTTGAATTGACGCTATACGTAGCATTACTTCAGATCGACGGTATTTTGGTTATTTTGAGTCAAAATCAAATAATGAATAATAAGAGAAGGTTGTCACAACCACTTTTATTAAAAATAGTGAGATACTAGTTTCAGTTGTTACACCATTATCAATCTCAAACAAAACCGGTTTGTTTGAAATTGATAAAGGTGTAACAAACGAAACTAGTATCTCACTATTTTAAATAACTGTGGTTGCGACAACTCCGTCTTATTATTCATTATGGATATTTTCCACAATATCACCTTCACCATTACAAAGAAAGACAAAATCAAATAATATTTTGATGAATCTTAATAGTAGTTTATGCAACGATTTTATTTTGACCCTTATTAAGGCACGAGTTAGATCAGTGGCGTAGCCAGGATTGGATTTCGGGGGGGGCTCACCAAGGGGGGGGGGGGTGTGGGCAGTGGCTTAGCCAGGATCAAATTTCGGGGGGGGGGGGGTCTGGGGTATAGGAGGGTCCGGATTTTTTTTAAATTTAGTGGTGTGAAAAGCTAATCTAGACAGCTTGTTAGGCTCTAAAGTTCAAAAGTTTTGAAAAATTACTACCCAAGAACCTAGATGGCCAGGTTTGAAATGATAAAGTTTGATATACCGATATCTGTGACTATTTTGAGTCAAAACCCTTGAATTGGAACTAATCATACTCAACTTATGTACTGAATCTCAAAATTAATACTAATTATTATAAGTTTCATATAATTTATGTCATTAGCCTAAAACGCACCCAACCCAAAGTTCATGAAATCGGATTTTTTTTTATCATAGCACACTGATTTTACACGCTTGCATAGAACTTGCATTTATTTGTGTGTTTTCATTTATAAAATCCCAATTTTATGAACTTTGGGTGCGTTCAGGCTAGTGGGTTATACTGAATTTTAACTTCAAAACTAAATTTTCTACAAGATGAGTTTATTCTAAAAGGTGATTTATCAATAATTAACAAAGTTAATCCACTTCAAACTTGAAAATTTCATTTTATTTAATGTAATAAATAAACAATTATGGTAGTCATAGTTTTCTAACATGTTTTATTCGATTTCGTAGCTCATTTTAAATCAAAATTATCCATTTGAGCACCTAACAAGTTTCTATAGGAGTAAATATTGAGGAAAAATTTGAAAAATGCATTAATCTGACTATAACTGTAGCTATATTCCATTACACAAACAGGGTTTCTGTAATCTGTTCGTTATAATACAACAAAACAGATAGAACCCTTCGGCTTTGATAAGTCCTTATCTATTAGTTATTTGAGAATTTTTTATTTCTGAAATTTCGGGGGGGGGCCCGGGCCCCATGGGCCCCCCCCTGGCTACGCCACTGAGTTAGATGTAAGTTATAACACGAGCGAATGCGAGTGCTATAAATATCTCACGAGTGCTTTAATGGCCAAATAAAATCGTTGCATACACTATTTTATCTACGACCACTAGTATACATTTAATTAAAACAATTTCATTTTACCTGTGACTGTCAGTGATACCTAACCTCTCATCTCAAATACAAGAAGTTATAGTAGATTGTTAGGTTAGCAGTTTGATCAAATCAGCTGATAGTTTCACAATATTGAATTACGATATTGATTCCATCAAAAATGCTTCTGATTGGTCCAGAACCCGTGTTATAATGTAGAACCTGTACTATAATGAGATCTTTATAAAACGGGTTTCAAAAAGCATTTCGAAAAGACAGTTGTTTTGGCATCAATTGTGAAACTGTAATGTATACATTATGACATGGTCGTAGATAAATTACTATAAAATGTACGGTGAATCGCATAATAATTATTTATTTTATTTTCTACAATTAAGAATTGGGGAAGTGATAGCCGCGAGCCGCAGCAGGTATCTGTTCAATCAGATAGATAAGCTGCGTTCTCGTAGGTCGTGTTTGTAACGGTGACCGATTAGATTGGCCAGCAAAAAAGACACTGTTCTCTGCTGAAAATCACTTCCCGGTGGTTCGGAACCCACCTAAAACTGTAGGTCCAACTCATAAATCATCATCATCCAACTCATTACCCACGCACAGGTCTCAGACCTATGTGGGATTCATCCTTACAAAAAAAAAAAAAAAAAAAAAAAAAAAAGAAGCTCAAATACGAGGCACGCCATCGTTTTTTATGTTTATTTTTTATGTTTGGATTCTTATGAATTTCTTATTTCTACTATCTATATTTATGAATTTGTTATCGTGGAAAATTTTAAGCGACTATGAAAATGATAATTTATTTCCGATATTAGCAGCACGAAATTTCCATTTTCCTGGATAATTCTCAACTTTGCAGCACTTTCAAGTTCTGAGAGCACACTTTGCAAAGGAAAATACCAGGTCGTTCACGAACGATATTGCCCCAAACGTTGCATTATAATTATAATAGGCTGGGGAAATTGTGGCCCTGCATATTCTATCAAGGAATGAATTTCGTGTCAATGTACTATTTTGGAGTGGATAAATGACGATTGACGAACGAGTGAGAGGGAGAATGAGTAGAGAGAGGGGAGAGTGAATTAGATAGAGTCAGAAAAGTGAGTGAGCGGGGGCGGGAAGATAGTGTGTGTGAGAGAGATAAAGATAGAGAGTGAGAGAAAGGGTGTGAGGAGGGAGAGATTTAGAAAAATTACCTTTTTTAAGGGTGGAGTTCTCTTCAACTCAACCCATAAAAAGAGAAAGAGAGAGAGTGTGTTAGAAAAAAAGAGTTAAACCCATAACAAAGAGAGAGAGTGTGTATTAGAAAGGCTGTGAGTGAGAGAGTGTGAGTATTAGAGGAAGAGAGAGTGAGAGTATTTGAGAAAGAGAGAGTGTGAGTATTACAGAAAGAGAGAATAAGAGTATTAGGGAAGAGATAGTGAGAGCATTAGGGAAAGAGATAATGAGAGATAGAGAGTATTTGAGAAAGAGAGAGTGTAAGTATTAGAGCATGAAAGTATTAGAGAAAGAGATGAGAGTATTGGCAAAAGAGAGAGTGTGAGTATTAGAGAAAGAGATAATAAGAGTATTAGAGAAGGAGAGAGTGGGAGTAAGAGAGTATTAGAGAGAGAGAGAGTGGGAGTAAGAGAGTATTAGAGAGAGAGAGAGTGTGAGAGTATTAGAGAAAGAGAAAGTGGGAGCATTAGAGTAAGAGAGTGAGAGTATTAGAGAAAAAGAATAGAATGGCTGCCTTTATTAATTACCTGGGAGGGCGAAGTTAGAGCGCAGCCGGCCCTCTCTTCCACTTAACCGTCCCCTACAATTCTAATTAAGATAAATAAAAATAATTATTAGAATGGAAGAACAAAGACAGAACTAAAATATAGAGAGAGAGAATATTAGAGAGTGAGAATATTAGAGAATGTTAGTATTAGAGAAATATATGAGAGTATTGAAAAAAGAGTGAGTGGGAGTATTATAGAAAGAGATGTGAGTATTGTAAAAAGAGAGAGATTATTAGAGAAAGAGAGAATAAGAGTATTAGAGAAGGAGAGAGTGGGAGTAAGAGAGTATTAGAGAGAGAGAGAGTATTAGAGGAAGAGAGAGTGGGAGTATTAGAGAATGAGAGTATTTTAGAGTATTAGAGAGAGAGTGAGCGCATTAATGAAAGAGAGAGTTAGAGCAATAGAGAAAGAGTGAGTAAGAGTATTAGAGAAAGAGAATGAGAGTATTAGAGGAAGAGATGAGAGTATTGAAAAAAGAGAGAGAATAAGAGTATTAGAGAAAGAGAGTGGGAGTAAGAGAGTATTAGAGAGAAAGTGAGAGTATTAGAGAAAGAGAGAGTGAGCGAGCGTTAGAGTGAAAGAGTGTGTGAGTATAATAATTGAGGGTAAGATAGATTTTAGATGAAAATAAGTAGAAAATAGAGCTATTGTTAGATAAGCTAGAAAGAGATTAATTAGTACAGAAAGGAAGTTAGAAAGAAAAAGAGATTTGAGAATAGATGACGGGGGTATTTTGGACAGAATGAGAAGAAAATATAGAAGGAGAGATAAGGAGGAAGAATGAAGTAAGATTGAGAGAGTGACGAGACGGTGTAACTCCTTTCCGTGGACTTGAGGGACCGTGAAAATGTTGGGGTTGCACGCTTCAAGTCCTGTAAGATGCAAATCGCTTACAATTTACATTGGTCTGTTCACATCTACATGCGCATAAACTGGCCTATGTGACCGCCTCCCGTCTCTCTGAGAGATATTTATCACGTGACTGACCTGACTCCTTACACGGCATGTATTCTGTTACTTATGTTGTGCCTTCAGGGCCCATGATAAGCCCTTAATCACCCTAGGTGGTGAACGCCAGGTCTTGCCTTCATCTTTATTGGTACTTGTACCTTTATGCATCATGCAAATTCCTGCAGTAATTTGCTCCCAAAATTGAGCGTGCATTTCTTATATGCGGGGCGGACGTATTTAGGAACACTGCGGTTCTAAAATCAAGATGATTATTCAAATTTTCCCGCCATCAAAGGGTGTGCTCTTATTATTTTTTCACCATTTTACATAAATGTGAATTTGTTAGTGAAATTCGACTTTGATATGTCTTTGAAGTGGATCCTTATGGCTTTGTTGCACCCCCCCCCCCCCCACAAAATGGTTTGCATGGAACGTGTTTTGAGAGATATAGAAGTTTTGAATGGAATGAAAAATTAATTTGACAATCTTTCGGCAACGGCCGAAACTAGTATCTCGTTTTGTCTTTGATATGTATTCTGATGGCTTTGTTACACCACCCACATAAAATGGCTTGCATGAAACTTAGTTTGAGAGATATAGAACTTTTGAATGAAATGAACAATAAATTTGACAATCTTTCGGCAACGGCCGAAACTAGTATCTCGTTTTGTCTTTGATGTGAATTCTGATGGCTTTGTTAACCAACCCACATAAAATGGCTTTTATAAAACGTTTTTTTTTAAGATGTAGATTTTTTGAATGAAATTAAAAATAAATTCAACAATCTTTCGACGACGGCCGAAACTTTTATCTCGTTTTGTCTTTGATGTGTATTCTGATGGCTTTGTTACACCACCCACATAGAATAGCTTGCATGGAACGTTTTTTGAGAGGTATAGAACTTTTGAATGAATAGGCTTGACAATCTTTCGGTAACGTCCGAAACTAGTATCTCGTTGTTTATAGTTAAAGTACAGAAACATTAGGTTGACAAATGGAGTCTCAATAGTGAGAAAATTTTTTATCCAAGAGCATGTGATATTCGATGATAATCACCATTGCAAAATCAATCACATCATGTGGAGAAAAGTATGAGAGATTGGAGGAGTCTGAATACCAACATGGTGAACTCTGGTAGCGCAGTTGGTTGGAGCGCTTGTTTGAGATAAGATAGGGCTCTAGCTGGCTTCGTTTCCTGCAGCCTTTGGTTCGAATCTCATTCAGCCATGGATGTTTCTCATCATTCGCCCATTCACCTCATAACCCACGCACAAGTCTCCAGACTCATGTGGGCATCATCGGCAATAAAAAAAGATTAGATTGGCAATATAAAAAATTTAGATTGACGATATGGAGTCTCAATAGTGAGAAGTTGTTAATCCAGTTGTTTAGATCCAATAGCATAATATTCGATGATAATCACCGTGACAAAATCAATCACATGCTGTGGAGTCATGTATGACAGATTGGATCAGTGAGGATACATTTTGTTTGTTTGTAGATTACGTCTTGGAGACTCCAGTTAAGGAGTAGGCCCTATAAGACAAGTCAGATCAACAATGATACAATCATTTTTGTTTTTTAAATATTTCTATATTTTCAACTCTTTAAAAACTTCGGTAGCTTGTTGTAGAGTTTCCTACCAATATAACTAGGTTTTTGTTTGAATAAGCTACTATTGTGACTCACCAAATAATAATCTCCTAGACTTCTTGTATTATAATCGTGTACATCAAGATTTTGGTTAATATCATTCGTTTTTACATATAAAGTAGCTTCATACACATATAAGCAGGGTACAGTTAGGAGACCAAGTCTCTTGAACAACGGCCTACATGAATCTAATCTATTTACTCTTTCTATACTCCTAACCTCTTTCTTTTGGATCTTAAACACCCTATCAAGATTTTGTTTTGATAAATTACCCCATACTAAGATAGCATACCTAATATGTGACAGTAAGAGCCCATGGTAAGCTGTAAAAAGTAACTTTTTGTCATTCAATCTAGTGAGCTGTTGCAGGACAAATACCCCAGATGAAATTTTACAACATATTTTCTCAATGTATGGAGCCCAGGTCAATCGTCTATCCAACAAAACTCCTCATTCTACAGCATGTATTTGATTTTGCGATGGTGACCAGGCCTATCCTCGAGAATTGGATGCTCCACTGTGCTAGCACCTTTGACATTTTTCAGTGCTACTCTAGCAGCTTAATTATTCCTCCTTGGGCACTCAAGAATATTGAAATTCCTTGTTGGTTCAAGCACTATATTGTAGTTCTTTACATATCCTACAGCAGAAAATTGAGAAACTATAGCATCAGATACTAAGGACCTACATAAGAGTTCTCTTAGTGAAGTCTTGCAGTTGCACCCTTTGGCAATACGCTAACAATGTTATTAGAACTAAATTTCTTGGCTGTTCTTTTGTAGTTCCCTACAAATAATTGATCCTAGCCTTCTAACCTGGATATGTCTTTCCACATTGTTTACATTGCTTTAGGGCGTAGAAGTTAAGTGAATTTCCAACTCCCTGTACGGTAAGCAGATGTAGTAAGTGCTAAAAATTTAATAGGTCTTCGGTGTAGTTTTTAAGCGGGTTTATTTTGGCGCACGGTCTATTGTACTAACTTCACTGAATTGTAAACCATGAAGCTATTATAATAGGGAAGCTATTGTTATTGCTTTTTAATGTAAGTGCTGCTCTCTTTGAAAGGTATCTTGAGCATGTTTTTAACAATGAGCTTCTTATCCCTTAAAGAACATAGTCGCTGAACTCTATGTAAGTCAACCCTTACGGCAATAATACCTTTTATTAGTGCGTTTCTTAACATTTTCTGCAGGTTATGGCTAATTTTTCTAGCAGCATAAGAATTTTTGGACTAAAATAGTCCTATAAATACTTGGTTTTTTAATTTTTTTCCTCTTCGTTTTCTTCATGAACATACATTGTGTTGTTTACAGCGTTTAGTTGGTTCTTTTTTGCATTTGTTTTCGATTGATATGATTTATAGAATAGAATAAAAGACGTAATGAAAAAATGAAGAGTTTTGTAATTTTTGAAATTGAATTGGAAATATGATTGTAATTTTTGAAATAAGTTGGTAGGGAACATTTTTTTTGCTGGATTTTGCCCACAGGAGTCTTAGACTTGTGCGTTGGTAATAAAGTGAATGATGGCAAGGTCCAACCAAGCATTAACGAGATTCGAACTCCAGACCTCAAGGAACAGCCAGCCATAGGCTTATCTAATCAGAGACAAGCGCCACAACAGACTGAGCCACATTGTTTTTCTTGTTTTGTTGAAAATTTAGTCTTCTTCAAGAATGTTATAATTTTAGGAAAATGGCTTTGTTTGGGAAACTTTTTCAATAACCTTAATAAGAAACAAAAATTTTGTCGCTTTTCAAGATGGCGGGGAAAACAGGAGTAGGGGTGACAGAAACAGGGTTTTCACCTTCTCATCAACATAAACATCAAATCTAAAAATCAGAAAATGTTCACTAATATAATAGAACCTTTTTGTTTATATTTCTTAAATTGGATAGACTAGTCTTTGAGGTAATTAATGATTGTTTTGGTGTTGAGCTGTAAGTCTCTGTTGGTTGTGAATGTGTATGTATTCAATAAATAAATAAATAATAGAAAATGTAATGATGCACCATACAATTGAAATAATCATGTAACCTACCAGTATGATAGCATGAATAGTTGCCATATTGATATTGTTATTTTTATATTATTATTATTATTACTATTATTAATATTAATATTGATTGCTAAATTATTTTATTGTTAAATTCTAAATATTGTAAAAATAATTTTTCATAAATTTTTATTGTAAAAAGAAATTTGATTTGTTGTATTGAAACTTGTCAAGCAACCTTGCAGGTTTGCTTAAGGTATTTTGAATGAATAAAAGATTTTTCTATTCTATTATTATTATTATTATTTTCGTGATTGGTCACTAAGGACTGAGATTTAACAGTTTAGACATTTTCAATTTTTTATGAAAATCTCGCAGCACTTGTCCCCGTCTTTTCTGTTCTTGTTCAGACAAGATCATTGTTCTTATTCTCATCTCCTCTAAAAACTCTCGTGAAGTATCAATCTTGAGTCTGAAGCAGTTCCTATTCTGAATTTCTTCAAACGGTATGTTGAGTGTTCTAAGGTCCCTGTGACAGCCATAAAACCATGGATTATTTTTCTTGGAATCAAACTATTTGAAAATCTTGTGCGTAAGTCGGGAGGGTTCCATTCTATAGAGGTGTCCATAGAATTTTAGTCTTGATTTCTGTGTAGATGGGATTCACGTTTTTGTAGATTTCTTCAGAACTTTTAAGGCGGTATACATCTTGTGTTGGTTTTGTTCCATAGATCTTTCAAAGAATTGTTTTTTCAATCTTACTAATTTCATTTATTTTAAATTTCACATTCAAAATAAAATTTTTACTTCCATAAAGAACTCCTGATTTTACAGCAGTGTTGTAATGTTTCACTTTGGTGTTCCAAGATAAGTTCTTATTGTAAATATTTTAGGTTTTGTGTTGAGGATTTCTGCAATTGAAATCTTTCTTGAAATACTCTTATTATCCCTACCGTTTTCCGTTTTCTTGAAGAATTTCTTCAAGATATTTGGAAGATTTCACTCTGCAAATCTTGCCGATGTCAGTATTAAGGGTTGTAATATTTTATTATGTTAAGACATCCACTGAGTTTTTACTGTAGATATCTGTAAACCTGTTACATTGCATAAAATATTTTTATATATTCCTCAAATTGCATGCCAATCTTTTGTGCATATCATATGATATGTAGTAATATGTGATGATATATTTTTACCTTTGCAATATGTGAATAAAAACATATTTAATTTGCAACAATATATGGTACTGCGGAATGAATCATTGTAACTGTACTTCCTAGTATCAGTATTTATAGTTACTGTATAGTTTACACCTCAGCTATCACACTCCTTATCCAAAACATAAGTTGTGATTTTGAAATTCTTATAATAAAAATTTGAAAAAACACGTTTAAGTGGAAATTATGACTCACGTTATGGCGTGACGGCCGTTTCACTCTGAAGTTAAAAGCATCGTCAGACAACCCACAGTGTACTCGAGCGTACTGTGGGTCGTCTGACGATGCTCTTAACATCAGAGTGAAACGGCCGTCACGCCATAACTTGAGTCATAATTTCCACTTGGAAGTTTTTACTATATATTAGTGGAAGCAATATGGATCTTCTACATCAAAAAATTCTTATCGGTCGTGAAGTATAGGTAAGAATTTCCAAAATTCTGTTCCGGTACTCAACTATAACTGTTTCGTGTCCATGCTGCTCTAGGCTTCAAATTATTAACTACAAGAAAAGCGCTACTGCGGCAGTTCATTTATTTTCATTGGGGGTACGCTGTCTATTTAGTTTTTCCCTTGTGGTGGTTGGAAATCGTTTGTACTCCTCCTCCTTCTCCTCCTCCTCCTCCTTCTCCTCCTCCTCCTCCTCCTCCTCCTCCATCTCATTCCACTCTCAAACCAGTGTCTGTTGTATGTCTACACCCACACAACTCCATAGACAACAGTCTCGCATGAATGAGACAAACCTCTAGGTAGAGCAACTACCTCCAACCCCAACTCCACATTTTCTGAATCGATTAAAGAACCAAACTTTCTGGTAACATAGCAACAACTACAACAACCGTTTTACGAGAATATTATTGTAAACTGCTTTTCATTTTATATACTCTTTTTCTATCCCAGCTTCGTAAATAAGTACTGTACTTCACATTACCTTTTATGTTCTCTTCCGTATTGAAAGTAATTTATTGCTTCAGTTCTGCATTCAACCTCATCTTATTCTATGAACTGCACGCGATATTCTGTAACATGTTGCATTGTTGAGGATAATAATAAAATAATAATGTACTGCAAACTGCTTATTGCATTTTTGTTAAAAGAGTTGTAGAAAAATGAATGCGCAATAAATCAAAATTATGGCAACAAAAGCTTGTAAAATTTTGATGAAATGAGCATACAATAATGTCAAATATTGATTTTATAAAATTAGTTTTAGCTTTTATACTTTCTATGGGTCCTATACTGTCACTTTACTACACTAGTACTTTATAACCAGATTTTTTTTTAATAAAACTTGATTTGATTAGATACTGTTACCGGTTCTAACACTAAAATAATGCTGGCAACACTAATCTTGAAAGGAACACTCGAACTTTATTTACACAATTAACACGACAGTAGACAAAAATAAGTAATTATAACACAAAAGAAACAAGCTGTTCAATAACTTTCAACTAACAATGAATATTACTATAACAAAATTAATTACTGGAAAAAAGTTGTTAATAACGAACTGTCAATTGGCAGATCAATATTCTATAATAAGTGTCCAATCAATTGTTCGGCTCCTAGTTACAATATATTTAGTACTTGTAATAAATAAATTGCATTCTATATCTTTGCAATTTTTATCTTGGACTGGTTTTCACTAATACACTTGTACTGTACCGCACTTGTAATTGAATAAGTGTACATACCCGTACAAGATATGTATTGTAGTACGTACTTTATATTTACCCATAAGGCGTAGTATGTATACATGCTATTTAACTTGAATCTGAGACCTGATTTCGGCATTTCCAGAATCTATTACATATCTGTGATGCTTTTAATGACGAAATACTTGATGAACAATCTAATATCAAAACTGATTTAAATTATGATTTATACTTCCAGTACAAGTGAGTAAAAATCATAATTTCAATAGAAATACCATCCCAGTTTTGATATTGGATCTTTCTATTTATTGAAATACTTTTTAAAAATTCAGGGTTTTATTACCAGAAATAATTGTGCACGTTTTAGCTTATGATTTGCCTGATTTTAGTGGAACAAAGAAGAAAGTGAGTGTAATTTACAAACGTCTAATAGGATAAAGTAGGGCAAAACAATATTTGGCATTTACTAAAATTACTAAATACTTGATCACATTAGTAGTACAGTATACTTAACAATAGTGAAAATTGCATACTTGCTCACACATTGATTATGCTCTATATTTATTAGGCTTGTGCTTAAAATAAGGACAACATCTTAATCGTATCTAAAATATATTTCTAACCTGTTGAAATAATTTGTCACATTTAGGACAAACTGTTCATTTTCATTCCATTTTTTCCTTTTAGAATAACATACAATATCCATGATTTATAACCAAGATTAAGACTTGACACAAGATTAAGACAAATAACAAAACCATTGGAGTTAATTGCATTACATCTATATTTCTAAAATATAGACTATATTTTATTCCATGTATTTCTCTTTCTATTGTACAATTTATTTCTACTTAGTCTTACTATTTTATCTCTATCTATGAGCTATGACTAAAACACTCATCAACCCCAAATTCTGCTTCAATTAAAAAAAGTCCAAAACCACCACCCTTGCTCAAAAATTGTGGTTTAAAAGTAAACTAGGAATGTCAACTTGAAAACAAGATCCCCTTTTCATCACACCCAATTTATTACCTTCTCTTTCTCACTCTCTCTTTCTTCCTCTCCCTCTTCTAGCAACAAAATTAATGTCCAAATATAGTGCAAACTATTTCTGTACTCTATACCAGCTGTTGTGTAGTAATTGTACTTGCTAGCTGCCTATATATATATAGCGTATGGTTTTTTCTTTCAACAAGTTACAGATACCTTTCTTAAGCCAAGTCACAATTTAACATCTAGTTCCTTAAGCCACCTAGCTGCCTCATAAGCATTGATGAACTATCCTTGATGTCTTTCTATTTTCGCCCCTGTTTCTCCCTTCTAAGGGCTTTTATCCCTTATTATGAGGCAGCAGTGGCTGATAGATTAGTCTTTCAGCTTAGTAGATTAGTTTGTTATTTTTTACCAGTAGCCTGGGTATTCAGTGTCAAGTCCATAAATCTAAATCTAGGTTATAAATCATGAATATTGTTTGTTATTCTAAAAGGGAAAAAATGGGATGAAAATATGAGCAGTTATGTCCTAAATGTGACACAAGAAAGTACCGTAATTAAAAAACCAAAAAGAAAGGCATTGTGAAAACTACAGAAAAGTATATGAAAAACTGAACAAAAGAAAATGTAATATCAGAACTGACACTGTATTTCTATTTAATATATGATTTTCACTCACTTATACTGCTGGAGATACTGGAGAGATGCATTTCACTTCTAAAGAGACGCTTCATCAGCATAGAAGTGAAATGCATCCCTCCAGTATAAGTGAGTGAAAATCATACATTAAATAGAAATACAGTGTCAGTTTTTATATAAGATTGTTCAAGTATTTTGTCATGGAGAACATCACAGAGAAAAGAAAACGTGAAAAGTAAAAATTTAGGGCGTTTTAAAATTACAATTGTATCGTTACCATTAGTTATTATTATAATCGAAGTACTATGAATTAAGTTTTGAAATAAAATAGCAAATCATTTCTTCGTCACATTGTTTACAATCACAATACACTGTTTGCAGTTTTATCTATAACTTACCATTAGTTTTATTTTTATTAAGTTTCAAAATAAAATAGCAAATCATTTCTCAGTAATTTTATTTACAATAAAGTAAATATTAGCCTATAGTTCTGTATGAAAATGGATAAGATTATTTAACTTAGTGTGCTAAATTACTGTAAAGTTTAAATATTAGGTTTGCCAGCAGAATCGCTGTGTAGAATAATAACTACAGATAAACAAAATCAATAAATAAGAAGATTCAACAAAGATAGTACATTTAAAATCAAACTATTGCTTATAAACTATTGTTATTCATATAATTAACTTTAGGATGTTGAGTGATTAAAAACGATGATAAACTTGACTAAAATTCTCAATTGTAATCTATTTCGATTTGCTGTCAGTTGACAGGAATATTACCCATTAAGCCACTGAATTTATCTTTTATTTTGATTTGATATCACATATAATTTCTATTCATGTGCTATGTGGCAAAGAAACTTGAAATAAATTGTGTGAATCCGGCAATTAGCTTAGTAAACCACATATTTTCAGCTGTAAAGTATTCGAAAGATTATTATCTCATCTTAGTAATGGTTCTGTCAGAGTATGCATTTTCCAAGTTTTGATCAGGGTTCACAAATGGGGATTCAGAAATTTTCAAGCTTAATCGGCCGAGCTTAAGCCTCTCATCATAAGGTCGTTTCGGTAGGATGTTAAGCTACAGAAAGATTAATTTTGTATCAGATCGTAGTTTGCCTCTGGTCACATAGAGGGAGTTAGGGAGTGTACAGTCTGGTTTGATCCTCATGTTCAAGGGTGGTAAAAAGACTTTGTAAGATATAGGGGAAGATTTGGTGGTGGGAGTTAAGGATTGCAGGAGTGGGCGCAGTGGTTTATTTCAGACAGTATCTTGGAAAGACAAAATTTGTTTTCCTTTTTTTCGGAGAATGAAGCCCACATAGGTCTGAGACCTGTGCGTGGGTAATGAATTAGATGATGGTGATTGATGGGTAGGACCTACAGTTTTAGGTGGGTTCCGAACCACCGGGAAGTGATTTTACAGCAGAGAACAATCTTTTTTGCTGGTCAATCCAATCGGTCACCCTTACAAAGAGTGCCCAGGAGATCTCGCAGCTTATCTCTATCTGATTGAACAGATACCTGTTACGGCTCACGGCTATCACTTGCCATGATAAGGGGGGGGGGGGCAAACACCGGGGGTTTAGAAAATATTGAAAATATATCGTTTGAAAATTTCATTTGAAGCTTCATTTTGCCTATTTAAAATTTTAATACAATATCATTTGTAAACAAATAGCGCGTTGTAAACTGATAGTGACGGACAACCAACGAACCCATAAGACCATTGGTCTTATGTGTTCGCTGCGGACAACAGTGCCACCTTGATTAGTTTCTGGTTTGTAGTTTTAGGAATTATCACTTTTACTGATCAAAAATAACCTCACTTTCAAAGTTATTTAGCTACGTTAATACTGTAAAAGAAATTATTCTACTGCTGTTCAAAATAAATTATTAAATAAGTCTTGTGGTTTTAATTTTTCACGTAGATAGGCCTATCTCAAATTATTCATCAAATCTTAAGGGGGGGCTAGCCCCTCTGCTCCCCCCCCCCCCCTGCTTTAAGTGAATTTTGCATAAAACCAGTCAAATTTTCTACCAACTGTGAGTATTGTGGGGAAACAGAAGTGGTGGTTAGTGTTGGATGTAGTGGGCCAGAAACTGTTCAAGCAGCACAGAACACCTTCAAGCATGCAGTGGAGACATCTGCTCACATACAGCAACCCCAAAGACGTTCTACACCGATAACTTCCTACAAACTTCCTCTTGTTTTTGGTGACCATTTAGTTTCTGAAATTACCACACGCACCCCTCATGCTTATATGGCATTCACCATGCGTATGCTTTGTCCTTCACAACATTCTTTTTTCACTCTAATCAGGAGACGCTCTCAAGCAGGTCCTTCCCTTCTGGTTACCCTTCCTCCAACTACTGAGTATCTTCTTTCCAAACTTCCGCTGCTGATGTCGCTTGCCTTTTTTCCACTTGGAGTGTCTGCTATTGTTTCAAATAACCCCTTTCCTTCTCCTCCTCCGCCTCTACCCTCTTTTCCTCTTCATTCCTCCTCCTCCTTTTCAGCCCCCTCCACTCTTCATTCCTCTGATTTCACCCCTCCAACATCTGCAGACATTTTCAGCCACGCGTTAAAAAGCCCCATCCTCAATTTTTTCTGACCATGCAGCACCAAAGTACTGTACACTGGTTCCATTGTTTTAGGCACGCACCAAGCTTTAAAAAACGGCAGTTTGTTTTTATGTTGAAGCCGGAAGTTTCAAGTGTTTTCCGGAAGTAGATTAGCTGGCAGTTGCTATGAGTGACTGTTATACAACGTGTATTTGGAAAAATAGCTAGACTAATAGTAAATTGTTTGTTGAATAAAAAACATTTTGTTATTTATGGGAGTGTTTTATGGAAAAAGTTCGGCCAATGTCATATTTTCACGAGAAAGTTGTTGGAATTGATAAACAATTACAATTTATTAATTGCCAAATATGCTCAACTTACTGTAATTATATGATTCCAAATATGTAAATAATGCCATCTTAAGTACAGTAAACTTTGTGAAATGAATGCTGTTGTGAGCAATCAGTGTGGCTCAAGTGGTACCGAGCACCTCAATGCGAAGATCTGCTGGGTTCGATTCCTGGAGCTGACAAAATATTTTAGTACAGTATTATTGATTTCTATGGAACACTTTGATAGTGTTGTCAATTTCACACTGCGCACTGGCTGATGAATAAAGAAATACATTTTATTGTCATGTAACCATCATGGTAATTGACAACGTCAGTACAATAATTATCACCCACACACTAGATGCATCATTCAAAAAACTCGTTAAAACTATAAAATGGCCTAAGCGCCAGCCAGTCATAGAGTTCTATCTTGAACCTATCCTTACTTAAAACATTTGTTAAAAATTCAGGTAATTTGTTGTATAGTCTAAGCCCTAAGTTGTCATATGTTTTCAAAGATTTTGTAAGACGATGATAGGGTATCTCAATATGTTTTCTGTTTCTAGTAAAGTGAGTGTGAACATCGGATCTCAGCTGATAGTTATGGAGGTTTTTCTTTACATGAAGGATTGCATGAAATATAATACAGATTAATGACTGTCAGTATCTTTTTCCCTTTGAACAAAGGCCGGCAATGTTCCAAATAGCCGGCGTTGGATATTACTCTGATAGCTTTTTTTTGTAGAATTAAAATCCTGATGATATGACTGCTGTAGCTGTACCCATAGAGGAGAATGTCATATGCAAGTATGCTCTGAAAATAGGCGAAATATGAGTACTGTAGATGCTTTTCAGGGACAAAATCTTTCATTGCCTAAGTAGAAATATAACCCTGGACAGGTTTGCCGAGATGTAATTAATATGATGAACTGGATTGCCAGTATGGTGACTTGTCACTAAAATGAAGTACGTTCGCTTCGTAGCAATGCAGAGGTCTTCGGTTGTAGTATTGAAAAATAATGAAATTTCATGTCTGCAAATATTTTTGAGTAATTTCAAATACAGCAAAAAGAGGGAATATCGGAAATTAACTATTAGAACTTCGAAGGTGTTTGTGAAGCATATTTTGAAAAATAAGTAGCTTTGTGTTTTTTGAGAGCTCCTCTTCGATTTAGTCAATTCCATTCTATGTATTTCTATGTATTTACGTTTAATAAAGTCATCAGAAGGATTTCGATATTCCAAGAGTGCGAGTTCTATCGTCCAACTTTTCTAATAAATTTTCTTCATAATGTTCTCATAAATTGATATCAGTCATCTGATAACCGAGTGCCGTAGCAGGTATCTGTTCAATCAGAGATAAGCTACGGAACATTGTAAGGGTGACCGATTGCATTGGCCAGCAAAAATACTCTAATCTCTGCTGCAAAATCACTTCCTGGTGGTTCGGAACCCACCTAAAACTGTAGGTCCAACTTATCAATCACCATCATCCAATTCATTACCCACGCACAGGTCTCAGACCTATGTGGCTTCATCCTCCGAAAAAATCTTTTGTTGATCAGGTAGCAGGATTTAGGGTTTGTGAACTTTCACACAATACATTAAATCAATTCCAGTCTCCAGAATATTATTAGAAATGTTTATTTTAAGAAAATGTCTGTTTCCATGGAATAGAAACTACCTGAATACTACTGCAGCAAATATCGGGTATCTTCCCAAAAATGTTTGCCTTCAGATTGTTGTATTCATAAATATTTCTTGGTACCTGCTTGTTACCCGTTCTATTTTCATCAGTCTTGACCACTCCTATAAACTTTTGAATAATAACGTATTTTACCAACCAGGAGCCAGACACTGTTTTCATTCTTCATTGATTCTGATTAGATTTCGTAGAAGCGCCTTTCTCATGGCTTCTAATTGCCCTAACTTGGAGAACCCGATTCCCAGAGTTCTGTGATTTCAATGTAAAGGCCCTTCACTGAGAACCTACAAGTACAGTACGGAATCTAAAAATAGAAGCAGTTCTCAGAATTAATCACTGTGTATTGGCTACTGATTAGGTTATGCCTCACTTGTGCATCCACTTATTTGTTATAAGCAAGCACTACTAGTAGTGCTATAGGTATAGGTATAGCTATTACTATAGGTAATCTCAAATTGGCGAAATTTCTAACTACCTTATACAGCGCCCACGACTTTGTAACTTAGATTGTAGCATAAAGCAATTGATGGAAGATTGGCTGAACTAAGTCTCAAGTTTCAAGGCAGTACGAGCTATGGGCACAAAGTCTTTGGTATAAGCAACGCTCTCTCGAGCCCTCTCTGTAAGGGTGACCGATTGGATTGACAAGCAAAAAGACTTCTCTGCTGTAAAATCACTTCCCGGTGGACCTAAAATAATAATTATTATTATTAACTTTTCATGTGAAATTTAACGACTTGCAGTCAAATATTTGTTAAGAATAAGTATAATAGATTCTCAGATTCGAAAGCGCTCGGCCAGATTAAGTGAGTTATTATACTTATTCTCAACAAATATTTGACTGCAAGTCGTTAAATTTCACATGAAAAGTTAATATTAAAACCGCAGTTCGTCATGGAACAAGAAATCCAGGAATATAATTATTATTATTATTATAAGCCTATTATTTTACTATTATTCAATAAAAATTTAAAATCTTGTCAGATGTTTGATGTTGAAGATACATCTTGTTTCCACTAGTATACAATTAAACGTTAGAAAAAAAAACACTTTTGGTGAAATGGCAATGATTAATTTCCTTATTCAATTGTTGAATTCAACTTCCTATACTTTCAAAATAAATTATTAAATTCACAGAGCTTGTTAGTTTAGTGATTGATAGAAAAGACAAAATTTTGCCAATTTATTAAAATGTCTGATAAAAACTTAACACTTTAAGGGGAAATTGTGACTCACGTTATAGTGTGACAGCCATTCCACTCTGTTGCTAAGAGCATCGTCAGACGACCCAAGTAGGCCTAACCTGATTTAAGGCTTAAAATCAGGGACTTAATCCTGGTCCTTGAGGATGCCCTTAAGGATCGTAACAACAGAGTGAAGCGGCCGTAACGCCATAACGTGAGTCACAATTTCTCCTTACAAGTGTTTTTTAAGTTTTATCAGATATTTTAATAAATTGGCAAAATTTTGTCTTTTTTATCAATCACTAAACTTACTAGCTCTGTGAATTTAATAATTTATTTTCCAATTCATTAAAATATCTGATAAAAACTTGAAAATCACTTTTAAGGGGAAGTTGTGACTCACGTTATAGCGTGACAGCCATTCCACTCTGTTGCTAAGAGCATCGTCAGACGACCCAAGTATAAAATCAGGCTTAAAATCAGGGCCTTAATCCTGGCCCTTGAGGATGCCCTTAAGGATCTTAAAAACAGAGTGAAACGGCCGTCACGCCATAACGTGAGTCACAATTTCCCCTTAAAAGTGTTTTTTTAAAGTTTTATCAGATATTTTAATAAATTGGCAAAATTTTGTCTTCTCTATCAATCACTAAACTTACTAGCTCCATGAATTTAATAATTTATTTACCAATTTATTAAAATATCTGATAAAAACTTAAAAAACACTTTTAAGGGGCAATTGTGACTCACGTTATAGCGTGACAGCCATTCCACTCTGTTGCTAAGAGCATCGTCAGACGACCCAGCAAGTAAACTGATTTAATCAGGGACTTAATCCTGGCCCTTGAGGATGCCTGTTATGGCCAATCTTATCTACTATAAGATAGCAGCCAACCCCCCTAGCTCTGAGCCTCCCTCTCAGTCAGTCTCTCTCGGTTAGTCAAAGAAGTAGTACGACAGTAGTCAGTCTTTCTCGGTAAGCCATAGTAGACGGTGCAATTGTCTCTTTATTCAGTGCCCAAACACGATTACTCTCTCATCCTCTCTCATTCATGCTCTCTGTCTCTCATTCTCCTCACTCACTCTCTTCCTCTCTATCACTCTCACTCTCTCACACTTCCTCTTCCACACTCATATATCATCGCACTACGAATACCAGACTGGACGACTACAAACAGCAGGAAATAAGGGGCGCCCCTCCTCATCTCTCCAACTCAGCTCAACGTCTGGTAAGTGTACATCTAACACTCATTACTCTTCCTCTTATCCTCATATGGTCCTCCACTGCTCTTCTCTCTCCTCAATTCCTCTAAGCTACCACAGGCCTCAACATTTGGTCCCAAGGGCCAGATTACGCCCTTACATTTGCTCCTCCTAGGCCGAATACTCAAACGCCCTCACAATGCCCTTAAGGATCGTAACAACAGAGTGAAGCGGCCGTAACGCCATAACGTGAGTCACAATTTCTCCTTAAAAGTGTTTTTCAAGTTTTATCAGATATTTTAATAAATTGGCAAAATTTTGTCTTTATCAATCACTAAACTTACTAGCTCCATGAATTTAATAATTTATTTGGAAAGTATAGGAAGTTGAATTCAACAATTGAATAAGGAAATGAATCATTGTCATTTCACCAGGGAATTTTCTATAATTGATTGTGTAATTTTCCTTTGAATGGACAATGAATCATGAACTACTTTCACTATAGTTCCACTAATTTAACCCTGATCAATTAGCAAGACAGGTAGTGGTTCATCTAGCACTTCCTCTCCCGGTTATATCTTCTTCTTATTTTTCTACTTCTTTTTCCCTTTTCCTTCTTCATATCACATTTCATTCGTGCTACAGATCTAATCCACAATGAAATCCCACAATGAAAGTGAAATTTGTGTCTCTGTCTAGATCGCATCTCTTTTTATATCTGTATAACTCCTGCTACAAATTTAGTCAATTTGTAACAACAAAGCGAAATACATTTCGAATATAGGCCCTACAGATACAGTACGGTACTCTAAACTTGAAGGAATGCAGTGGTAATATAAATGAATTAATTGATAATATAACACAGGTTTCCGTGTTTTTTTTTTTTTTTTTCATTTTTATGGATAATATCTGCACTTAGTAAATTCATATTATAGGTGGCGCACCACGAGAATGACATTGACTGACAATGGAGGTTCTCGAGGTTCTCATTTATCAGTAATTTATCCTTGCTTTACAAATAATAATAATAATATAATATTTATTTGCCAAAAAAAACGATACAAGAAAATACTTAAATGTACATTATATCTTATACTTGGCACAGCTAGCAAAGTGAACACTTGTGCGCCAGCTGCAAGTTCATCATAGACATACAAATACAAAAAACAAAATACAAAAAATATCAGCTGCATTTGTATTTCCACATTTTTTAAAAACCCACATAATTTATATATTTTACAATTAGAAATTACTTGATTACATAGTGGTGAATTATCCGGTGGTTCGGAACCCACCTAAAACTGTAGGTACAGCTCATGAATCACAATCATCTCCCACGTACAGGTCTCAGACCTATGTGGGCTTCATCCTCCAAAAAAGGTATTCAAATAGTGCATTCTTCTGTGAAATAGGCCTGACACATTTTTTATAATTTCAATTGGAGCATTCATAAACATACATAGTTCCAACCCCACTCAATTAAATAACAAATTCTATTATATTTTTATGCCTTTTAATTTCTTCTTAGGCTGTGGATTCCTAAACGCGTAATAGATGCGCTGCGTAAGCACACTTGTTTAACGGAGTTTCGTATAAGCGGTTTTCTAGGCTGCGTATCAAGTGCGCGCGTATCTAATGCGTGCGCAGTAGTAGCTGCGTTTTTCAATGACTGCTTTCAGAGCAGTCGAATCTGAGATACAACAGACATGTCGAGTGCATTGGAGTTGGAAGGAAATGTTGCCCAGAAGGCAAAATTCTCAAACAACGACGATGAAGAATTGATTGAATTTGTCTCTTCCAATGACATATTATGGAAGTTAAGCCATCCTGATTATAAGAACAATATGAAGAAGGATGTCATATGGAAGAAAATAGGAAGAATATGGAAGAAATTTCGCTGAATAAATCAGATAGGTTGTTCATATAATTATGATTTTTATAGATTACACTTCATATCATTCAATATTTTGTACTAATAAATAATAGATAAATCCTTTCATTTTTATTAATTTAGTGTTAATAAGATTTAGTGCATAAGATGGTTATTTATATTCCAATTACACACTACTAAAATTAAATGGCCCTCATTATGTGTCCCCATAAACCATAATCACCAATAATTCCCCATAATGTGTTGATATTTAATTCCCTTGTTACATGTCCCCTACAATTAATTTTCCCTCTTGAAATGTGTTATTTGAATTATAATATGTTGCCTTGTGTTTGTTTTTTGTGCTTCTATAATTAAGCGTTATTAAAGTCAGCATGACACCAGCACGCACAACCGTGTGTATTCTACGCAGTCTAGGAAACCACTGAACGGCGGCTGCGTTTTAGATACGCAGCGTATCTAAACCGCAGCGCATCTGTTAAGCGTCTAGGAAACTACAGCCTTATAGCAAAAACATTTCCCTGGTCAGTTATTTAAAAATCTTTCTGTAATTCACATCTTAAAATTGTTTCCATTTTAACATGGTGTTTTCCTGAGGAATGACATTTTCTATTTCATATTTGCTGATTATTTTTACTGCTGATAAACAATGAACTGAACCAACGCTGACTATACGCATGGCAGATTTTCCAGCGACAGCTGAAGAAGTTGGCTGTAATAAATTTCAACTACAACAAGCACACCGTGTACTAGCTTCTTTGATCTTTGAGTGGCATTCAAGGCCTTTGTCCATCCATCCAGTATACTGTACAGAGGCCGGTCACTGACTTCTTACTGCTTTTTATAGTGCAAGTAGTATTTCCAGCTCCAGAAGTCATTACTGCCGTGCTGCTTTTATCCGGTAAAAATAAGGAGAACATAGATAAGGTGGTGAAGAAGGAAAAAGGTTTAAAAAGGCTCTTTTGATGAAGAGAAAGGTGTGGGGGAGAGAAGTTGGAAAAAAGGAAAGAAAGAGAGGGAGAATATGGCGGAGAAGAAGAAAGAGAAGGAAAAGAAGGAGACGGAGTAGGTGGAAAAAGAAGAAGAAGAATGTGGATGTGGTAAATTTTTTTTTTTTTGGAGGATGAAGCCCACATAGGTCTGAGACCTGTGCGTGGGTAATGAGTTGATTGATGAGTAGGACCTACAGTTTTAGGTGGGTTCCGAACCCAAGTAGAAGAACTAGAATGTGGATGTGGTGGACAATTAGAAGAAGAAGAAGGTTTACAAAGGAGGAAAATGAAAAGGAAGAAGAAGGAGAAGGAGAAAAACAAGTAGGAATTGGAGGAGGTTTTGATGGAGAGGAAAGAAGAAGGAAAAGGGGAAGAAAAATGAAGAGGAGTTGGAGAATAATAATAATAATTATTATAATAATGACAAGAAGGGGGAGTCGAAGAAGAAGAAGAAGAAGGGGGTTTAGAAGAAGTAGGAGGAGAAAAAGAAAAATAACATGAAGAAAAATGAGAGAGGGTGGTGTAGGAATAGGAGGAAGAGGAGTAAAATAAAAAGAACAATAAAAAATAAGAAAAAGGAGGAGTCTGAGAAAGTTTTGAAGGAGAGGAAAGAAGAAGGAGAAGAAAAATAAGGAGGAGTCGGAGAATAATAATAATGAGAAGAAGGGAGAGTCGAAGAAGAAGAAGTAGGAAGACGAAAAAGGAGGGCGTCGGAGAAGTAGGAGGAGAAAAAGAAAAATAACACGAAGAAAAATAAGAAGAGGAGTTGTAGGGAAAGGTGGAAGAGGAGAAAAATAACAAGAACAAGTAAAACAAATAAGAGAAGAAGAAAAAGATGGAAAAAAATAAGGAGGAGTAGGAGGAAGATTTGAAGGAGAGTGAAGAAGAAGGAGAAGAAAAACAAAGAGGAGTCTGAGAATAATAATAATGGGAAGAAGGGGGAGTCGAAGAGGAAGAAGAAGACGAAAAGGAGGCCGAAGAAGTAGGAGGAAAAGAAAAATAACTTGCAGAAAAATAAGAAGAGGGAGCTGAAGGAAAAGGAGGAAGAGGATAAAAATAGCAAGAACAAGAAAAAAGAAGAATAAAAGAAGTAAAAGGAGGAGAAAGTTGTAAAGGAGAAGGAAAAAGAGAAGAAAATTGAAGAGGAGTTGGAAAATAATAATTATAATAATGAGAAGAAGGAAGAGTCGAAGAAGAAGAAAAATAATATGAAGAAAAATAAGAAGAGGGAGGTTTAAGAGAAGAAGGAAGAGGAGAGAAATAAAAAGAACAAGGAAACGATAAGAAAGAGAAGAAGAAAAAGGAGGAGAAAAAGGAGGAGAAAAATAAGGAGGACTAGGAGAAAGTTTTAAAGGAGGAGAAAATTAATGAAAGGGAAAGAAGAAAAGGGGGCGTAGAGGAGGAGGAGGAGAAAAAGAAAAATAACAAGAAGAAAAGTAAGAAGAGGAAGGTGTAGGAAAAGGAGGAGGAGGATAAAGACATAAGGAAGAGAAGAAGAAAGAAGTGAAAGACACAAGTAGAAGAAGAAGAAAAACGGAGGATGAGAAAGACATAAGGAGAAGAAGACAAAAGAAAGACAATGAGGAGGGGGGAAATAACTAGGAGAATAAAATAATAAGAAAAAAATAAGAAAGAGGAAGTGATGGAGAAAGTTTCGAAGAAGAAAGAGGAGGAGGAAAATTAAGGAAAAGAGAACAAGGAAAAGGAGGCGTAGAAAAAGTAGGAGGAGGAAAAGGAAAATAACAGGAGGAAAAGGAAAATAACAGGAGAAGAAAAGTAAGAAGTGGGAGGTGTTGGAAAAGAAGAAGAAGGAGGAGGAGGAGGAGAAAATTAAGAGTGAGGTGTAGGAAAAAAGAAGGAGAAAAATAACATGGAGGAAAAAATAGAAGGAGAAGAAGGAAGAGGAGAAAAATAAAAAGAACAAGGAAACAATAATAATGAGGAGGAGGAGGAGGAGGAGGAGGAGAAAATTAAGAGTGAGGTGTAGGAAAAAAGGAGAAAAATAACATGGAGGAAAAAATTGAAGGAGAAGAAGGAAGAGGAGAAAAATAAAAAGAACAAGGAAACAATAAGAATGAGGAGGAGAAAATAGGAGGAGGAGGAGGAGGAGGAGGAGGAGGAGGAGGAGGAGGAGGAGGAGGAGAAAATTAAGAGTGAGGTGTAGGAAAAAAGGAGAAAAATAACATGGAGGAAAAAATTGAAGGAGAAGAAGGAGAATGAGGAGGAGAAAATAACTAAAATGAGAATTGAAAAAATAAATAAGAAAAAATGTGCTGGAGGTGAAGAAATAAATACTAAGGAGGAGGAGATGGTTAAGTAGAGGATGCTCAAGGAATAAGGGGAAGAAGAAGGGTACAAAGAAAAATAAGAGAAAAAATAAAAACGTATGTCCGCTTTGGAAAGCATTATGTCAGGTGGTTGGTTGGTTTTGTGTAGTGGCAAGATTGTGTGGAGTTTTCGGCATTGATATATACTACTAGATGCGTAACTCTAACGTTGAAAGCTATGGCATAGTGAAGCCACTTTTTTCTGGCGGGAAAATGCCAAATCGGGCAAAAGTTCAAATTTAACACAGGCTCTTATGGGAAAAAGTCAATTTTCATTTGAAGATTTCTCGCAACTCCCTTGATGGATTTCAATAATTCTTTTTTTTTAAAGATAGCCCATGATTTTGTCTTACATATAGTAGTAATAATTTGACATTTCAGAATTTTTCTGGCTCAAGCCAATTTCAAACTCAGAGCAGTGCACAAGCAGTATCATAAGTATGTGATTTCAGGAAAAACATACAGTAATTTTTTTCTTAGCGTATTCCCATGTACTTTGACGCACTGAATCCGAATCTGAACTGTCGCACCTCAAAAAATGCTCGCTTCACGAAATATTTCCAAGATGGCGGCCAGAATTTCATAAGCTAATTTTCTCAATCTTTGTGAAGAAAAAATTCTAGAGTAATATTATTTGTGGTCTGTGATTCCCTGATTTCGAATATATGATTTTTAATCTGATAAAATTCGGGAATAGAAGATATTTAGCAAACATCAAAGTCCAGCTTTTTCAAATTTTGACTAAAATAACAATAATAGGCTATCTTGTGGAGCAGACATACTAAAATATAAAAAAACATCATAAACTTGATTCAGCAGAAAGCCTCCAGTTGTGTCTGAGGTAGCATTACAACAATGCGAAATTGCCATCACACAAATATGTAAATGTTAAACTCTTTAGTGAAGATTTTTCTAAATATCATTAACGTTTGAAAATCAAGTGAAAAAGTAATATTATGGAACTGCAACACAAAAGGAAATATAAATGTACTGTATGAATAAATAAATATATATATATATATATATATATATATATATAGAGAGAGAGAGAGAGAGAGAGATACCGCATGCTTCTAAATTCAGTAGGCTGTGATATAAATTCATATTGAGAAGCCCAAGAATGCTCACCAATGCCATTGCAGTTCAAGCAAAATCGCTTGATTAAAAGAGTTATTTAATAAATTACTTTATGGTATATCACGAGTAATTAATGCTTATAAGAACAAGATTGAAGTGGTGAATATGGTAGTACATTATTTTCAATTAAAAAAACCCCATAAAAGTGAGGAAGCAGAATACAATCTTGTAAAGCTACGCTTGCACATAGACAATAAAAAGATAAAATTATTTATTTTAAAATAAATATTTCCTCCAGACTTGCACTGATTGGTACATCCATAATCACCACATGAAACAATCATGTTAAAAAATCATTTCACATCACAAAACAAGTCATTTTAGCACTGACAAATACGGGTTTTTTCCATTACCGCTATACAAATTTTCGTGGTTTTGCCCGATTTAGAAGCGGGCGATGCTAGCGCTGTGACTTCACAGCGGATCCCGGAGTTACGCATCTAGTAATATATATCAATGGTTTTCGGTATCAACAGGTCTACCAACTTGAGCACGCAACCAGGCAACCAGGTAACGAGGATGTTTATACGGCTATCATTATAAGATAATAAGGAGCCAGACTCTGGCGTTCATCAACACTCTTCTAGTCTATTCCTATTTCTAGTGTGTGAAGAAGCTATTTATACTGTGGATGTGGATGCTCTTTGTGGTGTACAAGAGACAAGTCCTGCTGTGGTGTGTGTGTGTGTGTGTGTGAGGGTGGGGAGGGGGCGTTGAATTGTACCAAGGTCGTCGATCATCTTCTATAACTCCTTCCATTCTTCTTCTTTTTCTTCTATTCTTCTTCTTCGACGCCCCCTTCTCCTTCATCTTCTACACCCCCTTCTTCATCTTCTTAGTCTTCATCTTCTTCTTCTCTTTCTTCTTCTTCCTCTCTATCTCATTCTTCTTCTTCAACGGCCCTTCATCTTCTTCTTCTTCTTCTTCTTCCTCTTCTTCCTCCACCTCCACTTCTTCTTCGACGCCCCCTTCTTCTTCATCTTCCTCCTACTCCTCATCCACCTCTTCTTCTTTGACGCCCTCTTCTTCTTCTTCTTCTTCTTCTTCACCCCCTTCTTCATCTTCTTCTTCTTATTCTTCGTCTACATCTTCTTCCTTTTTCTTCATCTTCTTCTCCTCCTTCTTCTTCGACGCCCCCTTCTTCTTCATCTTCCTCCTACTCCTCATCCACCTCTTCTTCTTTGACGCCCTCTTCTTCTTCTTCTTCTTCTTCTTCACCCCCTTCTTCATCTTCTTCTTCTTATTCTTCGTCTACATCTTCTTCCTTTTTCTTCATCTTCTTCTCCTCCTTCTTCTTCGACGCCCCATTCTTCATCTTGAACGTCCCTTCTTTGTCTTCGGCTTCTCTTTTTTCTTCTTCTTCCTATGTAGTTTTCTTCTTCTTTTCCTCTTCTATCTTTTTCTACTTCTCTTTCTTCCTTCTATCTTCTTCTCTTTCTTCTTCTTCCTCTATCTTCAACTTCAACGCACCTTCTTCGTCTTCTTCTCCTCTTTCGTCTTCTTCTTCTTCTTCTTCTTCTTCTCTTTCTTCTTCTTTTTGTTCTATTCTTCTTCTTCTTCGACGCCCCCTTCTTCGTCTTCTTCTCTTTCTTTTTGTTCTTCTTCCTCTATCTTCTTCTTCAACGCCCCTTCTTTGTCTTCGTCTTCTCATTTTTCTTCTTCTTTCTATGTCTTCTTCTTCTCCTCCTCCTTTTCCTCTTCTATCTTTTTTAATTCTCTTCCTTCTATCTTCTTCTTCTTCTCTTTCGCCTTCTTCCTCTATCTTCTTCTTCTTCAACGCACCTTCTTCGTCTTCTCCTTCTCTTTCGTCTTCGTCTTCTTCTTCTTTTTCAACGCCCTCTTCTTCGTTTTCTTCTTCTTCTACACCCCCGTCTTCTTCTTCAACTCCCCTTTCTCGGTTTTTTCTTCTTCTCTTTCTTCTTCTTCTTCTTCCTATGTCTTCTTCTTCTCCTCCTCCTCCTCCTCCTCCTCCTCCTCCTCTTCTATCTTTTTCTTCTCTTTCTTCTTTTGTATCTTCTTCTCTTTCTTCTTCTTCCTCTCTATCTTCTTCTTCTTCAACGCCCCTTCTCCTTCTCTTTCTTCTTCTTTTAGTTCTATTCTTCTTCTTCTTCGACGCCCCCTTCTTCTTCTTCAACTCCCCTTCTTCGTCTTCTCCCTCTTCTTCTCTTTTTTCTTCTTCTTCTCCTCCTCTTATCTTCTTCTCTTTTTTCTTTTTTTCTTATGTCTTAATCTTCTTCTCTTTCTTCTTCTCCTCCCCTTTTTCTTATTCTTCTTCTTCTTTCTCGTCTCCCATAACTCCTTCCATTCTTCTTCTCTTTCTTTTTCTTCCATAACTTCTTCCATTATTCTACTTCTTCCTCTTCTTCTCCTCTATCTTCTTCCTCTATTCTCCTCCACTTCTCCTCCTCCTCCTCCACCTCCGTCGTCCTCTCCTCTTATCTTCCTCACCTTACATTCTTCTTCACCCCCTTATCATCGTCTTCCCACTCTCTCCTCCATCTTCCTCACTACCTTCTCTTTTTATTCGTCTTCTCATTTTCCTACTCTTTTCTTCATGCTCTATTAGTACTACCATTATCTTCACGACTCTTGTAATCGTGACTCCATAAACTAGAGTCCATGCTCTCCAGTGTTCTTTTGCTGTATCCCTTGCTCAGGTTCGAATCAAACAAGAAAATAAGAAAAGGACAGAGAAAGAAGAATTATAAGAGGGAGGAAATCCGAGAGAGAAAGAACGGGTGTGGGAGGAAGGAGTTGTGTTTCTGTTGCTTTCTTTCATTTCTTTTTCTATTGCATTCATTGGTTCTTCATTTCGTTTCGGTGGTTTCTCACGTACATCATTCTAAACAAAAGAGATTGTGGTGATGAATGACAGTGGAAAGAGAGAAGTGGATGGATCGTGTGAGAAGGAAGTTCACGAAAAAGAACTAGGTCTAACGAGTCATTCGTAATGTTGGTGTTTTGAAACGTTCATGTAATGGATGAGATGGATGATATTGTTACGGGTTCTAATGTCTAAAATAAGGCTGGCAACACTAAAGTTCACACTTGCACTTTATTTACACAAATTAGTCTATTTACACACACTAATTGTAAGTTCAATTAATAAATAGAAACAGATCATCAAACGACAAGCTAATACTTATTTTTTTAGTAATTATTTACAAGAATTAAGGAATAATCAATTACAGGCTGATCTATAACAAAAGAAACTAGAGTCCAATAAACTGTAGAAATGATAAAAAGAGCAACTAATCACTTACAAAACACAGTCCAATTCGTTATTTGACAGTCCCAAATAATATCACTTCACACAACGTCTTTAAACTATTAGTAATTTGCACAAACAGTAAACACTTGTCTCTGCACTTGACACTGGAATGAAGCACTGTTTACTCCACTGGCACTGGATTGTCTCTCTTACGAGATCTGTAACACAATCTGTCACGCGAGCTTTTGTAAAACTAACTAGCTTGTTCACGTGGACTTCTTTATATAGCTGTTGTAGTTGTATAATTCCAAGAATTGGCGGCTTCTCGAAGCTTCAAGAATGCTTGGAATATAGATCTCGATTGTTCAAGAAGTCTTAAGAAATCTCGAAAAATTCATTTGAGTGAGAGAGTTGCACACTTGAATAATAAGAGTGACAAAGACATGTGAAGAGCAAGAGAATGAAGATCGGATGTCAAAGTCATGTCCGACCATGAAAACAATAGAACAATCTACGTAGGACAAGTGCGTAAATAACTGCTCCATTCGCTTTTGTAACAATATATTGCTTATATTGAATACACAACCATAGAAATACCATATAAAGGCGATGGTGTAGGTGTGAAAGGTATTATTGTGCTCAATCAAAAGTTATTTTTTTCTTTAATTTGTTTTATTTTAAATTATGGCATTCAGAGCCAAGTATCCCATGAAATAAAAAATTGTGATTGTTGATAAAGTGTTTGAACAAAAATCCCAATTCTGCTACCTTGGTTGCGATATCAGTTTCAGATATAATTTGGACATTGAGAAAAAAATAGGAATGTTCCAATCAGTATGTGGAAGTATAAGCAGAACCCTGGGAAGGAATGCGAGGAAAGAAACTTTTTTTGAGGATGAAGCCCACATAGGTCTTAGACTTGTGCGTGGGTAATGAGTTGGATGATGGTGATTGTTGAGTTGGACCTACAGTTTTAGGTGGGCTCCGAACCACCGGGAAGTGATTTTACAGCAGAGAACAGTGTCTTTTTTGCTGGTCAATCTAATCGGTCACCGTTACGAACAGGACCAACGAGAACGCAGCTTATCTGTATCTTATTTAACTTGCTACGGCTCGCGGCTATCACTTCCCATACTAAAATGAAGTTTTATGAAGTAATGGCCGGACCAGTCCTCATCTAAGGAAGTGAATCATGGGTTACTACAAAACCTCTAGAGAGTAGAGTGCAGGCATCAGAGATAAGGTTTGTGACCGTCGAGGCCATGGAGGGAGCATGTTAAGAGAATGCCATCAGAAAGAGTTCCCTTTCAGATTCTTGACTACCACCCAATAGGAAGAAGAAATGTTGGTAGGCCTAGGAAAAGATGGCAATAACTAGAATAGGAAATTAATTTTAATAATTATAATTAGAAATTTAAAACGCTTTTGAGAATCGGAACAGGCAAGAGCCTAAACCGTGAATGCAAAAAAAAAGAAGATCAAAAGTATAAATTGCAAACCAAAAGTTTGTAAATAAAAAATAATAAATAGGAAAACTTTTAATTACATTAAAACTTCATGGATTTGAGTGCAGAAGGTTAGTGTGTATGGTCCACTATATAACCCGTTCGTCCCATTCTTCTATATATCCTTCCATTCTTGTTCTTCTTCTCCTCCTCCTCCTCTTCCTCCTCCTTCTTCTTCTTCTCCTCCTCTTCCTCCTCCTTCTTCTTCTTCTTATCCTTCTCCTTCTTTTTCTCCTCCTCCTTCTCCTTCTCCTCCACGTTCTTCCTCTCCTCCTCCTTCTTCTTCTCCTCTTCTTGTCTTTCTCTTCTTCCTACTTTACTTCTTCTTCTACTTCTTCTTCTTTCTCCCTATTCCATGACCTATTCCAGTGAAAAGTGATAAGACCACTATTAAAATATCATTAGTTATATGAGAGTAGAAAATTTGGAACCAGACTACAGCAGTGTATTGACAATGAGGAGGGACATCAATTGCACGATTTGCTGTTTAAAACTGAGTAAAATTATTATTAAAATAAACTTCCAGATATATACTGTTGATCCCTCTATACATTTTTGTTCTAACATTTTGGTTATTTTTTAATTTACCTTCAAAATTAGGGATATTTCCCTGCCCCATTCTGTACATGGATGTTACACTATGAAGATAATTGACAAAAACTACTTTACGGCAGTACTGCAAAGAATTTATTATGGTTATGATTGGAGTAAGAAGAAAGAAAGAATGAAAGAAATTTATTTACAGGAATAAAAAAAAAAAAACAAAAGCTTACAAGTTACAAGAGCAATTATTGTAAAAAAATCATAAAATGACTAAAATTTCGTTACTTCACATTAATAAATATAGTAAGGAGTTGAGGAGGATTTAACAACGTTATCAAAAATACATTTGGAAGATTCAAGAAAGGCGAAGTTAGAATGAAGATCAACAATAAAAAGTGAGTAAATAAGAAGAGGGGCATTTGTGCTCGTGAAGATGGAAGAGTAGTAATGGAAGAAGTACCTGCACAAAGAAGAATCCATCAAAAGGATGGATAGAGTCTGAATAGGTGGAAGAGAATGAATCCTGAGACGCTGGGTGAATACTGGATGAAGGAATGAATATACCTATTGGAGCGACCAGGTGTATGCAGTCTCTATGCATTCAGTGGAGGTTCACTTGTTTTCAAGGATATATGGGAACGGAATGTTTGTTGGGTGACCGTCTATATGCGTCTATGCCGATCTGAAGGGGAGATTGCTTCTCCTGAAGTCTAGAAGGCTTTTTTTGCCAGGAATGCAGCATAGATTAAGCCAGAAGGTAGGATTGATTGCTGTTTTGAAATGCAGAAATTAAACAAATTGACGTTCTTATTAATTGTTTATTGAATAATAAATTTTTAATAAATCATGTTTTTTTTCCTTGCTTTGTCATATACTCTTTTTATGGCGGAGGATGTGATGTAGTAATTTTTCTGAAAGTGGAAAAATACATCTAATTGCTCCGGAAATTAGGTCTTTTGAGGCTGCACGCATGCGACAGCTTGGCTCCTCCAAATCCACAAAAAGGGGTGACAAAAAATGCCCTGAACCTCCCCAAAATTTGCAGTGCCGTGTTACTGAAATTTGTAGAAGTCCAGGACGATTTTCGCCAATCCCTGCCGTTTTGACCTGCTTAAAACTATACAAGTGTACCTTATTTTACCGAGCAAGGTGACCCAGATAGAAAACACAAGTACTGAATTGGATCTATGCAGGTTTATTAGAACAAATTATATCAAAATGGATAATTTTTCTACAGAGACTGGCGATTTGATTATTTTCCTTTTGAATAAAGTGATGTAGTAATTTTTCTGAAAGTGGAAAAATACATCTAATTGCTCCGGAAATTAGGTCTTTTGAGGCTGCACGCATGCGACAGCTTGGCTCCTCCAAATCCACAAAAAGGGGTGACAAAAAATGCCCTGAACCTCCCCAAAATTTGCAGTGCCGTGTTACTGAAATTTGTAGAAGTCCAGGACGATTTTCGCCAATCCCTGCCGTTTTGACCTGCTTAAAACTATACAAGTGTACCTTATTTTACCGAGCAAGGTGACCCAGATAGAAAACACAAGTACTGAATTGGATCTATGCAGGTTTATTAGAACAAATTATATCAAAATGGATAATTTTTCTACAGAGACTGGCGATTTGATTATTTTCCTTTTGAATAAAGTTTTTTAAAATAATCTTTTTTCAGTTAGATTTAAGTTTATAATTTTCAAATCCCCACGTGGAGGGTATGATCGGGTCCCGTGTTGGAATAGCCCTTTACAATAGTTGGAGATTGTACCATCAACGTTGGTTTGTGGTGAATTGACACTGTATTATTTCGGCGCACTTAAACACAAGAGTATGGCCATACTAAATAATTTCAGAATAACTCACGGTACAGGAACTCCTCAGTGGTTTGCACTCTGGCTAGTCGCCCTCCTTTTGGAATAGGTGGTTCACCCCGTTGTTCAAGTTCACAAAATATTTAAATAAGGCGTCCAACGAAAATTTCAACAAGAGCATACATTTATAATAATACATGTAAATAATAGGAACTTTAAGACTTTTCAATAAATTTCAATTAAAATGGACCGCGACTTTATATAGTAGTTTCCCAGCAGATCCTCTCGGCTCCAGGTTCAGGTAGCAAGTCAAGTAATGGAAAAACTTCCCCAACAAATTCAGGAAGTAAATTAGGAACGAGAGAGACAGAAAATAATTAGATTGAGTCACCTTTGACTTATGACCTATATGATGATGAGTTTTGGAATAAAAACAAAATAAACGATGAAATAAACTCATCAGTAGGTTATCACAGAATTTGAGCGATTCTTTCACATTTCTACTTTATTTAAAATTAATTAAAAAATAATTCGGCTGTCTAAATTTTGCCGGTTTGGAGATGATAAGAACTGATAAGATGACCACGTTGACATTTGAGGCTTAAAAATTTATTTATAATATTAAAGTGCTCAAAAATTGTTTCAAATTACATTTTCACAATAATAGTGAAGTGAAAAAATATCAGTTCATAAATTAAATGCGAATTGTGTCAAATCTCAAACTCATGTCTGGACTAACCTACGAAGTGAAAGTGTTTACATTTCACAACAAATAAAATTCGTTGATCGAATTCCAAGTGAGTACAATCTTTTTATGAACTATACTATTAGAATTATGTAATAATATTGACTTTACTATCATACTTTTATTTATTCGATCGTGGCCAATTCAGTGATTAGGTTAAAGCCTGGATGAATATGTCAATTTCTGACTAATTATTATGCACCTTTTATAACTATTATTGAGATTTAAATTAAAGAACAGGTCTCTCAAATTGTGAACAGATATGTGTCGATAGCCTGAGCCAGGTATTTAAAATAATTAAAATATTTTTTCTGATGCCAGTAATTTTTGAATTTCGTGCCCGAGTGACGTCACGTATAGCACAGCGTTGTTGTCTACTGTGGCGCTAATTTTTGAAAATTTACTAATTATTATGCCAGTTATGATCACTCTCTTGGGGGGTGGGACTGCCACAAAATTGTTCCCTGACAGCTTGTACGGCCACAGGGGACCACTTTAAGTTCATTTTTTGGCTATTCTTTTTGCCCTTAATTCCGCATGGTAGTTCTTCATGCCGTCAGATCTATTTTTTCTCTCAGCTTCGGATGTTTGTTTATTATAATTGTTGAACTTAATATTTATTCCTAGATTTTCATTCAAAAATCATCTGTTTATAAATGAAAAATGTATACAGCATATTTTGTCATTTATTGATGTTGTGGGAGCAGGGTATGCAATACGCTCTTTATGATTCAAAAAGCCAAGGAGAGTCCAGTAAACTAAAAGAGAAGAGACCTGACTTAGTGTTCAATCAAATAAGATTTGATTCACACATCTTGAATAGAAAAAATAAATGAATGAATAATTTTACAGTGAATAATCCCCTCAAAGACAGAAGTCTGAGTGTGGATGATGAGTTCGACATTAGCATTACATATACAATTGACCCTATTATGAATAAATTACAGGTTTAAGAACAATTTACAAAAGACCAAACACACAATTCATGATGAATCTTATAACTTAATATTGACCACAGATAAGGAATAATTAAAGAGTAAAAGAGTCATGTTATTAAACGTTAGATATACAGTAGAGCCCCGATTATCCGCGCAATTGGGTGGCAGGGCACCGCGGATAACCCGAAAAAGACAAAAAAAATTGGGGGAAATACGAAAAATATATTAAATATAAATATATATAAGAACTATGTGTTATTGTACAAGAAACATGATTATGTTAATCTTTTAAAAGATTACAGTACAGCAGAAACCTTCGCTCTACATCTAAATCGAAGATTAGTAAAGAAAAAACAATATTTTATACTGTTAACAAAAAGTGTTCAGTTACGCCTTTCTAAAAAAATCAGTCACTCGTTTTTTGCTTCTTGCTCTGGAAAATTAAAATTTAATTGAAAAATGTTTTTTGTGGCACTCGAGGATATTCGGGGCTTTACTGTACCATGAGTTCTTACAATTGAAATTCAATATCTATAGGCGGACTGAATGAGTTGTTCAGCAGCATCCCTACCAATATAAAATAAAATAGAACAGGGTTAACAATGATATGAATAGATATGACTGGTTCAATCTTTGGAATAACTAAAATAAAATAATTCAACCCAAATTATACTTTTTGTTCTACCTAATTTCAGAAAAAAAAACAATATTTAACCCAAGCTAAAAGTGAACTGAAATAGGAAGTAATAGACATAAATAAAATAGAAATAAACAGTGATCAGCAAATATGACTGCATAAAAATTTGGTACCATAATAAAAAATAAAAATACAAAAATAATAAGAACGGAGTTTTACAGTCTAAAATGCGACAAAGGTCTAAATAAAGGATAATTAGGTGAAGGGCAATTTTGGGAACAATACAAAACTCAGATACGAGTTAATAATATATATTTTTAAATTATACAGTAAACCCTCGTTAATCCGGACCCCATTAATACGGACTTCGCTTAATCCGGACAGCCATTGGACGACGACGATGATGAAGCAGATGACATAAATCCCAAGCCTAAACTGAGTGAAGTGAAAGATCACATTGATTGTGTCATTAAATATGTTTCCGAAAGTAGCAATGAGCACGTCTCTGGATATTATGAACATTTAAGACATTTGCGCCATCTCATTGTACAAGAAATTAACACAAAAGGAAGGCAAATGAAGATCAACTCCTTCTTCAAACCAGTGAAACCAGTTCAGTCACGTGAGGACGAACCTCAACCCTCATGTTCAAAGTAATTTTGTCTTTTTTCGTTGTCTCATTTTTTGTATGGACGTAAATACCAAGTGTATATTTTTGTTCAAATGTAACTACTGTATGTACTGTTTGTACAATATGTACAGTATTTTTATATTCAGAATATACATACTATTTAAGTTTATCTGCAAAAGGTGTTTCATTATATACAAGGGGTACCCAAAAATCACTGTCTTTCTTCGTTTAAGATTATTTGTTTTAATCCGGACTTTCGTTAATCCGGACGACTTAGAGCCCCAATTAGTCCGGATTAACGAGGGTTTACTGTAATTATCTTGCATTCCCCCCAACTCGTGTCTCATATTCAAACTATCGTAATGTATAATGTTATAAGCATTAGCCTAGAGCATGTTATTACATAAGCTGCAAACAAAACACCGATGTATGAATCAGATATTAAAAGTATTTCCCAAGTTGGCATGATGAAGTTATAAAACCAAGAAATCCAGTTATAGGCTGATGAAAGTGCAGAATCATCTTCTCGATTCTTCTTCCGCTTAAGTTGCAGTACATAAGGTAGATACAACAGTATCTACAGGTATACTGTAGCATATACTACTGCCGAATAGTATATGCTATATAGTAATACTATATGCTAAATAGTATATAGATATTGTAAGACTTGTTCAACACTAAAAACAGTGGAGCCGAACTTTAAGCGAGCATAACCTATAAGATTATACAGTTACACAACCGGTATATAGTGGATAGAAGAATTAGTGACCTGGTCTCTTCCAAGGTACAGTACAACCTTGTAACGAGTTAACCCAATTCGCTGAAGCCCTCAGGAGTTTTTCCTCGTTGAACTGCTTTACGCCGTGAATCATATTTAGGGTGAACTGTATCTGAAAAGACGCTATTGCGTTTGGTATGGTCCATAGTTCTTTGTTTGGGCATTAAAAAGAGTTGAAAGGTTGAAAAGGTTATTTTTAATGCTACAATACTGATAAACAGTAGGCTTCATGAGGAACAGCAATACATCTATTTTTTATGAAAAATACTCATATGATGTAGTTGTAGGAATTCCGTATTTTAAGATGGTGTTTTAATCGAAATTTGTAAATTTTGATACTCAATTTGTAATACAAGTGATAAAATCTATCATGATCACATTTTGTCTTCTTACACCGTAGTAAGTGAGCAGCTATATACTGACTGTATGATAACATGATAACTTATATAATAATTATAGTTCTAGGGATTTCGAATTTTAATATGGTATTGTGCAAGATATTTCTGAAAATTTCTGTATGTTGTAACCAAATTTTGTAATAGATGATGAAACAATTTAACATAATCACGTGCTGTCTTTTCTTTTAGAAACACATAATACAAACATAGTAGAAAAACATAAAGGAAATAGGTCCTGCAGCAAGCCTTCGCAGGACCTATTTGAATGGGCTACAGCGTTCTTGTTTCACTTGTGCAGGACCTAGTTTCTTTGTCTTCCTACCATGTTTTTATTATGTGTTTCTACTCAGACCTTTGCCTGAGAAAATACAAAATGTGTTCATGATAAATTGTTTCATCATCTATTACAAAATTTGGTTACAATTTATACAGAAATATCTTGCTAAACACCTTATCAATGAAAAATGTTATTTTTTCGTTCATTCCAATTTCAAGGCACATTTGAATTCTACTACATGAATTCTGGAACCTGATGCAAACAATTTAAAATTATAATTACAACTCCTAAACAAAATAAACAAAAACACTCATAAAATTTGCAGTAGCAACAATTTGAAGTAATTTAATAAAATTGTTTTGTAAATAGTTATGCAACTGAGCTTGAAAATAGGCAAAACAAACTTTGGAAATAGTTTTGAAAACTTCTCATTTTTGTTTTTTGTCTACTATTTTTAAGCTTGAAAAATATGTGAAAACAAACTTTAGGAATATTTCTGTAAGCTATACATTTTTTACTTATGTCTACCTACTTTTACTAAGTTTTGTCTATTTTTGTTTATAATATTTTATTTATACTCCCAACTATTTTGAAGAAAAATACAGCTTGAAAACACCATGCAATACCCCAAATAAAATACAATACAATATCCCCCAGCAAGTGGGAGCCTTTTTTTGAAAAGTTGAAGTTTTCCCCCGGATAACTTAAAAGTGCAAAAACATCCAAAAGAAATTCTCCTAAAAATCAATCGGCGTCATAAAAATCTTAAATTCCAATGAGTGATTTGCAGTTTTGTCTTTTGTCTCAACAAAAACAAAACAAAGTTGCACGAAAGAAAATTAAATTTGACCTTCGTAAGATGACGTCATTTGACGGAGCCAGTGCAACGACTTCCCTATTGAGCTCCATAAGATGACGTCATCTTAGGTTGGTCAAATTTAATTTTCATCTGACGGAACCAGTGCAAGGACTTCCCTATTGAAAAAGTTCATCTATTCAAAATCTATTCATCTAATCTAAAGTTCTTCTATTGAAAATTAAATTTCACCACCGTAAGATGACGTCATCTGACGGAGCCAGTGCAACGACTTGCCTATTGAGCTCCGTAAGATTACGTCATCTTACGGTGGTCAAATTTAATTTTCTTTCGTGAAACTGGCCATTAGTATTTTTGAAAGCTACACATTTTTGACTTTTGTCTCAACATTTTTGAACTCTATCTACTACTTTCAGGCAACAGAGGAAGATACGGCTTGAAAACACTTCAGCAGCGACCACAAACTCACCATAATATTGTTGGGCCGGAAATAAGTAATATATATGTGGGAGCACACTGGCATTCCAGGTGCTTAGCTAACCGAAAACACTCACACTAACAAATTTTCACCAACACAAACCCATTTTTACTCTCACGAACACAATTTTTACATTTCAAGTCGGAAAATTAGACCCAAAGTGAAGTCAGAAGTAAAGGAAAAGGGTTTGAGAGGTAGTCTATAATTTGTACGCGTTCACACACCTGTTTTTTTAGAGTGCGTAAGTGCGTGCGTGTGTTGAATAAGTGAGTTAGTGTTGGAATCAGTCATTCAGAACGCCCTTCATGGTCTTTTATGCTTGTGTCTTGTCTTTTTTAGTATGAGATTAATGCTCCTAGTTCATGGTCTACTGCATCCTCTATTCACTTGTCTTCCACATTTTTATTGCATTGATGATGACAATGATGGTTGTAATAGTTGTTGATGATGATGATGATGATAGGTTTCAATTATTTTTCTTCTGCTGGAGTCTTTTGAAATGTTGCGCCAGGGGTAAAAAATTATCAGCTCGTTGAGTTTGAAACGGTTTTTGTTGAAAGCTATTAGGCTTTTGTTGAGGTGTTTTATTGTTTCATCATATTTTTCGTATAGGATATAGCAGGATATTGCATTATTAGTTGCTCTTGTACGTTTATGTCATAATTATTTTCCTATTCGAACGGTATGGTATGAATTTAATTAATATTGCATAGAAAGACGTTTTTATTTGATTGACGTGGCGAAGTTTGGTCCTACAAGTCCACTCCGCCACGCCGAGAAAAATAATGCACCAATATAGCACAAGACTCTGTTTTCTGCTGTAAAATCACTTCCCGGTGGTTCGGAACCCACGTAAAACTGTAGGTCCTTTCATCAATCACCATTACCCACGCACAGGTCTCAGACCTATGTGGGCTTCATCCTCTGAAAAAATGCAGAGATGAATTAACAAAATAAATGATCCAGATTCATAAATAAATAGTTGTGTATATGATATTGAATATTACATTGATCTTGATATCCTGAATATAATTATATAATATGATATTTAATAGCCTATTATTATATATTATACGTGTATGGTGAACCTGACTTTCTAGTTTATAAATAAATAAAATTATAGATAGAATATATTTTTAAAATGTGCTCTTGAATAAATAAACAAAATCAATAAATTTATATTTTATGTATACTACGAATAATATTGCATGTTATATGTAATGCATATAAACATTTCAAAGCAACATTAGTACAATGCAATTGTGGTTCATGATTGTATGTGCTGTTCAATAGAATGCGTGTATTGTGAAACCATACTTTTAGAAAACTGAAATTAAAATGTTCAATAGAATGCATGCATGGTGAAACCACACCTTTGGAAAATTAAAAATAAAATTCAAAATGAAAATGAATGCATTAAAAATGAAATAGCCTAGAAATTGTACTGAATAATAGATTAAAAACAATAAAAATAAATAATCAACAGACTAAAATAATGAGTTTCAATCATACTTTTGTTTTATTTTTAACCATGCCTCTTCCAAACTTGTCAGTTTTGACGGTCAATAGTCAATATAATATTTTATAATTAATATTATAATATTTAATATTTTATAATTAATTTTTAAAAAGGAAATGAATAATGCCTAATATAATAAACGGTTTGATGCTGTCCTCTGTTGACGAAACTCCAGCGCTGCGTAATAAGGTATGGAAGATGCGAAAGATGAGGAGGAGAGGAAGAACAATAAAGAGAAAAATTAAGAAAATAACAGGGAAAAAATTATTCAAAAGAGGATAAGAAGACAAAGGAAGAGGAAGAAGAAAGAGAAGAAGAGGAGGAGGAGGATGAGCAGGAGGAGGTGGAGGAGAAATAGAAGAAGTAGAATAAGTAAAAGAAGTAGAAAATAAAACTATTAAATAGGTTATTACAGGTTTTTATTTTTTGGTTGTAGTACCTAATGCGTATTCTGCTGTTTCATGGTTCACACGTTCACAGCAGTAAAACCAATAATATAAAATTTGCTTTTTAATTATTTTAGATATTCTGATTCAGTTGAATCGGGCAGTCTGCTAGTAATTAAATGTTCAACCCTTGTATAAATTGTAAACTTTCATTTTCCATAACCATAGATTAAGTTGTCTTTTGTACTTTGATTGAGTATTTTGTGTAATGATTAAGTTTTCTATTGTACTCAAATTCCACGTTCCAAAAAAGAAAATCACTTCTACAGAAAACCATGAACACAATCAACCCAAAACCCTCATTTTGCCGCCAGAATACTGGATAACCCTCATTTTGCCGCCAGAATACTGGCTAGCAGACGAGGTCTGCTAGCCTCTGGGCAAATTCTCTGCCTCTGATACCTACACTGGACATTTAATGGCAGTTGTTTGTTACTCACAATGGGGCAAAAATGAATGGACATGTTACAGAGAGAGTTCATTGTCCATCGAATTGTTTCCAGAGTTGGCTCAAATGCCCAGTCTATTCAATGTTCTGGGTCACAGCTCTCAAATAATAGTTAATTTGAAGCTGATATTACTGATTGAATTCTAGATTTTTTTTGATGAGACCTATACAGTATTTGCATACAAAGTATTTCATATTCAACTACAAGATAATTTTTTTTTGTTGGTTGGTTGAAATATTCAGTCGTATTTCTGGTTCACAACAGTAAAATAATAGTTTATTTATTGTGACAAAATTACAATGAACGCAAAGCAGCAACAGACTCAAGTCCAAAACTGCTCTCTTCACAAATTTTGAATATGTTACATTGTCCAAAACATTGGGCTTAACACAGCCTAAAAATTTAGATTCGCTAAAAAGAATTACTCAAAAAATAACAAAATTATTATTTTTTAGTTACCGACTATTAATTTAAAAGTTCACTCGAAACAAAACACTAAAAACAGTCAAAAATAGTTTATAATATTAAATTTTGAAAAAAACTTTTGAATCGGAAAATATTATCTCGTTGCTATTACAAACTTATTCTAAACTTGATATTACTGAACTGAAAAATTGTTGAAATTTCATCTATTTTCATACAAAGTTAATTCCATTTTAAGCTTTATATACCTTATTGAAAAGAATTGCAATTTTTTGTGGACTGAGTTCTCTATTTTCATACAAAGTTTATTGTGTATTTTATTTTCACTCTAACTGTAAAATAAGTTTATAAATTTTTGTTGGTTGTTAAGCTCAGTCGTACTTATTCTGGTTCACAAAACTTGAAAATAATTGTGAATAAATTTCATATTACCGAAATGAAAAACTGTAGAAATCTTGCAGTGTCTATTTTTATCCAAAGTAGTTCATTTTTTCCCACATATACTATAAAATTATTTTACCCATTTTCATTGGTTGAAATAATTCATAGTATTACTTAATCGTTCATAACAGTAAAAATGTTAGTTTATTGCATTTTAAATGTGGTATTACTGATTGAAAAGAATTTATTTTACATTTTTGGAAAGAGAGGTCTATTTTTATTGAAAGTTCATTTTATTATACACAATAAAGTGTATGACGTTTATTCCAACTATCACATAAGACCAATTTCATCTTATGTGATCGTTGGTTTATTCATTGTTGTTGTGAGTTTAGAAAAAATTCTAAGCATTGTTTTTGTCAATGTTCAAAAGTGTTTGAAAAAATAAATTATTCAGCTGAGTGGGTTGTTTGCATCCCACTTTTAACAGTACAGTACAGTACTGTATTTGCTCTCAAATTTCGCCATTGCATGAGAAACTGATATAACAATAGCTGTCTATTAGACTGTCCCAGTTAACATTGTATTTTGCAATATTCCCAACGAAATTTTATTTACAAGAATGTTTTCTTTAGCATTTAACGTGAAATAAAACTGTAAAATGTTCGCAAGAAATATTTATAAGTAAAAAAATGTTCATCAGATTATATTATTTGTAAAATTGAGCGATTTAAAAAAAACTTTTGTTTAAACAGCAATATTTAATTAATAAATGTCCTCAATTTGTAGTTGCTGCATGGAAAAATTAAATTTTATTATTTTCAGACTGATTCATATCTTATAATTGAATATAAATGATATTACGGTATTGTTTCTCCGTGAAATTAACAGATGAAAAAAATCATAACTTATTTCTTCAAATGTACACAAAATTATAATATCTTGTTAGATGAAGAGAACTAAAATTATTATTAAAGTAGAATTCTTCATTTACTAAGAAATTACACAGTACAAAGACACTGCAAGACATATAACCAGTGGGCCAACAATGAGTTCTTGATGAAAAAATATTAATTTCACAAGTTGTCATACTTTCCTTCATGTCATTACAATAAATAAATATTTCAAATGAGAATTGGAAATGCATAATTTTAATGTTATTTTCGTGATTTATTTATGAGGTGAAGTGCTATTGATTCATTGTAATTATAAGCTTATTTTTATCTAACTCTATTTCATGTTTTGTTAGTTCACTAAACTTCAATTTTATTAATTGCATTATTTGTTTTACAGGTGAGTCAGTAATTTTCTGATCTGATTACTCTCCTTCAAATCCATTGTGAGTAAAATTCAAATGCTTAGCAATGTTCAAGAAATTGTTTGTTGTCTAACATTACGTACATCATGCTAATCACTATTATTATGCAATTAATTCAATATCCAATAGAAAATTATAGAATGCAGGAGAAGATTATTAGCTATTGGGCTATTAAGATGAAATCACTAACAATTTGGTGAATTTATATTAGATTAATTGAATTTTCAGCGAAAATTGCGCATAGAAACTTTTAAAAAGAGCGCCATGTTTTCATCGGCTCGTACACTGAAGTGCGGTTCATTCGACCTGTCTTCTCAACTGGCCCATTAGCTCAGTTGGTTAGAGCGTCGTGCTAATAACGCGAAGGTCGTGGGTTCGATCCCCCCATGGGCCACTATTTTTTTGCTCGTTGGAATGCATCCAATTTTACTTTTATTGCTTCAATTTGTCTTTTTTTTATAGAATAGCTAATTTTTTTCGATAATTTGATGGAAAAAGATGAGAGGAAAATGATTGTCAAAAAACAAAATGCTTCATTTGTTCTCATAGACAATATAAATGTTTATTTTATAAATAAGAACCGCTCAGGCTTTGCTTTTGTGGGTATTTGCTTTATTGTAATGTGTTTTTTTTTTAATGTAAAATAAAGAGGAAATAAAATTGATTTTGATTTTTTTTTAATAATATGTACGAACGAGAGTATTATTCATCATAATAGAGTAATAATTATAATATCATTTAATCTATTCTATTTATTAAACATCATTATTCATTTTAATTGAAAAATTGCATTTTTATTTATTTATTTTAAACTATTGGAGAAATCATGCTTTTGAAAAATTATATTTTTATATAAAAATAATTAATTTTATAAATGATAATATATCAATAAATAATTTTATATAATATAACAAAAAATCAATTTCAGATAATGTATCAATAAATATTTTTTCCAATAAAAATTAAATAAATGATTCATAATATAAAAAATGTATTGCTATCAAACATTTAGATTAATTTAAAAAATGTTTTAAAAATTTCTAGTTAAATAATTTGAATGTACAGTACTGTATTAACAAAATTATTTTTTCTTGAGTAAGTATTGTGATTGCAACAAACTTGAAGTACGGTATGCAGAAATATCTTTGCCATAACATAGCCTTACGTTTGGAAACCGTAACCCCTAACAAACTATAATAGTGTTCATTATTTTGGTTTTCAAATGTTGTTCAGTAATTTCTAAATCAGCTATCAATTTATCATGATCCATCGATTTGATTTCGAAGTGCTTCGCAGTAATTTTTGTAGGGATTTTCCCCTCTAATTTACGACGTTCCCAATTATTCCTGGTTCTATAGTGGTACTGAACAGGACCCAGCTGGATATAAAAATTAATTGGCCAAGCCACGATTTTCGCTTTATTAGAGGGCTTCATCAGAATTACGAGATTGAACTTAGCCAGTCATCGATGTCGCGTGGGATGCAGCAAATCATAATTATTGCCAATGAAATTTGAAAGTAATTGAACTCGATTTATTGCAATGCTGAAAAAGATCGTTAGATAAATAATGAATTATTCGGAATGAGGTGGTTGCCTTTAAAAAGGGGAGATTACGAGAGCGTGCGTGCTTGTTTGTGAATTATTTAGTGGAGGAAATACGAGATTTTCAGGTTATTACCGGTGATGTTTTTCTAGTGTAATTTTTTTGGAAAAAAATAATAAAAAATAAAAAAGCTCTTTGGATGAAGCCCACATAGGTCTGAGACCTGTGCGTGGGTAATGAGTTGGATGATGGTGATTGATGAGTTGGACCTACAGTTTTAGGTGGGCTCCGAACCACCGGGAAGTGATTTTACAGCAGAGATCGTGTCTTTTTTGCTGGCCAATCTAATCGGTCCACTATTCAAATAACTTATTAACTCTAATGTAGCCTACAGAGTGTTTTGCTTAGAAATACAAATACTTCGTGGGCTTGTTGTACACACTAAAAAAATGAAAAGGTCATAAAACCAGCCATAGGTCGGTCCGGAAATGCTTTGTTACAGAGTCAAAGATGGCGGAAGAAGGAAGATAGCTACTCGTTTTATCAATTTACGCATTCCGAATTTTGCAGTTGCTCAGTTCTACTTGTTATTTGATCAGGTTCTATATAAAGTGATTTGAAAAATCGAATTAATCAAGCTAAAAGTTGGTAACTACAATTTTTTTTTTAAATTCAACAATATATGTAAAAACTCCCTTAAAAACATGTTTTCAAGTAAGTAAAAATTAAAAAAAATTTCCCGGAGAATTAAGTTAAAATATGGTACTACCGGCTAAAGATTATCTTGAGCGCCAGCAGTGAGTTCAAAAAACATAGTCCTGTAATCAAACAGCAATAAAAAGAAGAAAAAGTATATAAAAATAATAAAAGCAAGTAATTTTAAAACGAAAAAGATCACAATAAAGAATAACAATATTGTTTATTAACAATATAATTTGTTGTTACAAAAGTTACCGACTTTCAACTTGTTTTATTTGATTTTTCAGCTCGTATTATATAGAACCTAACCAAATTACAAGTAAAATGGAGACATTACAAATCTTTGAGAGAAAAAAATGATAAAGCGACTTGCTAACTTCTTTGACTCTGTAATGAAGCATTTCCGTACCTATGTTTTATGAAATTTTTCATTATTTTAGTGGGCACAAGCCCAGAAGTATATTCTTGATTTGTAATTTAAATCAGCCGTTCAGTGACGCGACAGCAAAATTAGGAATGGATAAGCACTGTATACGTTCAATAATAATTCCAACCAGAGAAAACTTTCAAATAAGCTATTCTCTGGATGCCACCCTCTAATTCCTAGCAGTGTAGGATAACTTTCAGTAACACTATACAGTTCTTTGGGGAGGCGATCCTTCCAAATTTGGCTAGAACTGCGGTTTTGTGCCCTCCCTCCATTATTAGCACACACCGCTATACCTGAAGGGCTTCTTGAGAAGAGAAGGACTCCGTTTCATCCCCAGCGCCTGTAGGTCTTTGATGAGGGAGACAGGTGCTTACAACCCTCTGAGCCTTTTTTCTAACAACGGGAATAAGTTGGTCGTCTCTGCTCGGTCTACTACTCAAAAGTAGGTTTGGAGTTGCAACTCTGTAGCTTTGGTTGTTCACCTGGACTGTGCTTTGTATAACCATCCATCTCTTGACAATAAAGACACCTCTGTTGTTTGTCAGGTGATGCGGTGTTGCCACATTTCCCCACCCGTAAACTTGTCGATGCTGTGACATTGTTCATTAATGTCAAGCAATTGTTCTTCTGTTTACTTTGTGTTTGAAACTGTGTTGACAATGTGATGTGGAGAATTGTCTCCTCTTGGACTACCAAAGACTAACAAAAGTTCTCACTTTCTCTACTTATTAATGCATTAAATCAGGTGGATTAATTTAATAGTTACTGGTAAACTAGATATCTTTGGTGGTTCATGTTGATTGTGGATAAAATCATTTCTATATCATGCATAATATTGTTATGGGTTCTGTATCTAAAATAACACTTTAATTTATCACTCGCACTTTATTAACACAAATAATCTACAACTCACACTGTTCAGTAATATCGTACACAAAATAATGAAATTGGAAACAGATAAAACGTTATTGTTCAACTGATAAAGAGTTTTCAATATTACTGTACAAAAATCAATCACTAAATGTCAAAAGGCCGATCTAATATTAAATAATAACTGTCTAATAAACTGTTCAATAATATTCAAAAAGAACGTCGAGAAAGAACAATTAACTTACAAGCACAATTAACTTACAACTAGCACAAGTCCGTAATACAATAAAGCTATGAGTAGAGTCCACTGGTATAAGTAATAGAAAAAGAATTATCACTAAAGGCACAACAGTATACGCTATACGGTAATTAATTATCACTACAGAACTGTCACACTTGTCTCGACAAATTTCAAACAAGACTGAACTGAACAATTTACAAAAGTCTCTCTCTTACTTATATAATTTCCGTAATCTAGAAAGAACTACACTTTTCTATTAACTTTTACCGAATTTGATAAGATTCCTAAATAAACAAATAAGAACTTCTCGCATATTCTTCAATCTTCGATAAGATTCCATTAAAGTCTAATTAAACACCTACTCTACAAAGTTCCAAGTAAACATCATAAGTGTCAAAAGAAGAGTAATTAATTGCTTAGAAGTCAACATTTACATAGCAGATAACACCGAGAACCAATTTTCCTTCTTTCTCTCCATTTTCACTACAATATTTTGAATAGGAAATGTAATACAAAAAATAATAAAAACACTTCTATTAATATTTTTAATAGGAAATAAAATACAAAAAAAATTAAAACACTTTTATCAATTTTACAAAAATTTCAGATCAAAAAATTAAATAGATCTATGCCCATTTTCACAGTTGTTCAGTAAAACATTCATTAGCTATTGATTCAGTAACGGCCCTTAGGCTTGTTTCACACGTACCTGGCAGTCAGGTAACTAGTGTCGTTCCGGCTTAATCACATTGTATCATATGCTTTCAAAAATCGGGTAAGTGTGAAGCGCTCCATATGATACTATGTTCCTACATATGGGTAAACAACGGTTACCCGGCTGCCGGGTGTGTGTGAAACAAACCTTAGGGCTGCCATTGAATCAATAGCGACTGAATGATTTAGCGACTGAATGATTGAGAAACCGGGCATAGATCTATTTAATTTTTTGATCTGAAATTTTTGTAAAATTAATAGAAGTGTTATTATTATTTTTTGTATTTCATTTCCTATTCAAAATATAATGCATGATACAAAAATAATTTTATTCGCAATCAATATGAACCACCAAAGGCATCGATTGTGCTAGAAAGTATTAAATTAATCCGCATTTATAAGCAAACAAAGTGAGAACTTTTGTTAGTCTTTGTTAATCTTTTAAAATGTAGTTCGATTTTCTCTTATTGACGATGCCCACATGAGCCTTAGACTGTTGGGTGGGTAATGAGGAGAATGATGAAACAACTATGTTATGAACAGTCGACCTACATACAGGTTTTGGTAGATCCATAGCTGCCGGCCTCCGATCCAAGCGCAGTCCTGAGCACCCGTGACTGAACATCACGACCTCCCGGACTCGGCATCCACCGAGCGACCGAGTTGTTTAATTTTCCAGATAATGTAAGCTGAATAATGTAATAGACATAATATTACGTTATACAGGGTGTTTCGGAACTCTCTACCAATACTTCTAGGCAGTGTTTCTAGACCACTAACAAAAGTAAATATCATAATGAAAATTTTCTAAAATCCCCAGGTACTCACAGAGCCGCCATTTTGTTTTTTTCACTCATTATTTTTTATTCGAACACTTCTGAATGTATAATTTTGAATTTTGCAAACAGCTTTATAACAATTGAAACAATCTTAAACAAATTAATCAAAATTTTCCGACATAAAAAAAAAATGGCGGCCATTTAAAATCTTTGAAGAGGATTAAATTAATAATGGCTAATGATATCAAAATTTGACTAACATAAATTTTTTAGATATTTTTAATGCAAATCCAACGATACCTCATTTTCCAAGATTGGTCAACAATTAACAGAGATATGCCACTTTTTAGGGTGTGCGGTGGTTGGAAGCGAAAAACTGCAACCCGTTCTCAACCACCAATTTCAAAATGATACATTCAGAGGTGTTCAAATAAAAAAATAAAGAGTGAAAAAAACAAAATGGCGGCTGTGTGAGTAACTGGGGATTTTAGAAAATTTTTATTACGATATTTACTTTTGTTAGTGGTCCAGAAACACTGCTTAGAAGTATTGGTAGAGAGTTCCGAAACACTCTGTATAACACTTTTATTATGTTTTAAAAAATCAATACATCATTTAATATATTATATTTAATTTTTTTTTTGAGGATAAAGCCCCTATGGGTTTGACACCTGTGCGTGGGTAATGAATTGGATTATTTAATAGCAGAGAACAGTCTTTTTTGCTGGCCAATCCAATCAATCACCCTTACAAAGAGGGTCCAGAAGTTCGTAGCTTATCTCTATGTGATTTAACATACATCTGCTGCGGCTCATGGCTTTCACTTCCCATATAGGCTAATCTACTCACAAAACTCAAAAAACGTTACGGTACCTCCTAATATTATTGTGTTCAGGATTGAGGGTAACTATATTGAAGTGCCTCCCTATGAGCCTCTAAACCCCATTCTACACAGCAATTTAACAAGTAGCTAGTTGGCCACCTAGCCAAGTAATTGTCCAACCAGCTTAATAAATACTGCAATTAATTAATTCTACCTTACCTAGCGCGAGTACACTCTACTAGATTACGTCGTTCTAGTCTTCTTTCTCATAGTTTCCTTTCTCTTTGTTTCGTTTATCAAGCTATCTTCCCTTTCTATTACTTTCCCCAACTTCTGAGTCAGTGCTCCCCCCTCCCCAGCCACATTTGCCCTGCCCCTAATCGTTAGGATCCTTTTGAATAATTAATTAACACGTTGCAGAAAACTGGAAAACTCATCCCTTCATATTCTTGGGGTTTTCCTTTGCCAGGAAAAACTTTTTCAGCTAAGTGAAATTGTCTGTTGGCTGGTGGATTAGGTGTTACTAGCAAAGTGAATATGTTTAACCGTACCGTGTGCGTGTTTTTATATTTTTAAACTAATAATTATTTTTCTGGTGTGTTCTTTGGAGAGTTTAAAAAAATTGTTTACGGGAAAAATCAATGAATATCATCTAATCAAGGTGTTAGGAGACGACTTTCCCTTCCAAGATGGCATTTTTTTCCATTTTAAAATGAAATTGTATTGCCATAATTTATCCTAAATATTAGTACTGCTTCGTTTACCTGGACTAACACTAAGTGAGGCCAGTGCAAAACTGATCTGACTAAACGGTATAATATTATTAATAACAAAGATGATAAGAAGTAATTACTATAAAATTACTTTAGTTCGTATAGTAGTACTACAAAATCGTCTTTGCTAATCACAAAGGAAAATAAGCCTAATTTTCATTATAGTTAAAGATGCTTCTTCATGGAATTATGTCCTTATAAAATAATTTTTTTAATGTGCTTATTATGATGTTACTTATTACTTAAAGTATATAATGTATAAAGACCTATATAAAAGCTTTTATAACATTTTGTGTTATATTATGCAGCTTTTACTTTACATAATTCGATTTTGTTGAAAGTTCATTTGTGTTTAACTAGCTCACATCCCTGAAATATTTAACTTCCATTTCTTATGATCTCTCCCTAAAACTATTTTTTATAAACAGTAATCAAATCAAAATTTATTAATTTTTTTTAGGATGAAGCCCACATAGGTCTTAGACCTGTGCGTAGGTAATGAGTTTGATGATGGTGATTGATGTGTTGGACCTACAGTTTTAGGTGGGTTCCGAACCACCGGAAATTGATTAATCAATCAATAACATAATAATTACAAAAACCTTTTAGTTAAACTTAATAAATACAGAATATTTTATATCAATAATTCACCTTTAGAAACCGCACTATAAATAATATGTGTTGGGGTAAAATGTAAAGCCCATATCTTTTCAACCACATTAAAAATATATGGAATATCACAACCTACGGCTATTATAATTATGTAACAGTAAATCTAATAACTAATAACTTATTAGTGATAATGATGATATCGTGACCTGGCTTGCTCGTGTCAGAGTTATCAGGTCGCACCTGAACAAGTTAGGGCCTGAAGTGACTTTGTAACTAACCAATAATAATTAATAACTAAATGTAAGTGATAGCTGTGAGCCGTAGATGGCATCTGTTCAATCAGATAGAGATAACCTGCGTTCTCCTGGGCTTTCTTTGTAAGGGTGACCGATGAGATTGGCCAGCAAAAAAGACACTGTTCTCTGCGGTAAAATCACTTCCAGGTGGTTCGGAACCCACCTACAACTGTAGGTCCAACTTATCAATCGCCATCATCCAACTCATTACCCACGCACAAGTCTCAGACTTATGTGGGCTTCATCCTAAACAAAAAATCAGTAATAAATAATGTAACCATTTGGAGTGCTTGTATTTCATAAGACTTGACTGGAACCTACTACTGCGGTCTCGATTTCGATTCTCATTCAATTTTGAATATTTTATACAATAATTCACCTCATTACCCACGCACAAGTCTCCAAGACTCATATGGATCGTATTACTACAATCTGTTGCCGGTCTTCCTGAAGACTATTACCGACAGAGGCAAATTTATTAAAGAGCTAAAGCAAATATTTCCTCTCTCGACCTTACTACTCTATCTCGGAATACAAAGAAGATCATACATATAGAAACCTGAAATAAAACTCCTGACATCTACCTGACTTAGGAAACAAGATATATATAAATGTTTAAATAAACTAATCTGGGCTCACCATGGTGTCTCCCAAAGAAACAAGGACGATTCCCCGGTCTACTGACCGTCTGGAGAAGACTTCAAAAGTAAAAAGTAAGTAAATATGAGCATCATCCGGCTAAACAAATGAAAATATACAGATCCATTATACATACACAGACTTTACCATACTCTGCATACACAAAGTAGCAGATTACTACTTTAATAACAATATAAGACAGTGCTGAATGGAAACCCTATTGACTGGAAGGGAGTAGACCAGAGTGGGAAAAGCCATTTATCTAATCTATCTTGACCAGATGATCTTCTGGTTGGGTGGATGTCTCCTGTAAGACTACAGCAGCAGACAGTCAGGGCGTTACCCATTGCGTTTCTTCTTGACCCGAAGAGCAATTAGGATCTAGGATTAGTTTGTAGGGGTTGGAGTGCACGAGGTGTGCTGGGGAGTCAGGAGGTATTTCGTGCAAACGATTGTGGAGAAGGGGAGGTTGTTGTGGCCTTACACGAAACAATTTCCTCCCCAAAATACTGCAGGGGATGGTGATGATAATACTATACGAGTGCAGTAGCCTCCCTCTAGGGAAGGGAGGAAGGGCCAGCACTGATTTTGGGGTTAATGCTGACGCAGCAATCAAAGCACGGGATGAAAAAAAGATCTGCAAAGTTCTACTCATATACTTTCATTAGATATCTCCCCGATAGGTCAATTTTATTTTTTATATTTGCGGATGATTCCCAACATTTATGGAGACACTAATTGCGGTAGAGTGCTCTCGTAGAGCAATCTAGGATCTGGCTGCACTAGTATGTGACTTATTTTTGCGCATTCTTCTACAGAAATACAAGCAATTGGAAAAACAAGTCATTAAAAGCCAGAAATACAAGCCATTAAAAATCAAGCGTATTACTTTTCTTGTAGTTCCATGTAGGCCATGTCATGGAGTACAAGGTAGACCTGCTATTCTAGGTGGGTTCCGAACCACCAGGCAAGCGATAATACAACTTATAACATCAAGTTATTGAAGAACGATCACCCATCCAAGCGGAGTCTTGAGCGTTCGTGTCTGAACGTCACGATCGCATGAACACCACGCTCAACGCGTGACCAATCACCACTCATTACATTAAGGTTGTGCGCAGGGTTTTTGTACATAATTTTTTTCTATATTTATTGTATTGGACGCTATTAGGGCTTTAAAATGTTGTGAGAAAAAGTTTTTTTATCGATTATTTTTTGAAATATGGTGGTTCAAAGTTGAAATTTCTTGTTTTTAGATCATTGATCTCACCTACGAGTGATTTTGAACTTTTGATAAATTTTCTGTAATTGAAAGACATCTCAAGAAATAAAATGTCATATTTTTTACTCCAATCAAGTAATTAGTTTCTTCAAAATAAATTAAAAATCTGGAAAAAATAATCAATTTTTTAAAAAAACTGTTAGATTGAAATAAAAAATATGTCATTTTATTCCTCAAGATGTCTTTGAGTTATGGAAAATTTATCAAACGTTTAAAATCACTCATAGGTGAATCAATTGCCCCCAAAACCGAAAAATTTCATCTTTGAGCCCCCATATTTCACAAAGCAATTGAAGAAAAAGAATTTTCATTGCAGCAATAGATAACATTTCAAAGCCCTTATAATATTCAATACAAGAAACATAAAAAAAAATTAAGACCAAACCCCTGCGTACAGCAATAAAATGATTATGCAACATTTACGTTAAAACATTCATTTAATTTTTTTAAATTCAATAAATTATAATAGTAATCCAATAAGAAATGCTGTAAATCATTTTAACAGAAGGCAACTGCAGTTAGCTATGGAAATCGTTTTGAATTGCTGTTGACATCGCTAGACCTAGTCAGTAAAATACGGATCAGAATCGAAAAAGAAGTCGCCATATCTTATCCAAGAGACAACACTTAACGAGGCCCAATAAACCTTATCTAGAGCGGGTCAATTGACGATAACGGTTCGTGTTTATCACATGTAGTAAGTTCTTCTGACAAGATTCAAATCGAGAGGCAGCTTTTTTCCGACATCTTTATTTACACAGTGAAACAGGGACCCCGACTCTGTTTGGGCCCCAAATGAATGGAGTCCGTTCACGCTTGGAAAGATTTATCGTCGTAAATGGAGAGGCAAATAAAAAAGGAGGGAAAAAATAGATGAACAAATAGAAGTAGAAAGAAGAGGGCGGTAAAAGAGCTGCATTCACTGAAGATTGTCATTAGAAATGTTTGGCGGGATTTGTGTGCAGTTCAAAAACAGATAATCACTGTTTACTGAGACGATGACGAAGATGAAAAAAGAGGACGATGTTTAGGTTGATCAAAGAAGTATTGATCAGGAATTGGTAGATTATTTAGAGCATGGCTTGATCATCACATGGGAGCAGGCCCATAGAAACCGTTGGTGGAAGGGAGGTGGTTGAGAAAAACATTAGAGACTCAGAAAGAGTTTTTAAAAAATTAACAGGTTGTTTACGTGGCTTCTGTTTTCTGTTCCATCTGCTGCTTTATGGCCTAAATCTTCAAATGCCCATTTACAAGTGTCTAATATATAAACGTCTTGATGCTATTCTCTGTCGGCGAAACTACCGCTCCATGGGTTAAAAGGAGAAGAAAGAGAAGGGGATGAAGATAAAGAGGAATTCACCAGAAGAAATAGGAGAAGAAAAAGAAGACAAGAGAAGAAAAAAGACAAAAGAAGACAATAGGAGAAAAAGAAGACAAGAGAAGAAAAAAGACAAAAGAAGAAAAATAAGACAATAGAAGAAAAAGATGACAAGAGAAGAAAAAAGACAAAATAAGAAAAAAGACAAAAGATGAAAAAGAATTAGAGGAGGGGGGTGCAAAAGGTCAGCAGAAGAAATAGGAGAAAAGAAGACAGCCAGAAAAAGTAGCAAAAGGAAAGGAGGAGAAGGTGGGAAGAAGAAGAAAAAAAGAGGAGGGGGAATAAAAGGAGAAAGAAGAAGAAGGGAAGAATAATACAACAGAAAAAGTAGCAAAAGGGGGGATGAGAAGAAGAAAAAGGGGAGGATGAGAAGAAGAAGAAGGGAAGGATGAGGAGAAGAAGAAGAAGAAGAAGAAGAAGAAGAAGCAAAAGGTGAGTATGAGGCGACGAAGACGCAAAAGGGGTGTTGAACAAGAAGAGGAAGTAAAAGGGGAAGAGGGTTCAGAAAATAATAGACTATTGTGTGCAGAAGAAAAATAAACAGGGATTGAAATGACGAAACTATTTAATAAGCCCAACGATCACATAAGACCAATTGGTCTGTAAATGTTGAATAAGCCCTACTTTCAAATTAAATTTTTTTATGGCTGATGATGCCCACATGTGTCCGAAACTTGTGCGTACGTAATGAGGTGAATGATACACATGCCAGACGGAGGAGCGGGATTCGAACCCACGTCCGCTGAAACGACAGCAAGCTGAAGTTGCGACGCCCCAACCAACTGCGCTAAGCGGCCTACCATTTGTAAATAGGTTATTACGTTCTAGAAATCTATATTTTTAATTGAATAATTGAATCGGACAACCTGCTTATATAATCGGGGATTTATTACTGTTATTTAGTAGTTGCAGTGTGTTTTTCGGTTAAATTGCAGCATTGTAACATCCTTGAAATTCTTTTGTTTTTCCTCCAACTCGAATTCATTACTCACTCACAGGCTTATGTATCTGTGGGGAAAGTTTACAGATTACAGTAATTTGTTTATATTTTGATTTGTATGTATTGTCATGAACCATAAGGTTTGACAGTCTCCCCAAACAAAAACAAAAAAAAAAAAATTAAAATTATAAATTGAAAATTATAAAGAACGCCAGAAAGCCATTTTGTGCTGACTGTGTGAAAAGACTGAGCAGCGAGAGTGGTGGAGCTATCCAGCCCCCCACCAGCCAGCAATTAATAAAGCAGATTTTTATTTTTACTTTCTTGGAGAGTCAGTCGTGTTTTGTGCATCGCCTCCTGCTGACAAGGGAAATGGTCTGGTATCGTTAGCTCATTATTTTATATTTTAATATGTTGTATAATGTTTTATTAAATTATGAAAAAAAGGAGTAACATTTCAAAGAGGCAAATCCTCAAATAATTTAATTGAAATATTAAAAAGGGAACATGTAAACATAATTTAATAATAATTATAATATATTTTAAAGACCGTTTTTATTTTTTTTACAGTAAAGATATATAATGTTCCTTGCAATTTCTTATTTAAAAATTATATTAATAAATCAAGTGTATTTTTAACTCTGTATATCACTTTATTTAATAGCCAAAAAAATCTTAAAACAAAAAAATATTTGTTTCAAATAAATATTTTTGCTCTACCATCTACAGCAACGCATCTCCCATCATTTGTACATTTTTCTTCCCTTCTGGGAAGTGGTGGAGCCCCCAATTTTGAAATCAGAAATATGATAATTTAATTACTCGTAAAATACGTTACAAATGATTGGAGACGCCTTTTCATAACTGCATTTCCCTACAAATGGTGGAGGCGCATTTTACATATTTGCAATACCCTACAAATGGTGGGGGCGCATTTTACATATTTTCAATTCCCTACAGTATCATGTCCATTATGTGAATAAAGATTTAAATAAATGTTAGTACTGTAGATAGATGCAACTGGGCTACACTTTTGATAGATATTCGCCCTATATTTGCGTTTAACCCATAGCTTTCGATGAATAACATATTGATAGGAGGATAGCTATGAATATGGCTATGATAATGGACTGCAATAAATTATTGTACTGAACCTGTTCGAAATGTTTGACTTGTATCATTTCTGTTGTAGCGGGCGCGATCATGAGTAATAATTCAATGGCAAATGTATTTGCTGCCATGCAGCAGTGAAGTAGTTTCAGTTATGCAAGACACTCTTGACCCGCTTAATTCCAACTTCAGTCAATTGTGTTCTAAATTCCAGACAAAGGCGTGATAGAGGCACTTGCATTCTGAATGTTTGCTTTACTTTCAATTGGCTGTGAATACCATATTAGAATCAGATAGTACCTAATTTGAATAAGTAAGAATACTTCAACACAGAATAAATTGTCTAAATAGTGATAGTTGATATTTATTTATCTATTCATCGCAAACACAATCAAGTAAAGATATAACAGGCACAGCCTACTACTGCTTTCTTTACAAATTTTCAATTAGAAAATCTAAATGTTTGGTTTTGACCAAGTTCAACTGAAAATTTCACTTTAAAGTACCGTACAATAATTCCGGATTCTTTCCAAAACATGAATATTAATTTAGGTGTTCACTTTAAAAGCGTAGCATTAAAACTGTCCGATAGGCCTAGTCCAAAGAACAGGCCCGCCCAGAGAAATTCCGGGCCCCTGGGCAAACTTGAGTACGGGCACCCTTCACCACTTCCAATATGGGCCTATACAACCCTGTATTTTGTTTGACATTATGAATAAAGTATTGTTACATTGTTATGGAATCAAAATCAAACCACATTGGTTTATGAAGATAGAAAATTTTATCATTTCCCAACTGACATAATGATAACATTTTAAAATAAATAAGACTGGTCATCTTGATATTATATTCTTATTGGATAACTATGTTCTGATTCTTGATTAAAGGCAGATTAATTTTGCCTTTCATTCCAAAGATATTCATTGGAAGCAGTGGCGGATCCAGGCTTTGCGGGGCCCTGGGCAATTGACTTTGGAGGGGCCACAGTTACCGGTGGTCTGGGGATCCTCCCCCATGATTTTTTGAAAAATTAGCCCTAAAAATGCGTTTTTGATGCGTTTTTTCAACTAGTTAGCTGTGCTATGATCAACTTATAAAACCGACCTTATTTGTGTATTATAGTGTAGTTTCCAATGTACTAAATTAATAGCCTAAAAGATTTCATCAGTTGGCACTATAGGAAGTACGAATTGGCTAATTTTTTTTTACGAAATAATGCCTTTTCTGTGTATATCTTCATGTTTAACGTGCTGAAAATGGTTAGCTAAGCCCAAAAGCCAAAATTTGACATGGTTTGTCATAAAATATGCCAGGTCAAAACTGTAAAGTATAGCCAATACTCAAAAAAGTTGATACATTACGTTGGGTTTATTTTTTAAAAATACCACCTTCTAATTTTATTTAGTCTTGCACTTTAAGCTATGCATAACAAACCTGGTTTATGGGGTTCACCCTGCTTGCTTATGGGGCTGGTTTAAGGGGTCGCGTTTCTAAACGACCTGCGTTTTTCAGTTAGGTCCGGACCGCAGGGCCCCGCTGACTCGCCCGGTCCATTTTTGTGGGCTTCTTTAAGTATTTCACACTGACGCAATAATCTTGGGGTGAGAAATTTCAATATAACAGATTTCTGTCTCTTTTTCTCTTCGCTTGCTTAAAAGCTGGTAGCTCAACCAGGGCCTCGCGGCCCTTTCCGACCCAACCTGCGTTATGTTAGCCGGTTGCTCGGCTCGCCCAGCCCTGGATCCGCCCCTGATTGGAAGCTCAGAAAATGATGCAAATAGCAAAATGTAATGAATTTCATCAAAATTTGATTGATCAAATGATTTTAAAGAAGAAAAAAGTGCCTCAAAATTATTAAGAACAACATTTTTCTAAAACGAGAAGAAAGAAGAAATCTGGAAATCTATGAATTATGGATCCCATTCAAATCTGTGTTAAAACAGATTTTAAAAAACATGCTAATGTCAACATAAGCTTTTATTCAAAATCCGCACTTGAACATATTCTTGGCAATCCTAAAAATAACATTAAAATAATCGAAGAAAAATCTGGAATCTATAAAATAAAATGTGAATGATGCAAAAATTATATGTAGTCCAAAGCAAATATTAAATATCAGTTTAAAAGAACACTTTTTTAAAGTTTCAAATTTTAAGTACAACCAACCAGAAAATCAGGCAATAGCCAAACATGCTGTAGAATCTGGACACTCGTTTTCCAAAATTAATTTGTTGACAAAAGTAAACAATCATGAATATCTTGATGCTCATGATACAATAGAAATGAAGAAAAAAGAGATTATCCTATAAATGGGAATAATGGAAAATTCACCTTTAAAACAATTACTTTTCAAGCTTTTTTGTTTGCCAAGTCTTCAATAATTGAAATAAGATCTTTATCTAAATCTTTATATTTTATTAAATTTTTAAATGAATTAAACCTTTTATCTTTAGAACTAACTAGGCCTACCGAATCTGATCTCTGTATGTTTAGGTTTATAGTGTTGTTGAAATAAACTGTTGTTCGTTTACAGAGCCCAGGCCCCTCCAGAGCCAAGGCTCCTTCAGAGCCCGGGCCCCTGGGCAATTTCCCCCCTTGCCCCCCCCCCCCCTCTGGGCGGGCCTGCCAAAGAAAGTGGATATAATTTTGAATTTTGTTCGAAATTTTAGAGCGGACAATGTAGAAGTCAAGTCAATTAAACACATTTTTAACAAGTGATGAATGTTTATGCTAAATATTTCACAGCAGATGAAATCGTTATAAGCATAGTAACTTTAGCTTGCAGTCGTTTTAGCGGTCGTGGGTTCGAATCCCGCTCCTCCGTCTGGCATCTTTGTGTATTCATTCACCTCATTACCCGCGAACAAGTCTCAAACTCATGTGGGCATCATCAGCTATAAAAAAATATAAAGTTTCGGATACGGAGCATTCTGTTAACAAAACATTAATTATAAAATATTGATAAAAAATGTAACATTATTTCATTCAAACATATTTTTATAGTTCAGTACATAAAATATACTAACATATTTTTTAGTTCAGGACTTGGAATATGCAGTTAATATTGCTAATATTATAGTACAGTAAATACATTTCTATCATTCTAAGATTAATAATTGGCTTAATATTCGACAAAAAAGCATTCAGTTAATGTTGAATGTAGTTGTTTTTATTTTTTCGTTGTTTGTGAATTTTCCATAAAAATTCAAAAAATTTCTTCCAAGTACTGAATAATAATAATAATTTATATAATATTCAATAATAATAATAATAATCATCATCGTCATCAAAACATGTGAACGGGTAAGATGATACGATAGCCTTCCATAGATTTTCAGTTGAAAATACACCTATTTCATTCTGTAATGAATTAAAAAAAAAACGTTGACGGAATAAAAGCTGTTTCATATTGATTTGACGATGTGATTTCATTGAAGATGTCCCAATTACTTCATAATAATTATCATTTGATTCATATTTAATTAAATATCGTAGTATCGTATAGATGAGCCGAGACTGAAGAGATAGGAGTCATTGTTGTATTTCAAGAAGGCCCATTAGCTCAGTTGGTTAGAGCGTCGTGCTAATAACGCGAAGGTCGTGGGTTCGATCCCCCCATGGGCCACTATTTTTTCTCGTTTTATTTTCAATTCTAATTTTGAATTAGAGTTAGCCTAGAATTATAAACTACGTTTATATTTTATAAATTCATTTAAATTTTTTTTAATTTAGTCAATTAGTTCGTTTCAATGTCAATGTCAGCGTTCAATTAATATCGCAAGATTCTTGCAAACAATAAATTTCAATTTGGAGAATTTTATTCGTTAAATGACATGGAATTATTACGATTACACCTGTAGTTTTTGTATGGTCCTACCGCAGTTAATTAGTTGACAAATAATTTCCATTCTTTTTGTTGTAAATTTTCAACTACTTGCAGTCAGTTTTAAATTGTGAATATATAATAAATTTACTCACATTTGGCCGAACGTTTTCGATTTATTGAAATGTGAGTACATTTATTATCAAGTAGTTAAATTTGCAACAAAAATTCAATACTAACAACGCAGATCGTTAATGAACAAGAAATCCAAGAATTTTCTTTTTTTATTTGAACTTGATGAATCTAAATAACTGGAAATAGATTTAAATAATTTAATTAATAATTTATAACTGGAATTTGGCAAATAAGAAGAACTAATAGAATATTTGATTACTTGATAAAACTAATAAGAAATCATAATTGAGAGTGGAACTATAAAGCAGGTGAATCACAATAGTAAATGCTAATGGTTAAAGGAAGAGCCAATAAGAAACAATAACATTGAGGGAGGAGCTATTAATCTAGTGATTGTAACTAGCCTATTATTGGCTGAATGAATAGCCAATAAGAAACAATAACATTGGGGGAGGAGCTATTAATCTAGTGATTGTAACTAGCCTATTATTGGCTGAATGAATAGCCAATAAGAAACAATAACATTGGGGGAGGAGCTATTAATCTAGTGATTGTAACTAGCCTATTATTGGCTGAATGAAAAGCCAATAAGAAACAATAACATGGGGGGAGGAGCTATTAATCTAGTGATTGTAACTAGCCTATTATTGGCTGAATGAAAAGCCAATAAGAAACAATAACATTGGGGGAGGAGCTATTAATCTAGTGATTGTAACTAGCCTATTATTGGCTGAATGAATAGCCAATAAGAAACAAGAACATTGAGGGAGGAGCTATTAATCTAGTGATTGTAACTAGCCTATTATTGGCTGAATGAAAAGTCAATAAGAAACAAGAACATTGAGGGAGGAGCTATTAATCTAGTGATTGTAACTAGCCTATTATTGGCTGAATGAATAGCCAATAACAAATAATAACATTGAGGGAGGAGCTATTAATCTAGTGATTGTAACTAGCCTATTATTGGCTGAATGAATAGCCAATAAGAAACAAGAACATTGAGGGAGGAGCTATTAATCTAGTGATTGTAACTAGCCTATTATTGGCTGAATGAAGAGCCAATAAGAAACAATAACATTGAGGGAGGAGCTATTAATCTAGTGATTGTAACTAGCCTATTATTGGCTGAATGAAAAGCCAATAAGAAACAAGAACATTGAGGGAGGAGCAGCTATTAATCTAGTGATTGTAACTAGCCTATTATTGGCTGAATGAAAAGCCAATAAGAAACAAGAACATTGAGGGAGGAGCTATTAATCTAGTGATTGTAACTAGCCTATTATTGGCTGAATGAAAAGCCAATAAGAAACAATAACATTGGGGGAGGAGCTATTAATCTAGTGATTGTAACTAGCCTATTATTGGCTGAATGAAAAGCCAATAAGAAACAATAACATTGGGGGAGGAGCTATTAATCTATTGATTGTAACTAGCCTATTATTGGCTGAATGAAAAGCCAATAAGAAACAATAACATTGGGGGAGGAGCTATTAATCTAGTGATTGTAACTAGCCTATTATTGGCTGAATGAATAGTCAATAAGAAACAAGAACATTGAGGGAGGAGCTATTAATCTAGTGATTGTAACTAGCCTATTATTGGCTGAATGAATAGCCAATAAGAAACAAGAACATTGAGGGAGGAGCTATTAATCTAGTGATTGTAACTAGCCTATTATTGGCTGATTGAAAAGCCAATAAGAAACAATAACATTGGGGGAGGAGCTATTAATCTAGTGATTGTAACTAGCCTATTATTGGCTGAATGAAAAGCCAATAAGAAACAATAACATTGGGGAAGGGGCTATTAATCTAGTGATTGTAACTAGCCTATTATTGGCTGAATGAAGAGCCAATAAGAAACAATAACATTGAGGGAGGAGCTATTAATCTAGTGATTGTAACTAGCCTATTATTGGCTGAATGAAGAGCCAATAAGAAACAATAACATTGAGGGAGGAGCTATTAATCTAGTGATTGTAACTAGCCTATTATTGGCTGAATGAAGAGCCAATAAGAAACAATAACATTGAGGGAGGAGCTATTAATCTAGTGATTGTAACTAGCCTATTATTGGCTGAATGAAGAGCCAATAAGAAACAAGAACGTTAAGGGAGGAGCTAAGAATGTAATGTATTGATCGTAACTATGTATTATTGGCTGAATGAAGAGCCAATAAGAAACAATAACATTGAGGGAGGAGCTATTAATCTAGTGATTGTAACTAGCCTATTATTGGCTGAATGAAGAGCCAATAAGAAACAATAACATTGAGGGAGGAGCTATTAATCTAGTGATTGTAACTAGCCTATTATTGGCTGAATGAAGAGCCAATAAGAAACAAGAACGTTAAGGGAGGAGCTAAGAATGTAATGTATTGATCGTAACTATGTATTATTGGCTGAATGAACAACCAATGAGAAACTAGAACAATAGAGAGGAGCTAAACATGTACTAGAACCGAATTTCTTCATTGGAGAATGTAACTTTTAAAATAGTTGAACATTAAAATGGAGACAAAAACGTAAATTAATTAAAACTAGACCATTTCACTTTTTAATTTCTTATACCTTGAATTTTGACTCTTGGAAGTCTTTGACAGAAGTCGTTTGTGAATAATTTAAAAAAATCTAGATCTCTTCCACTTCTGTTGATGTCTCAATTCATACCTAAAATAAATCACAACGTAATTTTTTTCAAATGAGTCAATTCGTTTTATTTACTTTTTCACATGGAAATGCAAAAAAATTCATTTATTTCTTCAATGCTTCATATTTCTGGAGATTCTAGATACATTACTATCAAATAAATATACCAGTTTTTAAATGCACCACTTCAAACATATTTCAACCTAAAAAATTAATGAATAATAAGACGAAGTTGTCACAACCTTATTTATTAAAAATGTGTGATACTAGTTTCGGATGTTACTCCATTATCAATCTCAAACTAAAACTAAAGTCTAAACTAAAGTTTAGGTGATATTGTGGAAGATAATGAATAATGAGACGAAGTTGTTACAACCACATTTATTAAAAACAGGGAGAGACTAGTTTCGGATGTTACCCATTATCAATATCAAACAAACTAAAACTAAAGTTTGTTTGAGATTGATAATGGAGTAATATCCGAAACTAGTATCTCACTATTTTTAATAAATGTGGTTGTGACAACTTCGTCTTATTATTCATTATCGATATCTTCCACAATATCACCTTCACCGCTACTAAGAAATCTAAAAAATTATTCAACTTTTTCTAATTCCATTCATTATTTAACTACTCTTTCTGTGAATAACTATAACTGTGAAACTATTGATACTACACACGATTTAGCAAGAGGTTCTGTTTTTTTTTAAACGGCACTTGTATTGAACCGCAGTAATTCTTTATCTGCCTAATAAAGTGGAACTTCTCTATCTACAAACCTACTTCAGATAACTTGAAACCTATTTGGGAGACAAGCATAAAATTTGATGATCATATTCTGTCATGCTCGAGTCCCACAACTTCCTGTGTTATCTAGGTTTCTACGACACTTGAGACAACTGTCAAGGCACGATACTCAAGAAACATTCTCAATCTTTTAACTTGCAATGTTCTATCATTTATTTTATGAATCTTACCATTTCTGCATTTATTTTATGAAATTCTCCAGGTTGTCTAATTTGGAGAGCAGGGTAGCTTCTTGTTCTTGGGGTGTCTGATCCCACTAGGCGTCAAATCTGCAAAAAAGTAGAAACCAATCTGTTCAAGAATGAAGTTGTAATTGCTCCCTTGATATTAGAGATCAGTTACAGGTGTTTAAAATTGGTACTTTCATTTGATAACCTCTTGAACGTATACTTCACACTTAATTATCCAGGGTAGTGCTCTTCTTTGGTGGAGGGTATCAAAGAGGAGATCGAAAAACTTTCAAATCTTTCAGTCGGCGATGGTCTCTCATTTATTTCAACAGCTTTGCCATTTTTTATTTTATTTTATGTACTCCAAGCATTTGTATTCAAAGAGAAGGCTAGCTCCATGTTATTAGAAACTTTTAATGAATAAAAGACGAAATTGTCACAACCACATTTATTAAAACTGGAGAAACTAGTTTCGGTTGTTACACCATTATCAATCTCAATCAGACTCTGTCTGGTTGTCTAGTCTGATTGAGATTGCTAATGGTGTAACAACCGAAACTAGTATCTCTATATTTTTTAATAAATGTGGTTGTGACAATTTCGTCTTTTATTCATTATGGTTACCTTCCACAATATCACCTTTGCCACTACAAAGAAAGAAACTTTTAAAGTTGAAGTTGTTCCCAAAATTATTACAGAATAAATAAAAAGACTTGAAGTTGTCACAACCACTTTTCTTGAAAATCGTGAGATATTAGTTTCGGTTGTTACACCATTATCAATCGGTTTTCAAGGTTTTCAATAAATGTGGTTATGACAACTTCAAGTATTTTTATTCATTATGGATATCTTCCACAATATATATCACTTTTGCCACTACAATGAAAATTATTACAGAACAATTACAGCCTCGTATACTACAGTTCGATAACCTTTTTAATTACTAAATTCAAAAGTTGACTCCTCTAAATTATTTAGTGCAGGCTCTTCTTGAATGAAAATGAAGTTAATACCTCTCCAGCAATGTTTCTGATTTATATAGCCTTGATATATTTGTGTTTTTATTTGAACTCCTAAACTTTAATTTTATCAAATTATTTTTGTTTCCTACGTGATGTTGGGTAACGTTTACTTTTGTCTGTGCTTGTATGAGTGTACTAGCTATCGTCTATGAGCTTTATCATCATTTTCTTGTTGTTAGGTTCATTACGTATTCAATAACATAATATCATTATTTAATGTGGTAAGTACTTACAAGAGTTTGTATACCAATAAAATCCATATCTGAGCCTACAAAAATCCATGTTTTGTTCTTTATTCCATGTTTTATTTATTTATTGCTTTTTACCATTTCTACTGGGCTTGATAAGATCCGTAGTTGTGAAAATCTAATTAAAGCAGTTCAGAACATCACAAGAGATAAAATAATTACACTACTAAAATAAATTAGACTAGGCTTCAATGGTAGAGGTGTTGAATGTAATTAAAAAGTTTTTTTTTGTAGATTACGTCTTGGAGACTCCAGTATAAGACAAGTCAGAGTACACTAGTAGAGTATAAGACAAGTAGTACACTACTTGACCCATACTTGTACTTATTATACAACAAGTACTAGTGGTAATAGTTTAGATTTGAACTATAGCTATTGTCAACATATTTACCAGAGACTGTCACTGTGTAGACCGTAGGCAATTGGCTTCAATAACTGTCTCGCCAATTGGCCTGCTAATCCATCATCACCTTTGTGACCTACTTACCCATTAATATTGATTTCTCTCAAGGTCAACTTAATCAGTAAAGTTCGATGAAGAGATTGATGGTTGATAAAATTGACATCAGTCCGGATATTGCCAATGTAGTAATGAATGGGAAGACACTCTAATAGCCATTATTGGTTTCCCAGAGTAGTAGGTATTTAATTTCAGTTTTCCTTCAAACCAGGTTTCCAATTTTGATTTATTGATGGTGTCAGATTTATTTAATTAAATTTTCAATAGCGCTCGGTTCATGACTTTTCAATTACTCCAAACCCCTCCAGGAATTCTATTGGGACAAAAGAACAAAAGGGTTTATATTACTGTTTTGCATTTACTGTACATGTATTCAATAGAAAAATTCGATACTGAGAGGTGACCAATCACCATTTCGATTGATTCATTCATAATCAATAAATTCATGTGGTGAAACTACAAGGACTACCCTACAGGGAGCACATGAAAAATCCTGTCTATCTTATCTATGTGGCAGTCTTCGCTCACCATATTTCACCTTATCTTATCTTATCTATCCTGCTAGCCTAACTTATCACATCTCATCTTATCTATTTGGCAGTCTTCTCTCACCATATTTCACCTTATCTTATCTTATCTATCTTGCTAGCCTAACTTATCTCATCTCATCTTATCTATTTGGCAGTCTTCTCTCAGCATATTTTATTTCACCTTATCTCATCTCGTTTTTGTAAATTTTATGGTTCATAAAATTATTTCATGTAGTAACAGACCATAATTTTATTAAATTACAAATGCTGACGACGATCTTTGGATGGGTGACCAAGCAGCTATGACTTGGATGGGTGACCAAGCAGCTATGACTCGATGTTATTTGCCTTATCACTTTTTTCACGAAATTATTTCATGTAGTAGCAGTTCATTAAGTTACAATTGTTTACTATCATGCTTGGATGGGTGACCAAGCAGCTATGACTCAGAAGGGTTTTCTGTGTTTTCCATGGATAAGAATGCAGTGATTGTGTTTTTATTTTTAAATTGGAAATGCATTACTGTAATAAAAATATGTTCATGTATAAAGCGAATAGGTTTTTCCTCAGTACTTCTTAATTGTTGAGAATTCGTCGAAATTTTTACTATGAATATATAGAATATATTCTAGTTATTATATAGAATATATTCATATAGGCAGTGGCGTACCGAGGTTTCAAGCGCCCTGGAGCGGAAGTGTTTTACGATGCCCCCCCCCCCCCCCCCACCAACCAAAAAAAAAATCAGTCTCACAACCACCCGATTGGGCTGATGGTAGTGGTCATTTAATGAATCAGCGGTTTTTCCCGCCTCTAACTAAGCCGTATTTGTCAGAGATGCGAATCTCCGATGAATGATTTTTCGCCAGGCCAGATTCTGCTTTTATCAATTTCCAAACAGCTTGTTTTGGATTTTTTCACTTTTCTATGAATTTATTTGCAGTTATTTCTTTAGAAATTTGCAAGCCATTCCTATAAAAAATTTCTTATATTTTGGAAATAGGATTCAAACGTGAAGTATTTCAGTCCTGTTCTTGTTAATATGAAAACCATTGAACTTCTTGTGGATTTATTTTTCCAGAATAAATTCTAAGTCTTCATTCAATTACTTGAAATTGTTATACCTTTTGTAACCCAATTTAAATTGTTTTGGCTTTGCTACTTTCGACTACTGTAGTTGCTTCTTTTGACTCGATCGATTTGCATTCTGTCTGTAACGCATTTATGGCTAAACGCGTGAACCGATTTTATTTTAAATTTGACATGAATGTTCCTTTTAGTAATGCGCAGCGATGTATACATACGATTTTTTCAAATTGTGTTGCATTTTACCCTTTTGGTCTTCATTATATTAATACATTTTTTGTAAGTAAAAGGCAAGTTTCTCTCAAGAACGGTGCGCCCCTCAGAGCCTTGCGCCCTGGAGCGACTGCTCCACTCGCTCCATTATTGGTACGCCACTGCATATAGGTACTAGTTGTATACTAGTTATGGAACAATATAAACATGTAATATTGTCAAATGGATAAACTTACAAGAAATATTTTAATAATAACAATAATTATTTTTAATGATGAACATTAAGAAACTAAGAACCTTCATGAGATCTTGAAGCGAGTAAAGAAAAGTATTTAGTCTTATGAATGAATTGAAGTATATCGATACTACATTAATTACCACAAACATATTATACATTTTATAAAAAAAATCAACATTTGAAGACAATGTATAATGATTTTATATTGGTAATAATATTTAGATAGCTCAGTTATTTTATGTACTCTATTATTACTGTTATGGATTGTGTTTTAATAATGGGATGATATTTATACCTGACATTTATTTGAAATAATAATTATATTATCTACATAATAAATGTTTCACTGGCTTGCTTCTTCAACTTAAGGAGCTTTTAGTTAAGGAATATATGGATGATGTGCTTTTGAATTTTCAAACTGCGTTATTAAAAGTTCTGATAAAAAAGATACTCAAATTATTAATCATAACTTGGAGTTCTAATGAATGGATAATCCTGGAGTTCAGTCTTACGTCTATCAGTGTGGTGTGTTTTCACACTATTATGTGCAATGTCTCCTTGATATTTCAGAAAATATCTCTCTTAATCTATTAACTGCAGTAATTTTCTATTGAATAACATCCACCGTTGAGTAACTAGAATTAGATAAATGTATTAGCAAATTCAGTAACAAAATTGTGAGAAAAATGCCAGTTCCCACAATAAATCCTCATTTCTCTTTTTCAAATAGTCTACTAATTGATATTCATGTCAATTCTAATCTTGTCTTATTCTGAACCAGTGGCATATCTAAGAGAGGGGTGATCAGAGGTAAGATCCCCCAGAGACCCAGAAACAAAAGAAATTTTGGAATTTTAACAAGTCTTGAGAGAAAATTTTTGTCAAATAAGTAAAAAAGGGTCTGGAATCACTAAACATATGGTTTTATAGAGACTAGCCTATATTTTAAAAAAAATTCTGAAGGAGTCAGGGGCGGATCCAGCAGCAGATTTTTTTGGGGGAAATAGCTGATTTGTGTAATGTACAGTACCGTAGGCTACTTGAAAATTTCTTTCAAAATCATTAAGGAGTACTCCTTGAAAACTTTTAAGGATAATACTCCTAAAAACTACATTCTTAGTGATTCCAGACATCTTTGACTTTTGCCAAAAATTGTCTCACAATGGCCTGCTAAAATTCCAAATTCTCATTTGTCCCAGGGGGACCCTGATTCCCCTCATATTTATGCTACTGACCCCATCTGTTGATGAAAAATGACATTAACAAGAAAAATTACATACATTACTCGTAATTGGAAAACTATTCTGTAATCAGCCAAAATCTCCCAACAATTTTTTGAGGATTCAGGATCTAGGCTGTAGAAAGCTTACTGTATTAGGGAGAAATTAGGTCTTAGCAGTGAGCTGTAGCAATATTTTTATGAGAGTAAGTTTTCTGCATAGCTCACATTGAAGTCATCTTTTTGGAACCATATGTTTGGAGAGTTCGTGAATAAATACAATGAAAATATACTATGAAATTACAATGAAATTTATACTAAAAATTCAGATGAATCAAGCATCTTAAAATTTGATGAAAGTGAATTTCCTTCATCAATACCTTTGATGTTGAAGAGGATCATACATAATTTTTATTAAATAGCAAGTAGTTTTAGAATACGATTCATAATTTGTAACTTAATTTGTGAAAGACAATGTCACAAATCTAGATCTACTGTATGATAAAACCAAAGTGAAATTAACTTTTTTTTTTAGATAAATATTATTCAATGAAGCTGGGAGTTAACATAGTGTGTAATAAATTTTGATTATAATGGAATAAACAAAATAGTAGATAGTATAGCATAACAGATTTGCTATAAATAATGTTTATGTTCATGTGCTCTTTATTTTGTTATGAAGCATAGACAGCTTTTGATCAAAACCCTAAGCTATGTTGTCAATCAATTTTTACTCAGATAACTACTATTGCGATAATATAGAACACCGTAAGTGCAATGAATTTGATGCTATGCATACCTTCTTAGCACAAAATATGGTACTGTACTGATAGAAACGTGGTCCCTAAAAGTTTTTGGGAAAAAGAATGTTGATAGAATAAAACTGCTTCGAGGCACCGCACCGATCATAAAGCATTGACAGTTTGACAGAAATTATTACACAAGGGTAATCGCAGCTAGACCATGAAAAATAAACAGAAGTACTAACTTTAATGGGATACATTCAATTTGAACCGGGGTTACTAGGAGATTTTGTGGGGGTGTATTTGCTGACGAAATACAGTTTTAGTACTCTGTGACAAGAAATTATTAGATTACGAGGGTAGCCCGTGAGAAAACAGATAAGCTACTTTTAATGGAATGCAATCGATTATGAAGCGTGGTCATCAAAGAATTTGGTTGAAGTACATTCGATTATAAAACACAGACAGTTTGACAGTATTATTGCTCGGCAACTAAAAATTATTAATCACGAAGGGGAAAAAGAAGGAGGCTCCCCGAGAGAGGAGGCAGTTGGAGAACAGATTTCCTGACGAACGGACGTGTTGCTTAAATTTGTAAGAAGACTTAAAATCCGTTTTAAGAGAATACCGGTGCGATGCTATGAGTTATGAAAAAGTGTCGAACTTGGACATGAAAATAGTTTTTCATTAGGACATTGAAAGTAGCCAGTTTTCTAATGAGATAAAACATTTCACGGTGACTATCAATTTAATTGAATGCGGGATTTCCACATAGAAAACTTCAGGGATTTAGAGAGAAAGTATATCCAGGCAGGGGCTTCCAAGATTCCGTGGGGGTGGAGGTTACGCAGTTCCGGAAGATTAGGCTGAGAATCATAGAAGAAAGTTGCTCTCCAGGCTGTAAGAAGATAATGTATGTGGTATGTGTACAGTGCTCTGTCAGAAAAAGTGAAATGTGTGAGTAAAATAATAAAAACATTATTCTTTATTAAATCTTAATATTTTATTAATATGTTTGCATCCTGAATTCCATTTGATGGAGTGTGCCCCTGAGATCGAGTAACTCTAGACTAATGACATATTAATATTCAAATTGTTCAGCTGTTTTTGGCATATTTTCTGACGTCAACAAAAAACCGCCTGGCGCCCAAACCATCAGCAACTCTGCTTCATTTATAAAAAAAATATTTTATTTTTATTTTTATTTGTATTATATATCCCAGGAAAAAAGCACACGTTGCATGATAAAAATAATAAATGTGGACCTCTGATATTTGATTCACTTATTCAAATGAAATCCATTATTACAAACATCTGGAGAATGTCGCAACATGTAGCAATCAAAATATGAAATTACAGTTTACCTTTAAGAGTTATTTGATTTATTAATGATATATATATTAAATTACAACATTTTTCATCCATTGGAAGTAATAAAATGCGAACCTTAGTTTTTACTTACAATCAAAACATATATCAATAAATAGCACACATCAATTGAACTTAACATAATGAATGAGGCACAAGTTACTTGTTGTCGATAATACATTCTATTTGATAGAAGAAACTCATTGAGATCTCTACCCACAAAACTCTGAGTTTCTTAATTGAAATTTTTTACTTGTGTTCATGCATCATTCCGGTATTTTCCATCAATAAACTGGAATAATATGTTTTTAATGAGTAAAGACTGAATAGAGCAGCAAGAAGAAACAGAATATCAGCTTCAGAAAGAGAATAGCAGATTAGATATGTGATTTAGATGAAACCATAGGTTAATAATAATTATTCCCAATTATAATTGGAAATTGAGCAGAAGTGTGTGATTTAAAATAACTCCAGGAGAGCACATAACATTTTTTAGTGCCAGAAGTACCACAGAAAAGGCTGTATTCCTTCTGATTTGCCCTATGGATCTAGCTTCTAACAGTTTTACTAACTTCAGCACTTAAATAATTGTATGTGGCCGTGAGATATTATTTCCCAACTATTTTTTATTGAAAAACCCCTATTGTTTTGAGAATGTATTACAGTTTGTTTGTTATTATTCAATGTCATTCTTTTCTATGTTCTCATAACGATTAGGCCGAGTTGAAACTTTAAAGTGTGAAAAATTTTGTATTTGAAGTATTTCTTTGTTAATAAGACTAATGAGATACTGTAAAATGGACAGATCATTTGTGAAAATCCAGAAGGGAATGTGCATGTCTATGACATGTGTACAACAGATTTTTTTGGATAAGACGTTAATTTGATTCATTGAACACAACAAAGATTACTCAATTTAACAGGCAGTAAAACACTATAGTTTCATATAGAAAAGTTTTTCTATATTAGAAAATACTGTAATGCAGAACTTGGAGTTTTTGAAAAAGCCAATAATTTAAAATCAGAAAATATTTACTGAACAGAAATCAATGTGGTCGATGAATTTGGACTGAAATGAAGATTATTCCAAGCTTGGAAATTGAAATGATATGATAAGGTATAGTAGATTATATTTTAGTAGATTATTTTAGTAGGTATAGTAGATTATATTTATATAGGTATAGTAGTGAATATTTTGCAAATGATGCATATAAACTCAGCCAACCCTTGTTCAATTTATTAAATCAACAAAATAATTTGAAATTTGAAATATTATTTTCTACAAGAGGCCAATTTTAATATGATGTAACTCATCAAGGTTGCATAATTTAAGATAAGTCAATACAATTCACAGAAAAAGTTACTGACCTAATAATTTTGATTTTGAAATGTTTACTTGAGAATGAGTTTTTTCAAAAATGCTTTGATGATTAGGATGGATATTCATGAAATAATATGTCCTTCAGAATTGAAAATTGACTTTTTATCTTCAACAAATTTATAATATTTAGAGGCTGAATTTTTGATGACCAGATAATTTAGATTGTCATTATTAGGGAAAATACTACATATATCTACTAAATGAAACAGATTTCATAAATTTAAATAAATTCTACCAAAGCTATCTCTGAGAATTCCATTGAAATCAATTAGGACTTTCATTTTTTATAATAGTTAATTGATTATTTATCTTGATAAAGTTTTAACACAATCATGGTGCAATTACAAATGAAGGTGGATATCAAATCTAAATGATTATTTTCAGTGAATCTACTAGAAAATTGACTAAGAACTGATTCACTTTTGATCGACAATGTGAAGAGAGATGAAACTGTGACATAAACTTTCAAATCACCAACTAATTTCCTCATTTGGTATATATGTACATTCTCAGAAGACAGCTCAAATAGTTTACTATTACATACAAATTTCCCAAGCTCAATACAAATTTGGTTGGATATGACAAGAGTTCACAAATGTTTGTACAAGTAACCTGAAAAATTCTCATAATTATGTATGTCAGATTCATATTCAAAGTATTATCCAAATGAGTAACTATTTAGCTAGAGTCATGTATTCATTACTAAATGACTAGAAAAAGAAGCAAATAACTCTAAATGTGGCTGAAGTATTTTTCCTCCATCACATCTAAGTCAGTTCTCTTCATGCAACCAAAAAAATTACACTCTGGTTAATTGAATTCATAGCATTAGACAATAGAATGAAAAAGCACACCAGAAATTCTTATATAGTTTTTAGAACGGAAAGTTTAAGATTACAGATTTTAGGTCTTTCTTTATCATTTTAGTCTCTCTCTCCACAACATAGATTTAGAAATTCAACTGTCAATAAATTATTCAGCTAAAGAATAACGTAAAAAACGTAACCTATTCACTGCAGTTTATAAAAATATCATTGATTCTCAACGTAAAATGCAATTCAGAATTGGAATAGACTCTAAGGACAAAAAATAACAATATTTTTGAATTCTCCTTTCAGGATCTGGTAGTCAACAGTTTTTTCAAAAGAATTATTACAGCACATATGCGATTTCACTAACCTTGGTTTTTTAAGTACAAAATGTATTTATTTAATCTTATTTCGAACAGATTAACATGAAATTATGTCAAATGGCACTTTCATTTGTCATAAAAGCACTACCATGTGTTAACCGTTACATCTACTCATTAACAGGATGTTGTGCAGAGAGGTAAATCAGTGTTTGAGTTTTTATTATTCAATTCAAATAATTTCATTCAATACATTTTTATTTGAAAAGTTATGTAATGAAGATCCTCATGCATGCTTCACCAAAAAAAATCTTTGCATTATAGAATACAATATAAAAATTATTACCCAAAAGCATCTTACATGTACTGTTCATGAAAACTCTACATTTGAATTTCCAGTCTACCACAAATTACAATCCACAAAAAAGTGAACAAACTAGTTCCATGTAGAAGTCAACTACTCCAATCATATAGTAAATCACACTTGTATGTGAAATTTTTCAAATAAATTATTAATAATGAACAAGTTTTGATTTTCAGTGACACATCTAGAGAATTTGTTATTCAATATTGATCTATATTATGAAGGTAAATTTCTTGGTCCATATTCACAGGGATTTTTTCACACATTTAATGCAAAAATATGGTACAATAATCAATTAAGCACCTTAGCTCTCCAATCATGGTGTGCTGTTGGAATGATATATCTATGAGATTCTTCACAATTTAGGTAGAAATTTTGTTATGGAAAATATACTTGTGTTGGGAGATCAAAGATTCTAGATATCTAGATGAAGATAGTTTTTCAAAACAATAAAAATATAATCTATAGAATGTTGGAAATATGTTGTACAATCTATGTAGAATGTACGAGTTTGGCGGGACAGCTAGTTATTATTTATAATATAAGATGAAGATATTATTATTATTTCATTGCAGTTCTATGATAGGATAGTGAATCTGTGTTCTGTAAATTCTCTCATCATACATTACGCATTAACATAGCCTATCTAATTGTAGGCCTACTAACTGAATTGAAAAGGCTCTCTCCTTACAAGTTATATAACAATGGCCTAATCGAAAACTATTAAACTATTTCATTCTTCAGAAGAATTTTGGACGTCTAGCCAACAAAAACCAGATATCATAAAGCCAAAACTTGTGATCCAAACAAAGCTTGTGATCCTTATTTATACAGTCCTGAAACGGCTATTGCGAATTGAAGTCTTTTTTGTTGAAGACATTGACGATTGTCATCCCATTCCTCTGCTTTTCCCGGCGCTGTTTTATTTCTGCTTCTCTGCCATCTGTTTCAAACTTCATTATGATCTTGTCCTTCGCTTTGGGTTTTTTTCAGTAAGCTTCCTTCTATTCATTCAAGTTAGTTCATCTCCCTCTCATAATTATTGAGAGGTCAAGTTCGCATTCTACTGAATGATAATTCAATATTATCCATATAATATAATTCCTATATATTATATTATAATATTATTAATATAATATATATTATTATATATTATATTATTCAATATAATTCCTTGATAATTCCAATAATTGATTATTGAGCTCCGGTTTATTGTGACATTCCACATGGTCTTTCATACAGACTACAGGTGGTTTTTAACAACTGCATACGACTCATATTTGATTTAAAGTATGATGATCATGTCACAGAATTTATTAAATCTATGAATTTGGTGAAAATAAAACAAAGAAAAGAGTACTTGATCTGTTCCTTACTCTTTAAAATATTGAAATTTAATATCCCAAGTTACCTAGCGGAGTCATTCACTTTCATGAGTAAAATACATGGAAGGGCTACAAGAGGAGAGGATCATACTTTACAAGTACCTAAACACGGAACTTCAATGTTCAACAAATCCTTTTTGGCCTCCTCAGTTTGCGCATGGAACAAACTCCCCCACAACTATAAAAGAAAGGTCAACAGTTGATTCTTTTAAATTATCCTTGAGATCGCATTATGTGGATTGATTTATTATTGGTATATGTTTTAAATTTAGTATTCTCAATCTTTGCTAAAATTATATTTCGTTGTTGTCCAGATTGAATGTGTGGTTCAGTTTCTCTAATTTTGCTTTTCAACATGTTTTAATCAAACAAAAATTGTTGTCTTTAGCTTAAATTATTATTCCACGCCAAATATTGTTGAGGCGTGACTTGCATTTATTTATATGTATGTTAAAAACGAGGATGTATCTCATGTATTTATTCTTAGTTCAATATTCTCTAGCTTATAAAATTAGTATGTATTCTGTGGATTTGGGTGGGAAAAGAGCTTGATAGTTCTAACCTTATTCGAATAATTAACCGATTCATTCATTCTTAATTCTCCTGGTAGTTATTTAGCATCACAACGTACTCTCCCAAGTTTGATACCATAAATTACAATATTATGGAATATGTCAAACTGGTTGGCATTATATTTATTGAAACGCAATAAAGTTTGTCTCCAGATCTAGCTATGGTAATAGAGCTGGGCTTACTTTGATGGTATGGAACTGCAATGCGTAAGAATATTATTGGAAAAATCTAAAAAATATGTTTAGCAAGAAACTGATCTAATATCTGATGTGACAATTGATGAAGGAAATTCACTTTAATCAAATTTTAAGATGCTTGGTTCATCTGAATTTTTAGTATAAATTTCATTGTAATTATTCACAAACTCTCCAAACATATGGTTCCAAAAATATGTCTTCAATGTGAGCTATGCAGAAAACTTACTCTCTTAAAAATATCGCTACAGCTCACTGCTAAGACCTAATTTCTCCCTAATACAGTAAGCTTTCTACAGCCTAGATCCTGAATCCTCAAAAAATTGTTGGGAGATTTTGGCTGATTACAGAATAGTTTTCCAATTACGAGTAATGTATGTAATTTTTCTTGTTAATGTCATTTTTCATCAACAGATGGGGTCAGTAGCATAAATATGGGGGGAATCAGGGTCCCCCTGGGACAAATGAGAATTTGGAATTTTAGCAGGCCATTGTGAGACAATTTTTGGCAAAAGTCAAAGATGTCTGGAATCACTAAGAATGTAGTTTTTAGGAGTATTATCCTTAAAAGTTTTCAAGGAGTACTCCTTAATGATTTTGAAAGAAATTTTCAAGTAGCCTACGGTACTGTACATTACACAAATCAGCTATTTCCCCCAAAAAAATCTGCTGCTGGATCCGCCCCTGACTCCTTCAGAATTTTTTTTAAAATATAGGCTAGTCTCTATAAAACCATATGTTTAGTGATTCCAGACCCTTTTTTACTTATTTGACAAAAATTTTCTCTCAAGACTTGTTAAAATTCCAAAATTTCTTTTGTTTCTGGGTCTCTGGGGGATCTTACCTCTGATCACCCCTCTCTTAGATATGCCACTGGTTCAGAATAAGACAAGATTAGAATTGACATGAATATCAATTAGTAGACTATTTGAAAAAGAGAAATGAGGATTTATTGTGGGAACTGGCATTTTTCTCACAATTTTGTTACTGAATTTGCTAATACATTTATCTAATTCTAGTTACTCAACGGTGGATGTTATTCAATAGAAAATTACTGCAGTTAATAGATTAAGAGAGATATTTTCTGAAATATCAAGGAGACATTGCACATAATAGTGTGAAAACACACCACACTGATAGACGTAAGACTGAACTCCAGGATTATCCATTCATTAGAACTCCAAGTTATGATTAATAATTTGAGTATCTTTTTTATCAGAACTTTTAATAACGCAGTTTGAAAATTCAAAAGCACATCATCCATATATTCCTTAACTAAAAGCTCCTTAAGTTGAAGAAGCAAGCCAGTGAAACATTTATTATGTAGATAATATAATTATTATTTCAAATAAATGTCAGGTATAAATATCATCCCATTATTAAAACACAATCCATAACAGTAATAATAGAGTACATAAAATAACTGAGCTATCTAAATATTATTACCAATATAAAATCATTATACATTGTCTTCAAATGTTGATTTTTTTTATAAAATGTATAATATGTTTGTGGTAATTAATGTAGTATCGATATACTTCAATTCATTCATAAGACTAAATACTTTTCTTTACTCGCTTCAAGATCTCATGAAGGTTCTTAGTTTCTTAATGTTCATCATTAAAAATAATTATTGTTATTATTAAAATATTTCTTGTAAGTTTATCCATTTGACAATATTACATGTTTATATTGTTCCATAACTAGTATACAACTAGTACCTATATGCAGTGGCGTACCAATAATGGAGCGAGTGGAGCAGTCGCTCCAGGGCGCAAGGCTCTGAGGGGCGCACCGTTCTTGAGAGAAACTTGCCTTTTACTTACAAAAAATGTATTAATATAATGAAGACCAAAAGGGTAAAATGCAACACAATTTGAAAAAATCGTATGTATACATCGCTGCGCATTACTAAAAGGAACATTCATGTCAAATTTAAAATAAAATCGGTTCACGCGTTTAGCCATAAATGCGTTACAGACAGAATGCAAATCGATCGAGTCAAAAGAAGCAACTACAGTAGTCGAAAGTAGCAAAGCCAAAACAATTTAAATTGGGTTACAAAAGGTATAACAATTTCAAGTAATTGAATGAAGACTTAGAATTTATTCTGGAAAAATAAATCCACAAGAAGTTCAATGGTTTTCATATTAACAAGAACAGGACTGAAATACTTCACGTTTGAATCCTATTTCCAAAATATAAGAAATTTTTTATAGGAATGGCTTGCAAATTTCTAAAGAAATAACTGCAAATAAATTCATAGAAAAGTGAAAAAATCCAAAACAAGCTGTTTGGAAATTGATAAAAGCAGAATCTGGCCTGGCGAAAAATCATTCATCGGAGATTCGCATCTCTGACAAATACGGCTTAGTTAGAGGCGGGAAAAACCGCTGATTCATTAAATGACCACTACCATCAGCCCAATCGGGTGGTTGTGAGACTGATTTTTTTTTTGGTTGGTGGGGGGGGGGGGGGGGCATCGTAAAACACTTCCGCTCCAGGGCGCTTGAAACCTCGGTACGCCACTGCCTATATGAATATATTCTATATAATAACTAGAATATATTCTATATATTCATAGTAAAAATTTCGACGAATTCTCAACAATTAAGAAGTACTGAGGAAAAACCTATTCGCTTTATACATGAACATATTTTTATTACAGTAATGCATTTCCAATTTAAAAATAAAAACACAATCACTGCATTCTTATCCATGGAAAACACAGAAAACCCTTCTGAGTCATAGCTGCTTGGTCACCCATCCAAGCATGATAGTAAACAATTGTAACTTAATAAATTAATGAACTGCTACTACATGAAATAATTTCGTGAAAAAAGTGATAAGGCAAATAACATCGAGTCATAGCTGCTTGGTCACCCATCCAAGTCATAGCTGCTTGGTCACCCATCCAAAGATGGTCGTCAGCATTTGTAATTTAATAAAATTATGGTCTGTTACTACATGAAATAATTTTATGAACCATAAAATTTACAAAAACGAGATGAGATAAGGTGAAATAAAATATGCTGAGAGAAGACTGCCAAATAGATAAGATGAGATGAGATAAGTTAGGCTAGCAAGATAGATAAGATAAGATAAGGTGAAATATGGTGAGAGAAGACTGCCAAATAGATAAGATGAGATGTGATAAGTTAGGCTAGCAGGATAGATAAGATAAGATAAGGTGAAATATGGTGAGCGAAGACTGCCACATAGATAAGATAGACAGGATTTTTCATGTGCTCCCTGTAGGGTAGTCCTTGTAGTGGTGAATATTCTAATTGTGTTCAACGAAAGCCATTCTCAACTAAATTGTTGAATATTGATGCCATTATTCAATATCAATTTGATTATGTTACAGATTGAAATTTTTACCCAACGTAACACTGTATCTTACCGTATTAGTAAATTTTTTATATTTTATTAAAACCTCAGCCACTTTCAATTTAATTTCGTTTGTGTTGAAAGTTCGTGAACTTGAATAGAGGCAGTGCAGTTAATCCTGTATTTTCATCGATAACTAATGGAATGTCACTGAAATTATATCAAAATGCCATTGTTTCATATGATTTATTTCGGAAAAAAGAGAATTTAATACACTTTTACCAATATTTTCATCAATATTAACTTTTTTTGTATTTTTAGTCAATTCATATTGTAGTGAAAGTGAAAAAGGAGATAAAGAAGGAACAGTGGTTCTTGGTGTTAGCAGCTATGTAAATGTTTACTTCTAAGCAATTAATTACTCTTCTTTTGACACTTTTATGGTGTTTACTTTGTAGAATGTTCTAGTTGTTTGATTAGGCGAACGCATTTGTAGAAACTAGTTCAGTTTTGTTTTTAATTCGTCGTGATAAACAAGTGTGACAGTTAAGTAGTTCAGTTGTTGTTCTACGTTGATAAGTGGCAGTAGTGACAGTTCCCGTTAATACAGACAGTGAAATCCCGTTGGCGCTATTACAAACAATGCAATAAACTTTCGTTGTCTGTAGTGATAATTCTCTTGACAGTTCTATAGTGATAATTCTTTTACCTATGACTGTATTATGGATTTGTGCTACATGAGTTAATTGTTCTTCCTCGACGTTTCTTTTTTAATATTATTGGACAGTTTATTGTACTGTTATTATTTAATATTAGATCGGCCTTTTGACATTTAGTGATTGATTTTTGTACAGTTTATTGAAAACTCATTATCAGTTGAACAATATCGTGTTATCTGTTTTTAATTGCTTATTTTTCTGTAAGAAATTACTGAACAGTGTGAGTTGTAGATTATTTGTGTTAGTGACAATATTATTTCTCACAGTCTGATATTTTTGGACATGCATCGGCAACATTCTTATGCAACTGTATACTCTGCATTGTTTTCAAAATTATCGCTGACAATATTTATTTTTTAAATGGGCAATGGCGTAAAACGCACGCACTAACATTCACGAACACGCGAATGATTTCTATCTGTCTGTTTGTGGAATTGGAGGGGGAATTTTGGATTTAGGTGATGGTATTTGTGAGTGGGGGGGTCCTGTGGGGCTCAAGGGTGTGTGGGGGGGCTCAGGGGTTTTTGGGGGGGTCTAGTCGAGAGACTTGGCGCGAGTTTTTACGACCGCGCTGTGTCTTGTTGAGCATTAAAATGCTAATAGGAAATCGTTGTATTGCAGTTGACATGGCAGTCGATCGATTAGGCCTACCAAGTAGCACGTTTTTTGAAGCTCACTGCCAGCCATTGTAAAACATCGACAACGTTTTGTATGTGATTCAACTATTAAATCACTTTTTTACTGATATTTATTCTTATTTCCATCGATGATCACTGCATACTCTTTCCTCTTCTGCAATAGTAGTCAAACTACAAGTCAGTGTCTCCAACCCAAACAAGCTTGATGTCCCTATTTTTAGGAGAAAAATTCCCTAGATTTATGAAAAAAATCCCTAGATCTCTAAATCGGGGAATTCACTCTAGTGTTGACTCATAAAGGCTTATGTAATGGTATCGTTATAATAGTTTTTAAAAATTCATTAAAAATTAGGCTATAAAAACCATGGACTTAGGAAGAAAGAGGAGATTAGTTCGCTGAATTAAGTGTAGACCAGTCTTAGCCTACCATTTCTAGCGCTATTATTTGAAATCAGAGAATCATCAGTTGGTGTCACCAACCCAAACAAGCTTGATTGCCAAAACGACTTGATATTGGTATGTAAAAATTGCCTTCGAAATTTACCAAATATCACTAAAAATCTGGTATTTAACCAAAAATATTAATTTTTATGATGTTTTAAAGAAACTTGAAATTTCCCTAGAAATCTTACGAATCTCCCGAGATCCCTTGAAATTCCCTAGGTTGGAGGCACTGCTACAAGTTTACAGGAGAAGGCCGCGTAAAATGTATCCAAAATCGCACAAAACTTGGTTTTTAAACGTTTATTACTCTGTTAAAAAAAAGTTAATTTAGTTTTTCATAGCTAAAGACATTGTCAATAATGTTTTCAATACTGTTCAATAACTAAAATCCCGATCGATGCTCTCGTTTTTGAGGAGAAGGCCGCGGAAAATGCCTCTGGGGCCGTGACAGACAGACAGACAGACAGACAGAAAGTGAGATAAGACTATTTTCGGCTTATTTAATGTATAAAACGTAAAAATAACCAAAAAATATACAATTCTGATAAATGTACAGACAAAACTCTAATTTTATTTATATAGATTCGCCACCTCCTACTGAGAATACATTTCATATTTATAGCTGCATTGGTTAACAGATGTCATCAACCCTGCATAATTACATTTCATCATACCCAGTCATTTGTTTCCTACATACTGCAAGGCTCCGACTGCACGGTATCCTACATGCAAAGTTTTTGCGTTCCAGACAGCGTAAATAACGCCGCTAAGGGACCTGCCATATGATTAAAAACTGTTGACTTATATCAGCTGTTCCTTTAAGCTGTTTGGCCGGCAAGTTCAGTAGGTTAGGTGAATGATGATTTGCAAAACATACAAACAGCTTGTCCATCGAAACAGCGTGTACAGCAGATCGAAAAATTTCAATTTATTTTCCATATGATTAAAAGATTCCAGTAAGCTAGCTAGTCATGTACCCGTGCTTTGCATAGCCAAAACTTCAACCACTTAAAACACCCCTAAAATTGCGAATTTTAAAAAATCCTTTCTTATTGCACGGTGAAATCCTATAAGGATTGTTCATACGAAATTTCAAGTTCATAGGCCTAGTAGTTTTGGCTCTGCGTTGATGAGTGAGTCAGGGTATCATCCTTTTATAGATAGAGACAGAAATAGATTGAACTTCTGTTTAACGAAATGTGTTTAAAACATTAAGTCATGAGTGCATGTGATTGAGCTCGGACGGCAACAAAAATATGACGTTATCTGCTTTATTATCACTTACCTTTTTTTTTTTTTTTTTTTGAGGATGAAGCCCACATAGGTTTGAGTCCTGTGCGTGGGTAATGAGTTGGATGATGGTGATTGATGAGTTGGACTTACAGTTTTAGGTGGGTTCCGAACTACTGGGAAGTTATTTTAAAGCAGAGAACAGTGTATTTTTTGCTGGCCAATCGGATGGTTTGGAATTCACCTAAAACTGTAGGTTCATCCATACCATCATTATCCACGCACAATTTTCAGACTCATGTCGGCATCATCAGCACGAAACAAATTCAATTATCCAGGCAAACGAAAAAGCGGTCTAAAGAGGTATTTGTAATTGAGAAGTCGTCTAGCCAAGATTGAAATGTCAAGGGACAACATAAAAATTCTTTACAAAGAGGATTTTGCTATTTGAACGTTTGTTATAAGACTTCGATTATATAAGAAGTTCGACTGGGCAAGATACAAAGGTATGGAAATTTCGAATTAAGAGACTGAATACAGTCTAGAAATACTCTACAATTCTAAATAGAATAATTGAATAGAATACAGTACTTTTTTCGGAGGATGAAGCCCACATAGGACTGAGACCTGTGCGTGGGTAATGAATTGGATGATTGATAAGTTGGACCTACAGTTTTAGATGGGTTCCGAACCACCGAGAAGGGATTTCACAGCAGAGAACAGGGTATTTTTTGCTGGCCAATCCAATCGGTCACCGTTACAAAGATGGCCCAGAAGTTTCGTAGCTTATCTCTGTTTGAACAGATACCTGCTACGGCACTCGGCTATCACTTCCCAAAATGGAATGCATAAGATTGTCCTCCATCATATTTCATCTACTTTTTCAACCTAAATATACTCTTTTCTTTGAACTTATTCCTGATTAACAAATTAAGTAGGTCACATCGTTGATGTGCCTAGCCCTAGATGACCCACCAAATCTCAATTAAATCTCGGTGACAATTCATTATCTCTCATAAAACAACCTAATTCCTCTGAATTGGAAATTAGTTCTTTTTTAGTTGCGATTGAAGTCTCTCATTGATAAATTAGATTTCTCTTTTTCTTAATTAAAATCGGCTTGTATTCACTTCACTTATTTCCTATTTTTTTAGTTTTTTTTCACCATAATAAGATAAGTAGATCATGCTCCATTTTTCATCAACCAGCTAAAATCGTCAAAACCACTTACTAAAAATGCGGAAATAAAAAATTAAAAGTAATTAATTTCAGTAGATAGTGCATCAGCAATGGTTTTTCATCTAAAACTTAGCTGTCGTTCTTCATCATGCTTGTGGTTTTCTGGTGTTGAAAGCTTCTGGTTCTATATGTATTTATTCTTCCTCTCTTCACTATTCTGCCTTCAAAAACCCTTCTATTTCAACATTTAAATTATATCTCAGTTTTTCTTGAAATGTTATTAATAACTTTTTTCACACTTTCATTTTTTCCCTTTTTTTTTAGCACGAGAGTGTGTGTGTTTGGAGGGAGGGGCTTGTATGTAGGGGTTTAATAGTGGGTAATTAAGTGCGGGTTATTAATATAATAATCTGTTTATAATAATTTTTGGTAAGACTCATTCTCGCGCACATTCTTTTTGCCAAAAAAGAAATTAACCTGGCAAAAAGCCTGTGCGCGAGAATGAGTCTTACCAAAAATTATTATAAGAATATTTTTTTATTATAAAAGAATATTATTATAAAAATAATTATTATATATTATACCAGCTCTTAATTACCCACTATTAAACCCCTACATACAAGCCCCTCCCTCCAAACACACACACTCTCGTGCTAAAAAAAGGGAAAAAATGAAAGTGTGAAAAAAGTGATTAATAAAATTTACAATCTTCGTTATTGCTTAATTGTGTACAATTTTTAGAGAACGAATAAGAACTATTTATCACATATAATGTAAAGAATATGTAGAAGAATGTAGAAGTTTATTTTGTTAGAGTTAAATTTTTTATAACTTCAAGTTAATTTTGTTTTATTTATATTTTTTATGACAGATAAATTACGATTAGTTATATTTTAGGGTGCTTGCATAGAGGAGTACCTAATATCTGGAATCACACCAATAACAATGTTTACTTCTGTACTTTTCTTCTTTCTATCTACTGTATTGCTACATATTTTTCCTTTCTATATATGATGCTTTTGCCCACATTGAATGTTGAGGTGCTTGCGCAGTGGAGCATAATTATCACCATCTCAAAATCAAACACATGCTGTGGAATGGTGTATGACAAATAGGACAGCGTGAATACCACCATATGTTTGCATTTGTTTGATTCCGCGATGGTGATTGTCCTTTTATATTGTATACTTCACTGTGCAAACACCCTTACTATCATATATTTCTACTAGGCTTACTATCTTTCGTATCCAACTGTCAACAACCATGTACTCAGTGTTAAAGAGATGGGCATGAATAACACCATTTCACAGCACGTGCTTTATTCTGCGATGATGATTATCCTCGAGTATTGCATGCTCCACTGTGCTAGCACTTTTTCTATCTTTTGTTTCTCCTAGTATCTTTCGTATCTTCATTTATCATGTACCATATATATATAAGTATAAAGATACTGTAGTGCATTAGTATTTACAAGCAACCCATCTACACTACCAATAGCCTCAAAGCTTAGCTGGTCTTACGCTCATATATTATTTATCGAGAGAACGCTTCTCTTTAATAACTCTTTTCATGTGATGGTCGGATATTTTTCAACATAGAGCCACTTTGCCTCAGGTCATTTTGATTGACCGCATGCTCTGGTTTTTTAACTGCTCTAAAATCACTCACCCTTTTTCCTATCTCTGTCTCGCTTAGCTATCCTTCACTTTTTTTAATTTTTCCATCTCCTAGCTCCCTTTTTTTATCACTCTTCCTCTGCCTCTCCTAATCTTTCACACTTAACATCTCTTTCGTGATAACGAGGCCGTCATATTGAAAAATGCTGTGTGTTATTTTTTGTAACGTAAGCTATAATGTACACTACGGCCTACCAAAGGTTGTGATAGGTGTATCTAAATGGATATTTATCTTTCATGTTTTAAGTGCTATAGATTACGCTTTTACCTGTTACGTACAACTCTTCAAAATAATGTAAATTATGTATGAGATGAAGTTTTAATATTTCTATCATATCTCACATTAGTGATATCCATTTAAAATATTTTCTAAAAAAATGTGCATTTTTATTAAATGATAGATGAATTTTGAAAGTACTGTAATGAAAATATTAGTCATCCGTACAGTAAAAAATGTTTTATTCTATAACGTATCATCATTCGTCTCCTTACACATGCACATGTCTTAAAAAAAATTCGTGACATTCAAAAAAAAAAATAAAAGACGAGGAAGAGAAGTTCAAAGAAACCAAAAAAAGGCGGACGAAAAAAAAAACCACAAAGAAATACAGAATGACAAATGAAAGAAATCAATTTAGAAGCAAAGGATGTCAATTTGGGGTGGTCTTCTGTATGTTCAGGTTTTATATTTTATCTATGTATTCAGATGTTTTTTTTTTTTGTATTTCAATAGAAAAGAATTTCAAATTTATTCAGCAAGAAAACTCAATAAATATAAACTTCTCAATTATTGATACCTGTGAATGTATCCTTTCATTTATTAGTGAGAAGGTATTTTTATGAGTAGAATAAACCGTATTCCTATATTTAAACCTTTTTCATGCATTTTTATGGGGAAAATAAACCTTTGAATCTTGAATCAATCTTTGTAACAAAGGTGAAACGTGAAAGAATAGTTGTCATAGTTGTTTAAAATATATGATTACAAATGATCTTTTTACTGATATTTTTTAACCATATTTTTTCTCTGTTTCAGGTCAGTCGCAGTTTTAATCTGGATAACAATAATAATGTCAAGAAAACCGTGAGTATTCCTTAACTTTTAAATTCACAAGAGGCCTCTGTCACGCTTCAAATATTGTAAGTTATCTTATCATCAAATCATGTTAAGTTCTTTTAAACTTTCTACCAGCTATTAATTCGCTTTCAATGCTTCAAGTTATCAATTCTATTGAATTAATGGTATATTTTTAGTCCTTATTGTTTCTACTCCTACATTTTCGTACTATTATTATTCTATGTTTCCTCCAAGTGTTTGAATTGTATTATTCATTTTTTTATTACATCAATTCATGGCATCTTTGTTGGATCCTATGATGCTCCTGTATGCGGACATAATTTCACAATGAAATTATTTGCATACAGTATTATTTCTGCAGATATTTTTTTGTAACATTTTATTTCTTGTACATGATAGTTAAGTTGAACTAAGTATTTTTTCTTTTTAACTTCTTGGTTTCTCTCTTAATAATTGATTGTTTTATAATTATTATTATTTTTTATAATGTATAATTTTTTTCCCTGTGCATTTTTTTGCTTGTTTGTATTTGTGGAAATAAAGATTATTATTATTGGACCTTTAAAAAAGAATTTTTTGGTTACCTCAAGTAAATACCTCATAGTGATAATAAAGTATAATACCTCGACGATAAGGGAATAAATACTTCAAGAATATTCTAGTGCATATTTTAAAGTTGCAAAAGATTAAACACATTTTGAAGTATTTTTTAACATAACTGGTTTTTGTAACCGCTCGTAATATTGTATCTTCGAAGAAAGTACATGACATTATAAAGTTATGAATAATGTAACAAAGTCATAATTTATTTGCGAGTTTGTAGTTTTGAACTACAAGTCTGTTGTATCGTTGCATTATTGTCACAAATAAATAAATAAAATTTATCTATATAATAGATGATTAAATTGCATAATATGTCAATGTCAACTGTCTTGACATAATGATGTTAACATCAAGATAATGATGCATTTGTTATTCCTCCAAACATGTAACGCAATGACTGATCCAGAACATATTTAGTTGTTATTCATGATACATGTACAGTAGCTGTAGGATACACATACTAGTGTATATTGCAGGATAGACTATTGTGTCAGGGAGTTCTCCATATTGCCATCGGCGCATAATGATTATTATAATGATGAAGATGTTGTTGTTGATAATGATGAAGATGTTGATGATGATAATTATCATTATGACGACTATGATGATCATCATTAGTACTTCCAGAAGCACAAACCAAAAGATCACTTCCGATTCCACCCACCACCCCTTCTTTGAAATGATCGTTACGTCAGCCCAACACCTGTCTTTGTGTTACCCCCCCCCCCCCCCCCCCCTTTCAAATAGAAGTACGCGTTTATTTCTATGGTTCCCCCTTTCAATTGCAGTGCCTTACTCGTTTCGCTCCCTGCTTCCAAATAGAGATTACTCCGGATTCAAGCAAGGGTGGAATTTTGTAACGGTCAAATTGATCGACAACAGCTGTTTGTGAGTTCCTCTTGTATCAGTAATGATACAATCGATGTAACATGTATAGCATAACTACTATAGAAGGCCAATGTGAGTGTATGATTTCTGATCTTCTTCTATCTTCTATATAAATAAAATTAGAGTTTTGTCTGTACATTTATCAGTATTATATATTTTTTTGTTATTTTTACGTTTTATACATTAAATCTCAATATATAAATCTCTTATCTCAATTTCTGTCTGTCTGTCTGTCACGGCCCCGAAGGCATTTTACACGGCCTTCTCCTGAAAAACGTGAGCATCGATCGGGATTGAAGTAATTTATCAGTTTCTTGTTTTGAATATTATTAGGGCTTTGAAATGTAACCTATTTCTGTGAGAAAAATGTTTTTCATGAAATTATTTTGTGAAATATGGGGGTTCTAAGTTGAAATTTTTCGGTTTTTGGGGGCAATTGATCTCACCTATGAGTGATCTTGAACTTTTGATAAATTTTCCATAACTGAAAGACACCTTGAGGAATAGAATTACATATTTTTCATTTCAATGTAACAAATAGGTTTTTCAAGATAATTTTTTGAAAAATTGAAATATTTTACAGATTTTTATAAACGTATGTTTAAAAAACTAATTGATTGATTGGAGTAAAAAATATGTCATTTAATTCCTCAAGGTGTCTTTCAATTACAGAAAATTTATTAAAAATTTAAAATCACTAATAGGTGAGATCTATTGCCCCCAAAACCGAAAAATTTCTACTTTGAACCCCCATATTTCACAAAATAATTCAATTATAAATTTTTTCTCACAGCAATATAGATTACATTTCAAAGCCCTAATAATATTCAATACAAGGAAATTCGAAAAAAATTAACCAGAAAACCTGTGCACAGCCTTAATAGTACAAAATGTAGCCATAAACGTTTATGTTGTATCAGAATGATGTTATCAACTTTATTATCACTTACCTGGGAATTCGGAGCACACCTAAAACAGTAGGTCCACTATACATAACATCATTATCATACACACTATGAGTTTTGTACTATGAGTTTTAGAACGTCTTCAGCACGAAAAAATGTGAGAAATATTCTAACTAGGGTGGCATTTTGTAACGGTTCAATTGTCTACAGCTGTTTGAAAGTTCCTCTTGTATCAGTAATGATACATATCGATGTAACATGTGTAGCATAGCTACTGTAGGAGGCCAATGTGAGTGTGTGATTTATTCTAATACTACAAAATGTAGCCATAAACGTTTATATTGTATAAGTATCATGTTATCTACTTTTTTATCACTTACCTGGGGATTCGGAGCCCACGTAAAACAGTAGGTCCATCATCCATAACATGGTTATCACACACTAATTACTGATACACGAGTTTCGTACTCATATGAACGTCTTCAGCACGAAAAAAGCGAAAAATATTCATGCTATGGTGGATTTTTGTAACGGTCCAATTGTCAGCAGCTGTTTGTAAGTTCCTTTTGTATCAGTGATGATACACATCGATGTAAAATGTGTATCATATATAGTATTGTAGGCTCATGTAATTGTATGATTTATTGAAAGTCTTCTAACAATGCAAAATGTAGCCGTAAATATTTATGGGTGTATCACATTCAAGCAAGGGCGGAATTTTGTAATGGACTAATTGTCAACAGCTGTATAGAATCTTCTCTTGTATCAGTGATGATACACATCGATGTAACATAACAACTACAGTAGGCCAATGTAAGTACATGATTTATTGAAAGTCTTCTAGCAGTGCAAAATACAGCCGTTAACATTTATGTTGTATCATATTTCAAGTTGCAACGAAACTTGGCTTCAGTTCAGCGTGCTAGTCGGCTGTTCGTCCTGCAATTTTCTGTCATGAATCACTGTTAGCCGGCAATTTAATTCAGAGAGGCCACTAGACTCAAGATGGCTTTTTTCACCACTTGTTTGATAGGAATGGATAACTGTATTTTTAGTGCAGTAAGTGCTTCAGTTTTGAAAATGTGTTGTCCGGTAAAAACAGTCATTAACTTTATGCAAAATAACTCGCCTCATATAAATTCAACGAAATCAAATCTATTTTTTTGATACATTTGATGGAAGACTCCATTATTTTTTGATGGAATACTAAAAAAGTTATTAATTTTATGGAAAATAACGCCTTGTATAAATTCTATGAAATGAAATGTATTTTTTGATGCATTTGATGGGAGACTCCATTATTTTTTGATGGAATACTAAAAACAGTCATTAATTAAATCGGAAATAACTCGCCTCATATAAATTCAATGAAATTAAATAGTGGTTCGAAACCCACCTAAAACTGAAGGTCTAACTCATCACTCACCATCATCCAACTCGTTATTCAAGCACAGGTCACATGCCTATGTGGGCTTCATCCTTAAAAAAATCAAATGTATTTTTTTATACATTTTATGGAAGACTCCATTATTTTTTGATGGAATTCTTAAAGCAGTCATTAACCTTATGGAATTAACTCGCTTCCTATAAATTCAATGGAATAAAATGTAATTTTTGATGGAAGACTTTTAAATTCATTAACTACTCGGAATGATTGATTCATGGATAACTTCAAACATTTAGAAGTTAATAAATTTTTATGAATCTTCTAGGGCTGGAAGTGCTTCCGTTTTTGAAATATATTGCAATATTATCATAGTGCTGTAATATTGTTCTACTAATACTTAGAACACCCAAAAGTTTTAAACAAAATTTAATATTATCAACTCTCTTCGATTGTTCTCAGTGTTTCGTTTTGAGTGAACTCACATTGATAGCTTACTTTTAATTAAAAAAAGAAACAAGATTTTTCGAGTGAAATTTTCTAGTGAGATCAAACCTACAAAGATTTGAATTATTCGGTCAATATTTGTGAAGAAAACAGTTTTGGGCTTAATTGGTGCATCTTTGCTTTTTATCGTACGGTAATTTTTTCTTAGTAAAGAAATAAATGTAGTTATTAACTGTATGTGACATTGTGAATTTTTAATTAGTGAAAGATTATTAATAAAAAAAGAATTTAATGGAATAGAATTAATATTTTTATGAAAAACTTTGTTAAATCCTTTAACTTTACAGAAAAAGTGATTGATTAAATCTATTAACTTAACAGTACAGTACAATAGAATGGAACAAGACAAACCCGTATTTCACAATCTGGCAACTGGCAAGTAAAGTATGCAATCTTTAGTTGCGAAAGTTTAAGCATTGTCTTTATAAAAATAGTGTTAAAATAGAAATAGTGGAGAACCTTGGTGATGTTCTACTTGATTTTATTCATCAACATAATAAACTATCAAAGAATAAGCACACAAAACCTGAACTTAAAAAACTTATAACTTCAACTTATAAATTTGTAAAGTATAAAACATATCAAATTAAAATAACTTATAAACTTATAACTCGAACATTTATTCTAGTTACTTATAAAACATATTTACTTAAACTTGATTTCATTCAACAACATAATAAACTATCAAAGAATAAGCACAGAAAACCTAAACTTGAAAAACTTATAACTTTTAAACTTGTAAAGTGTAAAACATATCAAATTAAAATAACTTATAAACTTATAACTCGAACATTTATTCTAGTTACTTATAAAACATATTTACTTAAACTTGATTTCATTCAACAACATAATATACTATCAAAGAATAAGCACAGAAAACCTAAACTTGAGAAACTTATAACTTTTAAACTTGTAAAGTGTAAAACATATCAAATTAAAATAACTTATAAACTTATAACTCGAACATTTATTCTAGTTACTTATAAAACATATAAAAACATAAACATATGCATATATATGCAAATATATGCATACATATGCAAATATAAACACATAAACATATAAAATACTTATAAACTGATGCAGAAAAAATCTTTTTTAGGCTTGTAGTTTAGTTACATCTGAATATTACGGGTATTGTTAGAAAGCAAAATGTGCTTGGAACCTCTTGAAAATATCTTCTATTTTTAATTAGAAAGCACAAATAAGGCATTTTATAATTTGCCCATCGGGCTCAAGTGGTCTTATTAGCTAAAAAATCAACTTAAATTCAATCAGCTGTAATTCTCTGTTCTGGGAACTCAATTACCAAGACATTTAGGATATAGGTAACTCCTAGTAATCTTTTTCATGTTGTAGAATGATCTACGATCTTTCAGTGTAGTTTTGGGGGGGGGGGGGGAGAAATACATCAGTCAGACCTTAATTCAACATTAAAAACGACGTTATCTTACTCAATACTAGTTTCTCGATCAATCAACAGACTCTAATCAAAACTATTTTCTTGTGGATAATTCATACCTATCATTAAACGCTGACATTAAAAATTGGCAGACAAAAGCAATGATCATTAGAAGGAGTAAATTTTTCAGGCATTGATTCGAGTAGGTTTCCGTTGTGGTGCGTTTGATTATGATTGCAATTTCCTGCGCGCTCTTGAATTAGTCGGTTTTCAATCTGACATTCGGCATCTTCAAAGCAGTAATTGAGCTGGGATCGCGTGGGAAAGCTTGTGCACTGGGTGTTGAGACTTCATTAGAGAAAATTGAGATTCTTACATATGGAGTACATAAACAACGGCTACCCTATTTGCAATTCAATCTGTGGTAATCAGCTAAAATGCTCAAACATTGTATCATGCGATAGAAAGATCAAAAGAGAGAGAGAGAGAGAGAGAGAGAAAGAATGAGAGTGTGGAAAAAAGAGAGAGAGTGAATGAATGAGAGAGTGTGTGTGTGAGAGAGAGAGGAAGAGAATCAGTGAAAGTGAGAGAAATAAGTACGTGCTAGTAAACGTTTTTAGTTCGAAATTGATTCATTTTTTAGAGTTTCACCGTGTTTGTTGATACACAATTACATACAGTGTTTATTATTGTTTGATTATCAATAAGATTCAACTAGCTTATCATCTATTGTTAAAAATAATGATTTTTAAAATTTTATTATCTTTGAATTAGTTTTAATAATTTTAATCAAATCGAAATAATCAATTACGTACAACTTTCTTTGTAGTGGCGAAGTGAATATTGTGGAAGGTATCCATAATAAATAATAAGACGAAATTTATAAATTGAATTGCGGTGATTGTAATGCTTGTTATGTGGGTCAGACCGGTAGAAGTTTCAAATGTAGAATGAATGAACATATTAGGGATTGGAGAAACCAAAAAGGAGATTCAAATTTTGCAGAGCATCTCATTAATAATAATGGATACAAGCTCAAGGCTGAAGAAAATGTTGAATTTCTGCATTTGATTGGCAAAGTCCAATAATTGAACATTTTAGAAGCTTTGAAGATAACTAGGTTGGTAAAAAACGATTCCAATACTAGTTTAAATGATCAAATATATTTTAACCTATTCAATACAAGTAACTTGGTTTCATCATAATTCTAGCCTACATTTTAAAAACGGTGCTTTCGTGTCTTTCTCGGTTGACATTGACTGCATTTCAGTGAGCTTCTATTTTTTAATTTTTTTAAATTTCAAATTGACTCAATTCTAGCCTAATTGTGTATTGTTCTTCTTTGTTGCTTTCTAGATGTTCACGGTTTTTGGTTCTTGATTTGACTCTTATTTTTGCTTGTTGCTCCTCCCACCAGGGGGCGTGACTTGCTATGGCCTTCAGCCAATCACAGTCTTCAATGATGGTCACCCTCTTTCTCGTTTAGCCAATAGTATCATTCCATGTTTAGTATATAATATTATATAATATTAGTTTTAGTTTGTTAGAGATTGATAATGGTATAACAACCGAAACTAGTATCTCACTATTTTTAATAAATGTGTTTGTGACTATTTCGTATTATTATTCATAATTACGTGCAATCAAATGGACGTAATCTTTTTCCATCTGTACTTTTTTATTACTTTTTCTCTTTCTTCTTTGTTATTTTCTATGTTTATGTTTTGTTTCATTGCCTAATTATTAGAGAGAAAAAATAAACAAAATGTTTTCATTCTCATTCTAATTTTCCCTTCATTTTAGAATCTTTTTTCATCAATCACTATTCCTGATACCTTCTTCCACTCTATAATACCATCTATTCCTTACCGAGCGGGCGGGCCGCTTAGCGCAGTTGCTTGAGGCGTCGCAACTTCAGCTCGCTTTCGTTTCAGAGGTCGTGGGTTCGAATCCCGCTCCTCCGTCTGGCATTTATGTGTTATCATTCACCTCATTACCTACTCACAAGTCTCGGACTCATGTGGGCATTATCAGCAAAAAAAAATTGTCACAGTTTTATGTTCTTTCCTTTTTTCATCCTCTTCCATCATTTCCCCTCCTTATTCTCCGTCTGGCATCTATGTGTTATCATTCACCTCATTACCCACGCACAAGTCTCGGACTCATCTGGGCATTATCAGCAAAAACAAATTGTCACAGTTTTATGTTCTTTCCTTTTTCCATCCTCTTCCATCATTCCCCCTCCTTATTCTCATTCTGCTTTTTTTATTTATTCTCTAAAAAAAATTTTTTTTGGAGGATGAAGCCCACATAGGTCTGAGACCTGTGCGTGGGTAATGAGTTTGACCTACAGTTTTAGGTGGGTTCCAAACCACCGGGAAGTAATTTTACAGCAGTCGTTTTTGCTGGCCAATCTAATCGGTCACCGTTACAAAGATGGCCCAGGAGACCAACGAGAACGCAGCTTATCTGTATCTGATTGAACAGATACCTGCTACGGTTCGCGGCTATCACTTCCCATATCCTCCTCTTCTATAATATTTAATGTTTATTGTATTATAATTTATGAAAAAGTAATTGATATTTGATGTTTCCATAGGTCTTTCAAGACCTGGCAAAGTCATGTACAATCAATCTCTCAATATCCAATACCTTGATGACAACATTCAGTATTGATACACTTACCAAATACCAATAAAGCAATATTGGTTGCAAGGAAACTGTTTCTACTCAAAAAAGAGGAAAATAAATAGAAAATAGAAGAGGATAGTGGAGAAACAAGAGTGAAGAACAAGAGTAAAGAGAATGCAGTTGCCTGTTTCTACCACTTGCGTTGTTAAATACGGTTCAATAGCCGCAGTGCAGTGTGGAGTTGCATAGCGGCTACACAACTCATCAATCTCTTCGACTCTCTCATTTCCTCTCTCACTCTCTCTCTCTCTCTCTCTCTCCATCCCTCATATTCACTTTCTCACACACCTTCACTCTATTCTATACACTCTTTCTCTCACTCTAACGTTTACTAAATCTCTGTCTTATACTCTCTCTCTTTTTTCTCTCACTCTCTTGTCTCTCACTCATTCTATCTCTCTCTCTCTTTTGACCCACCAACTTACTCTTTTCTCTCTCTCTCTCTCTCTCTCTCTCTCTCTCTCTCTCTTTGACTTCGGGACAGACCGCTGTTCTTTAGCGAGCGCAGAATGCATGTATGCGTTATATTTTCAACATCCCAAGAGATGCACATGTCACCGAGTACTACAGACAATTCAATTCAATTTTATTTTTATTCACTCAAACGATACAAAAAACAATACAAAGTTGTGTCAATAATAAATTTTCGTTTTCAGACAAAGCAATTATTCTAAATAGATCTCACTTCTATTTATACGGCTGGAGATGAAAAACTACTGGCCAACAATTTAAAATTGGTCAAGGAAACAATAAGTTACGTAAAAAATATATATTAACAAATATATCGCAGTTATATCCAATGAAAAATGTTTTTGCGCACTACAATCCCGAAAATAATTGATAAACAATTCTCAGAAATTGAAAAATGAATAAGGCTATATTAAGATTAAAGTAATAATACCGGAGTATCCAGTTTTTAACATTTATTGGAACAAATGAACATTTAATTGAAGTGGTTCAAAGTAAAGGAGAGGAAAGAGCTGAGGGTTGCATCTTTGGCATTCCTCATTATAAAAGAGAAGATTCCGATCTATTTATACAGGGTGTTTCGGAACTCTCTACCAATACTTCTAGGCAGTGTTTCTGGACCACTAACAAAAGTAAATATCATAATAAAATTTTTCCAAAGTCCCCAGTTACTCACACAGCCGCCATTTTGTTTTTTTCACACTTTTTTTTATTCGAACACCTCTGAATGTATAATTATGACATTTTTCATACAGCTTTATAACAATTAAAACACTCTAAAAAAAATTAATCAAAATTTTCCGACGTCTAAAAACAAAATGGCGGCCATTTAAAATCTTTGAACAGGATTAAATTAATAATGGCTAATGGTATCAAAATTTAACAAGAATAATTTTTTAAAGATATTTTTATTTCAAATCTAATAATACCTTATTTTTCAAGATTGGCCAACAATTAACAGAGATATGCTACTTTTTAGGGTGTGCGGTGGTTGTGAGCGGGTTGCAGTTTTCGGCTTCCAACCATCGCACACCCTAAAAAGTAGCATATCTCTGTTAATTGTTGGTCAATCTCGAAAAATTGGGTATCATTAGATTTGGAATAAGAATATCTTTAAAAAATTATTCTGGTCAAATTTTGATATCATTAGCCATTATTAATTTAATCCTGTTCAAAGATTTTAAATGGCCGCCATTTTGTTTTTTTATGTCCGAAAATTTTGATTAATTTTTTTAGAGTGTTTTTATTGTTATAAAGCTGTATGCAAAATTTCAAAATTATACATTCAGAGGTGTTTGAATAAAAAAAAATGTGTGGGAAAAAACAAAATGGCGGCTGTGTGAGTAACTATTAACTTAACTCTTCCTCTTTCTCTCTCACTCTTGGTCCCTCGTTTACTCACTCTCTCCCCTATCACTCTGCCCCCTCTCTTCTTCCTCACTCCCACCTCTCACACTCCCTCTCTCCAACACACTCACGCGCACCGTCGCTCATTCTCCATTCTTGTCGAGCAAGTGCACCGCAATAATACTTGAACTGCATTGCATTGCATCCCGTGGTTGGTAACAAGTGCATATGAGAATGCAGATTGCACTTGCACTGCCAACTGCAAATGCAGTACTTTGCTCAGGCGACACCAGAGCCTGCTTCTAATAGTTGTTCCCAATTGTAGCCTACCTAGTTGTTGTTGTTAGTAGCTAATACAGTAGTAGCATAGTAAAGCTTCTATGAGATAGGTTTGCGTGATTTGCTAAGCAATACTTGGTCGGTGGGAGGGGAGGGGGAGGAATTGTTGTTACTAACGAAAGCCTAGTAGACTATAGCTTTTATGTTGGTGGGTGGGGGGGGGGGGGCAGAGGGGAGGAAAGGACCCTCACGGTCTCACGGATTGTTCCACATACACTGACTGCTATAATAATGTGTACTAACTTTGAGTGTCATATTTGAGCACTTATATTTGTGCCTATTTCAACTACAATGACGTCATTATTTCAACTTCAATGACGTCATTAGGCTACCAACTTATGGAACCGTTAACATTGACGACTAGCCAAGTCTTTCATCGTTCAATCGGCCGTTGAAACCAATGCATGAGTGATACCATCCCTTTCCTTCTCATAAGGCCGGTTGCACGAAAGTCAATTAAATAAGGAGTTTAATACCAGTTAACTAACTGTCGTAAGTGTAACGGCTTTATTTCTTTTGCACAAAGATCCATTTGTTATTTTTCGTTAACCGAACGGGTACAATCTGGCAACACTGTAATTTGATGAACAGCTAATTTATTTTTTAGAACTTTGTAGGGGTGAAAGATATATCATATATTTTATATTACACTTTATATTGTGGAAGATATCCATAATGAATAATAAGACGAAGTTGTCACAACCACATTAATTAAAAATAGTGAGATACTAGTTTCGGATGTTACTCCATTATCAATCTCAAACAAACTCAAACAGTGTGTTTGAGATTGATAATGGAGTAACACCCGAAACTAGTATCTATATTTTTAATAAATGTGGTTGTGACAACTTCGTCTTATTATTGTTTATAGCTTATTTATTCTGAAGTTGAGAAAAAAGATTAATTAGAATTATTTCATTGTGAATTATTTGAATAAAATCCAACTATCTCAATATTATTATATTCTTAATAGATTTTATTCATTTTGAAAGGTTTTTAACACCTACGACCTAATTTGCAGTTCCAGGTTCTGGTACAATAAACATTACCTATAAAATGTAACTTAACGGGCATTAGTGAAATTTAATCATGGTCAAATATATTTTGCGCCGGTTAATATAATCGGCGTTATCGCTTGTAATTGTCCTCTGACCAACTAAATTCTCTCCATTAAGTTTAATCTCCATAGAATGACGTCATTCTACGGGGATTAAATTTAATTGGCTGCTGTGCCAATATATTTTACGCCAGTTGGCCTAATCGGCGTTGTCGCTTGTAATATTATCCTTTGTGCAACTAAATTCTCTTCATTAAATTTAATCTCTGTAGAATGATGTCATTCCACGGGGAATAAATTTAATTAGCTTTCGTGAAACAGTCCTATAGCGTGATAAGGTGGAGACTAGAAGAAGAAAAGAAGAAGAAGGTGATAAAGGAAGATAAAGAGTAAACAAAGAAGAATAAATCACTTCCCGATGGTTCGGAACCCACCTAAAACTGTAGGTGTCACTCATCAATCATCCAACCCATTACCCTAGCACAGGTCCCAGACCTTTGTTGGCTTCATCCTCCGAAATTTCAATTACTTTTTTCACCTTTTTATATACTTATTCACATGTTGAACATTGTACAATATAAACATGAGTCATACAATATTCTTAAAATATAAACAATCATCTCAATTAAAATACATAATTCATACAATATAACTCAGTGTAAATTTGAGTTATTTTAGGAAAAATCTCACAACTTTTAAATTTCTCTAAAGTTTAAAAATTCTTCTATGCTGTAGAAGCACTTCGTATGTAGCCAGGACTTCAAGCTTCTCCTTAACAGAGATGATACATTAGTGTATTCAAATTACTAACAAATATTCAATTTCCGTTTTCTTTTCCCATTTCAATGTGAATGTAATCAAAGACGAACCATGAAGGACGATTATCCCTATTCTATGATGTAATACACTAGTCTACAATACACTGATCCAAACCATGATTAGTTTCAGTAGCGGTTACCCTGTCCACATTTTGCTGATCATTTCCAACTGTTACACGTCAACACCGAATTGTTACGTAATTAAACGAGATAATAGATTTTCCTTAATTATTTCATTCAATCAGCTGGCCTCATATCGTGTGCAGACAAAACATACATAGAAAATACTCAGGATGTATACCTAGGACAACATCTGGTAGTGACATATACAGACAGCATCACCTGCACCTTTAATAGAGCGTACTAAAATCATCTACCCTAAAACCATCTACTCTTCTAACCTACCATATATTCCAGTCAACTACTATTGTGAGAGCTCATCAACTAGTTGCACAACTCTCGCACGCACATTGCCGGTCTCCACTCATCAGGCGTCTTATTGGGCGTCGGTTGAAATTCGTTGCTAATTGCGCCGGTGCATATTGGTAATCAAGAATAGCCTCCAAAGAGTGATCAATTTTGTTGGGGCAATTTAGGTCTAATTTTGGTAGACGAATGATAGGAGTTGGATTGGTGGTGACAGGGCAGTTGGATCCAAATAAATGGCAGAAGCTGATCATGTTTTCACAGTAAACACAGAAAACACACATGTTTTCACAGATAACAGAAATTAGTGATTATTAGAGCCCGGATGTTAAGCAGTAGAAAACAGAAAATAGGCAGGCAAAAAGGCAGTAAAATACACGAAAATAGGCAGTTAAAATTAGAAATAGGCGTTCTATAAACATTTTGAAAATACAAAATATGATAATTAGATTACTTAAATTTTACTGGTTCCACATAATTACAATATATTTCATCAAGTTCTCTTGAGTTAAACTTTGTCTTCTGTCCGAGAGGATATTTTTCATAATTGAAAACGATCTTTCCACATCAACTGATGTGATTGTATCATGCTACTGAATTTGGGCTCATTTCAAGTTTTATGTGTCACCTTCAATTATTTTACCAAATTGTTCCATTTTATCCAAACCTGAGTTTAAAGATAGCACTTTTCTTTAATTTATTGCACATCCCACCTCACCAGGAACAGCTGCAATGTTATTTACCATTTCATTCACTAGATTTACTGAAGCAATGAGTCCCCATCTTTTCAAGTTTTGCCTTTAATTTTAAACCATCGTTTTAGGCAAAAAAAGGCAACTTATAGTATAATAGGCAAAAACATCCAAAAAATATCAAAATAGGCACTATGTCTGAAATCAAGGCATTTTGCCTAACATCCGGGCTCTAGTGATTATAAATTCTCCGTTTGTTATTTCAAGTTCAAATTCTTCCAATTATTAAAGTTTTATCTCTAAATTTTTAATTATATATATTTTTTGGGATGTTGTGTTTTGTGACTAAATTGTGCAAATGCGAAAATAAGTAATTTATTTGAAAATTATTCATTTCAAAATTTATCAATATATGAATGCTCAGTTTTGGATGATAACACAACCTTAATTTAGACAATTTTATTTGAAAAAAATATCTGCTAAAACTGATCACCATAACATGGCTAAACGGCGAGGTGGAACTACATGAAAAGCGTCTCCCCACCATAAAAAACCATGCGCTAGTTAATAATGATAGCCTAATAATAATAATTTAGTATCTGTTCAATCAGAGATACGAAACTCCTGGGCGCTCTTTGTAAAGGTGAGCGATTGGATTGGCCAGCAAAAAAGACTCTGTTCTCTGCTGTAGAATCACTCCCCGGTGGTTCGCAACCCACCTAAAACTGTAGGTCCAATTCATTACCCACGCACAGGTCTCAGACCTATGTGGGCTTCATCCTTCGAAAAAATGAAATAATAATAATAATATTTCTTAAACTTTTTATTTTATTTTTGTTCATTTTTTATGCTTATTATGGATGATTTTAATTGTTATTGTATATTTATTATTTATGTGATTTTAAATTTAAAAAAATTGAAAATTAAAATGCAGAACAATTTTATACCTCCCCTAGTAGAATACTAATATAACCAAAAAGTATTTGCTACACACTTTTCTACTACAGTATTCGGCTTTTTTTTCGATATTTGACCAAGTTCTGACCCTCTCCACCCTCAAACATTTGCGTCAGTGCTCTTCCCGCCTTCTTCGTCCGTTTTTCTTTTGAGTTTTCCACTATTCACTCCCCCTTTTCCACCACTCCACGCCCCCCTTTTCATCCCCGTTTCACTGCACGAATTATGTTTTTCCGCATTGTTGAAGCCTATACATTCTATCTCAAGCATTGTTGGAAAAGCCTTCACGGCCAGTCGACCGGCTCTGCAGAATATTTTCACCATATTCGCCGATGTACAAATCAGAAAAAAGAAAGAAAAACGATAGAGTGAGAAAGAATGCGCTAGAGGGAGGGTACCAGAGAGAGTGAGAGAGAATGAGTGTATGAGAGAGTGAGTGAGAGAGCACGAACGAGGAAGTGATGGAGTGATGACGGAGAAATAGAGTGGAAGTGCTAGTATGAGGGGGCGAGAAAGGTTGAGTGTGGTAGTGATAGAAAGAGGAAGTGATAAAGAGAAAGACTGGGAGGAAGTAATAGAGAAAGAGTGATAGAGTGTGAGAGCGAATGAGAGGAGTAGATAAAAAGAAAAAGAGAATGAAAGAGAGTGTGTGTGTGTGTGTGTGTGTGTGTGTGCTGAGAAGAGGAACCACTGAAAGAATGATTGATAACCTGATTTGAATTTGAAATCTGGATTTCCTCGAACTGGAAAATGCCTTTATGTGTATCTGTGTATCAAACATTTTTCCAGTAATTTCCAAATAAGACAGTTTTGTTGAATGTTGGAGGAAAAATATGGTGACTTTTTGAAGAGAGATGTGTCAATTTGGTTCTTTATATGCATTGAATATTTTTAATATTCAATAATTCCTTAATTCTAAGGAAACTTCGATTCCTCAAACGAAATCCTCCACGATAAATATTTTTACGATATCCCGTAAATTTGCAATTTTGGCAAGGCGATTTCTCATTAACGAATTCCTCTCTAGAATGAATATTTTGCCTGGGTAATCGCTATACTTATAGAGAGGTTCAACCGTACTTCATAGCTAATACTGTAGGATAATCCCGTTTAATAAACAGCTACTTCATGTTATTTATTAGTCGAAGAAACTGTGAAGCTGGAGGGCAAGAGATTGAATTGGGAGGAGAGGAAGAAGAATAAGGATAAAAATGAAGTAACGATGAAGAAGAAGGGGAGGAAGACAAAGAAGAAGGAGGAGAAGGAGGAAGAGGGGAAGAAGAAAAAGAAGGAAGAGGTGAATAAGAAGGAGAAAAGGAAATCGAAGAAAAAGGAGGAGGAGGAAGAGGGGAAGAATTTTAAAGAAGAAGAAAAAGGAAGAAGGAGAAGAAGAATAAGAAAAAAGAGACGTTAAGTTGAATTTGTGGATAGGTTATTACACGTTCCAGAAATTAAGATTCAACTGAATCGGGCAACCTGCTAGTATTATAATATTTAGATACATTTTTTCAAACGCAATTTTTCTCCCTCAAGAAGGATGCGTCTCTTTACGCACTCTGGATGCTTGCGCCCTGGAGCAACTGCTCCACTCGCTCCATTATCGCTACGCCACTGATGGAAGATCTCTATAATATTTCGCACCTATGGCCGAAAATGTGTGTTTGCTGGCTCGAGATCAAACACTTGAAGCGTTTGAGAGCCGGTAAAACATTTTTGCCCGCGTTGCGAACTCTATTTTCCTACAGTGACCCGAAAAAGTGCCTATTTTTGCACTAACTATAGCATGCAAAATAGTCTATTCCTGCACCAGTGCGGGAAAGTAAATTCCAGTGCGCGAAAGTACTTTTCCGCACTCCAGATTTGCAACCTAACAACACAAAATAGTGAGCATGTAATACGCAGGTTCCCTATTCTGCATTCAAAAATAGGTTGGCTACTCTGCTTCAGCTGTGAAATAGTTGTTTTAGTTGTTGTTGAAATCGCTTTGATTCGAAGATAGGTTATGTGAGGAATTGTCAGGTTATGTATGTCCTGTTTTGTTCTTTATACATTACTGTAGGAAAAATTTAATGTGTAATACGAGTGCAAAGTATTGTTTCTGCACTCGAGAAACTTAGCAGAAAAACGGTATTTTGCACTCTAGTTACACAAATAGCTATTTTCGCCACACAAAAAAAAAAAAAAAAAAAAAAAAAAAACTAACAAACAAACAAAACAACAATGTTGGCAATTTTGAAAGCGAAATTTTAAGGCTATGGTACTAGCAAGAATACAATGTTTTTGAGGTTATGAAAATATCATAGTATTCTATTGTTTGATATCAAAACTACAAAATAAACAGGATAATGCATATCAAGTTATGAAACAATAATTTATAAAATATATTACAAATACTACAATATATATATATAGCTCATTACCGTAATATTATGTGATCATTTCTCTATGATTTGTGTGATCGGACACGATCAGCTGTCATTCAAGGTCATTTTCTTTTCCGCCCTAGGGCGGTAAACGTTTACAGACCTCGTCGGAAACCGAACACTTTCGGCTTCCATATGATGCACGAAAAACAGCTCATTATGTCCTAGTGTTGGGAAAAAAATGTTTTATAGACCGCTTTAACTTTCACACATACTGCCATGGTCACCCATCGAAACGATGACCCAAACATGAGTATCTTGACTTCATGAACACAATGTTTGATTGAGGGAATGAAAGGAGGGAAAGAGAGTTGATAGACAGGTGGAAGAAGTGTGGAAAAAACAAGAAGAAAGAGGTGGGTAGAACGGAAGTGGATAATTCAGGGACATGGTGTGAAAGGCAATGAAGTGATAAGCACCCCACTTACCTAGTGCATTCGACTAAAACAATGAAAATGGAATTGGAGAAGAAAAGAATGTAAAAAAACCGTTATAGTAAGTACAATGAGGAGAACAAGAGAGAATGAGGAGGAAGAGGAAGAAGAAGAGGAGGAGAATGAGCAGGAGGAGGAGAAGAAGAAGAAGAAGAAGAAGAAGAGAGAAGAAGAGTAGTAAGTACAGTAGTTTAGGTGAGAGGAGAGATGGTAAAGACAAAGAGTAAATGGGGTGTCAACAAACTAACTTGGAAAACTAGTAATCTCAGTAATCACAGTTTTTAATATTTTCTTCTTCTTCTTCTTCTCCTGTCTTCTTCTTCTTCTACTCTCTTCTTCTTCTGTCTGATTCTTCTCCTTCTTCTCCTGCTCATTCTCCTCCTCTTCTTCTTCTACTACTCTCTTCTTTTTCTATCTTTTTCTTTTTCTTCTTCTACTACTCTCTTCTTTTTCTATCTTTTTCTTCTTCTACTACTCTCTTCTTCTTCTCCTCTCTTCTTCTTCCATCTTCTTCTTTTTCGTCTTCTTGTCTCTTCTCCTTTCCTCTTCTCCTTCTTCTCCTACTCATTCTCCTACTCTTCTTCTCTTCCTCCACCTCCTCTTCCTCCTCCTCCTTTTTATTCTCATCCTCCTCCTCTTCTTCCTCCTTATCTTCCTCTTCTTCTCCTTCTCCTCCACCTAATCTTCTTCTTCCTCTTCCTCCTTCTCCTACTCCTCCTCCTCTCTTCTTCTTCTCTCTTCTTCTTCTTCTCTCTTCTTCTTCCATCTTCTTCTTTTTCGTCTTCTTGTCTCTTCTCCTTCTTCTCCTACTCATTCTCCTACTCTTCTTCTCTTCCTCCAACTCCTCTTCCTCCTCCTCCTTTTTCTTCTCATCCTCCTCCTCTTCTTCCTCCTTATCCTCATCTTCTTCTCCTTCTCCTCCACCTCATCTTCTTCTTCCTCTTCCTCCTTCTCCTACTCCTCCTCCTCTCTTCTTCTTCTCTAATATTCTTCTTCTTATCCTGTCTTCTTTTTCTTCTTCTACTATTCCCTTCTTCTTCTCTCTTAATCTTCTTCTTCTTCTCCTCATGTCTTCTTCTTTTTTTTCTTCCTCCTCCTTTTTCTTCTTCTCCTTTTTCTTCTCCTCCTACTCCTCCTTCTCCTCCTCCTCATTCTCTCATCTTCTACTTATTCTTCTTCATCTCTCTTCTTCTTCTTCTTCTTCTTCTTCTTCTACTCTCATCATCTTCTTCTTCTTCTTCTCCTTCTTCTTTCTTCTTCTCCTCCTGTCTTCTTCTTCTTCTTCTACTACTACTTCTACTTATTCTTCTTCATCTCTCTTCTTCTTCTCCTCCTGTTATCTTCTTCTTTTTTCTTCGTATTCCTCCTCCTTTTTCTTCTACTCTTTCTGTTTTCTCTTCTTCTCCTTTTCCTTCTCCTCCTCCTCCTCCTCCTCTTATCCTTTTCCTCCACCTCCTCCTCTTCGTCTCCTGTCTTCTTCTTCTTCCGGCTCTCTAATTACATGACTGCAGGTCTTCTGACTGACACCTACTACAATATTCTAGTTGTATGGTAATTAAAATTGATATTATTTTGAAATTCTTATAATTGTAGAATGAAATATCTTGACAGTTGCTCCTTGATATAAGTCTACTACAGTTCGTATTCTTGTTTTGGTTTGGGAGTACAAAACTTGTAATAACTGTAATTTCTATTACATTCAATGTCTTGTAAATGAGCAACACGCATTTCAATATTTTTAATGTTATTTCAATGTTTATTTTTATGTTGATCATACAACATGATGGGTATTTCCTGTACATAAGATCATCTTGATGAGAGCTTGATTTTTCATTCGTGCTTTTCAATTCTCAGATCTTGTACGAAGGAAAGAAATGAATTACAATTTTGTCAGGTATTACGTTTTAGTATCAAGAGTCAAAGATGTCAAGTACAAGATGTTTTGCTATAAAATAATAACACCCGTCATCTCAATTTCCAAGTTTTATGAAAAAATTGAGTTACTTAAGTTGAGTGTCAAATCAAATAAACAATTCATCTTTCAAATTACATATAAGATGAAGATCTTTCAGATTACATATAAGATTACTAAGGAAAATCAAATTTGCTTCTCTGAAAAGCTTCCAAGAAAATATGAATTTTTGAGTTGGCACCTTTTAAAAAGTCTCTGAAACTTCAATCTCTGATGAAGTGAATAAGCACCATCAGTAAATTTGGTATTCAAATAACTTTTATATCTTCGTTGTTGGCTATATTCTTTTTGTCTTGGAAAATAAATTTCGAACGTTCTTGTAAATCTAAAAAAACGTATTCTTGTCATAAAATAACAGCTCTTTTCATTATAGTTTATAATGCTCTACTTAAAGGCTCTACTTATTAAATTAATGCCGATGAATCGGAACCCACCTAAAATTGTAGGCTCAACTGATCAATCACCATCATCAAATTTATTACTAAAGATAGATCGGGAACAAGAACTCTCTGGAATGGAACAAACTCATAAAAGAGCTGTGCTTGTCAGCAGTGAACCACTCAGCAGGACTTGTGATAAGTTTATGTGATAATTCTTTCTGTGGCAGTTGACATTATTTTTTCTTTTTGTGGCAGTATACACAGTGCTATTGTGATACAGCATGTCAAGTGACAGTAATTGTGCTTAGAAAGTGTTTAGTATATTAGACATTTCTTATTCATTTAACTAACATAATCAATGTGAACACAACAGGCTATTGCCCAAAACTTTCTTTGTAGTTGTGAAAGTGATATTGTGGAAGATATCCATAATGAATAATAAGTCGAAATTGTCACAACCACATTTATTGAAGATTATTAACTGATTTTTTTATGGCGATAAGTTAGTTGTTACATCTATTGGATTTTATGTAAAATGAACTGAAAAATTGAATAAAATACGTCCCAGACCTCTAGAATCACCCATATTTGAGATATCAGACAAAATATGCAAAATTCGGTCTCGAAAAACATGCACCATTTAGATTTGATCCACATTAACTTCGTTAAATGGGTAATAAACACGGAAACTTTATTAGCAAAACTTGTAGTAAATTTAATTCTGAAGAGAATGGTGTAAAATTGGTTTATAATCAACAAACAGAAAGTTTAAAAAATTAATTTTTAATTATAAACCTATTTTACACCATTCTCTTCAGAATTAAATTTACTACAAGTTTTGTTCATAAAGTTTCTGTGTTTATTAACCATTAAACGAAGTTAATGTGGATCAAATCTAAATGAAGCATATTTTTCGAGACCGAATTTTGCATATTTTGTCTGATATCTCAAATATGGGTGATTCTAGAGGTCTGGAACGTGTTTTATTCAATTTTTCAGTTCATTTTACATAAAATCCAATAGATGTAACACCTAACTTAACGCCATAAAAAAATCAGTTTGGCTTTATTTCCATACTTTCCTAGAGAATCGGGGGAAATCTTTCACTAGCCGTAACTCCCTAACAAAGCATTTCCGGACATATGTTTATATAAACTTTTTTCATTTTTTTGATGAGAGGAAACCACCTTAGAAGTTTGTCGGGTTACTTGTGGGACAACCTGTATACTAAACATGGAATGATACAATTGGCTAAGCGAGAAAGAGGCTGACCTTCATTGACGGTTTGTGATTGGCTGAAGGCCATAACAAGTCACACCCACTAGTGGGAGGAGCAACAAGCAAAAATAAGAATCAAATCAGGAATTAAAAACCGTGAACATGTAGAAAGTAACAAAAAAGAACAATACACAATTAAATTAGGATAGAATTGAATTGTTTTAACTTGAAAATTGAAGATTACTGTCATTGATAATGGACACAAGTCCAAGGCTGAAGATAATGTTGAATTTCTGCATTTGATTGGCAAAGGCAGACAATTAAACATTTTAGAAGCTTTGGAGATAACTAGGTTGGTAATAAGCGATTCCAATACAAGTTTAAATGATCAAATTTATTTTAACCAATTCAATACAACTAACTTGGTCTCATCATAATATATTTTGACCTACATTTCAATAACGACATTTTTGTGTCTTTGTAGGTTGACCTTGACTGCATTTCAGTGAGCTTCAAATTTTCTAAGTTAAAATGATTCAATTCTAGCCTAATTTACTTGTGTATTGTTCTTTTTTGTTACTCTCTGCATGTTCACGGTTTTTAGTTCTTGATTTGATTCTTATTTTTGCTTGTTGCTCCTCCCACTAGTGGGCGTGACTTGATATGGCCTTCAGCCAATCACAACTTTCAATGAAGGTCAGCCTCTTTCTCGCTTAGCCAATAGTATCATTCCATGTTTAGTATATATTAAGCCACTCTGTACTTGAGTTTTAGTTTGTTTGAGATGATAATGGTATTACAACAGAAACTAGTGTCTCAATATTTTTAATAAATGTGGTTGTGACAATTTCGTCTTATTATTCATTATGGATATCTTCCAAAATATCACTTTCACCACTACAAAACATCTATGCCAATTTTAGCTTCGTCCTGAAGATTTATTGACACAGGCAGATTCTTCTTCTTAGCACTTCTTTCTTCTTCCTAGCATTCCATAACAATATTATTCTTTCTGGGAAATCACTGTGAAATCTCTATTCTTTAAATAAGTTCAAATTTAAATAAATATCAATTATCAAATTCAACTGTAAATTTAAATGAAATTTAGAGATTGGTGCGTAAATACTCTGTAAATTTTCGGCTCTGAAATCTGGAACAAAATTCAAAGTTATATCCGCTTTTTTGTCAATATTACTGATCTTCCAGTGTATGATATTTTCATTGACGATGGAGTAGCACCGAAATTTTTCCATTCAATTTCGAGCAAGGTGATATGAATCATTGATTCCAAATTTTGGTCAATAGCAAATTCAACGGCATAATTTGAATTCTCCAGAGCTTGAATGTGTTCGGCGGTTTCCGGTTTAATTTCATTTTTCTTATTGTAAACTGCTTTCTTTGTACTATTTAACTGTTTCAGTGTTTCGTCTCCAAAGTGAACATTTAAATTAATATTCTTGTTTTAGAAAGAATTAGTAATTGTACTTTCAAGTGAAATTTCTAGTTGAACTATAACCTAAAATTTGTATTTCCTTGTTCAAAATTTGTAAAGAAAGCAGTAGTGGGCTATGCCTGTTGTATCTTTACTTGTAATTGTAATAAATGAATAATAAATGCACCTGCTTTTTGTTTCTATTCACAAAGATAATGAAATACAGCTGAATTTCTGTGCAACGAAATTAATTATCCATGCGAAAAATTTATTCTAGAGAGGTATTGTTAATGAAGAGTCGTGTTGCCAAGGTAGGACATGAAAATTCTTAACGTAGAGGTTCTCGATATTTAGACGTTCGTTCTATGGAGATTTGACTGTATTTTAAAGCCAAGCTGTGAATTTTGTAAATCATAGAACTACAGTTTCTACTTTCCAAGCAACCAGTGGTAGTTTTATAAACACATCCGTTCTGTCCGCGGTCATCCAAGGAAGAGACTGGATCTGAATTCTTATTTTTACAGCGGAAATTCACACTGACATCGGAGCATTCCTTTCTTCTTCGTCTTCTTCTTTCTTCTTCTCCTCCTCTCCCTCCTTTTCCTCTTTATCCTCATTACTTTTACTTCTTCTCCTTGTTTCTTCATTCTCTCTCACAGACACTATCTCTCTCATTTACTCATTCCCTGGCATCCACCTGTGAGTCCCCACATCCTTTATGTCGTTGTTTTTCTTCTTCTTTTTCGGATGCCAATCATGTGGTCTTTCCAGAGTCCTTCGGAAGTTGATATGCCGCTTTGACTAGACATTCAAGCAAAACATATCATTATGCGGTAGTCAAAGCCGGGCTTGAATTGGATGATTCAAACTAGACAACTAGTTGGACTGGAAATGCGATCCGAACTTCGTTTTTTGACAAAGAAATGCAGTAGTATCAGTTCCTCTACAGTGTTGCCACTGTTTACTATTATTGACAAAATAATAAAAAGCCTTGATGCGTTGTTGAGCTATTGTTATTCATTTTTATCATTCTGAAAGCTATTGTGGGTTTTGATCTTCTTGATATTATCATTAATCGTGAATTATTGTGCTTCAGGGTGAAATATCTAGTAAAACAGACCTAACCTAAGATTTTGATTCTATTTTGAAATTATGTGAAGAGCAGGTTTGGACAATAGCCTGTTAATTGTATGTAAGTAAATTAATTGTATGTTAGTTAAATTAATAAACAATTAAACTTTAAAATTTATATAATGAGTAGAGAAGTGAGCACTTCCGCAGTGTTATATGCAGTAGGAGGGTGAACGGAAGGAGAAGAAGAAGAAGAAGAAGAAGAAGAAGAAGAAGAAGAAGAAGAAGAAGAAGAAGGAGAAGAAGAAGGAGAAGGAGAAGAAGAAGAAGGAGGTGGAGGAGGAGGAGGAGGAGAAGAAGAAGAAGGAGGTGGAGGAGAAGAAGAAGGAGAAGAAGAAAAAGGGAGGAGAAGAAGATGAAGAAGAAAAAGGGAGAAGAAGAAGGAAAAAGGAGGAGAAGAAGAGGAAGAAGATGAAGAAGAAAAAGAAGGGAGGAGAAAAGAGGAAGAAGAAGAAAAAGGGAGGAGAAGAAGAGGAAGTAGAAGAAGAAGAAGAGGAGGAGGAGGAAGAAGAAGAAGAGGAGGAGGAAGAAGAAGAAGAAGAAGAAGAAGAAGAAGAAGAAGAAGAAGAAGAAGAAGAAGAGGAAAAGGAAGAGGAGGAGGAAGAAGAAGAAGAAGAAGAAGAGGAAGAAGAAGAAGGGATGAGAAAGAAGAGGAAGAATGAGAAGGAGAAAGAAGACAAATAATACTATGGATAACTTTTATCACACCTCTCAGTATGTGATGTCATGATAGCATCCATAGTACCATGAAATTGAGTTTAAAAAGAGTTTTATATTTTATGCAGCCTAACTATTATGGAGTAAAATAGAGTTTTATAAATATTTTAGTGGAGTCATGTTCGAACTTAGCTACAGGGTGGGAACATACAACTTGGCAACACTGTTGTGTCATCAGGTTTATCATGTAAACACCACTGACTACATATGATATAGGGACACATACAGTATAACGATAAGAGCTATTCATTTGTCAGTGGGATTGCTGCGTTGCCGTTTACGTATTTCGGCCCTTTAGCTTTTGTTCGGCTATGAGTAAAACTTATATATTTTAATAAAAACTTGAAAAACACTTAAGAGGAAATTGTGACTCACGTTATGGCGTGACGGCCGTTTCACTCTGATGTTAAGAGCATCGTCAGACGACCCACAGTAAACTCATGTGTGTTCGTGTACTGTGGGTCGTCTGATGAAGCTCTTGACATCAGAGTGAAACGGCCGTCACGCCATATCGTGAGTCACAATTTCCATTTGAAAGTGTTTTTCAAGTTTCTATTATATATTAGTGAAAACAAGATGGATCTTCAACATCACTATATTTTTTGTTCCCAGTAACGTTTTGCGGCTTGCTGCATTACAATTTATTACTATTTTCTAGTGAAAGCTTCCATAAGAATTAAATTTATAGTAATTACAAACACAAGTACTAATTAAACTAGTTGTAAATTCTCCACAAACCCTGTAAAGAATTTTGTTAGGTTAAGTTCGTTACACAGAATTTCTAACCCTAGTTCCCATGAGCAATGTATGTTTTGTTGAAGAGAACTTAGCTAGAAAGTAAGCATGTGAAAGACCACTCAGATAAGAAAAACGATTCCACGCAATTAATAGGAGAGTGAGTGAATAAGCATGCATAGAAAAGGAGGTAAATTCACACACAAAGAACGTGGAATAAAGGAGTGCGGCGAATAAACGCTTTAGGATAAGTAATAAAGGCGGGTGGGTACCGTTGAACACGCGAAGGTGAATTCGCCAGGCTCGCTTCGTGAATGTCTGTCAGTCTGTCTTTTCTGTCTTTCAGACAGCTGAGTCTTTTCGTACTGTTTAACACATCGCTGAGACTCAATGACTTGGCCACTTGTACTTGGCTGAATTAGCTGGCAATGTATCCATCCATCAAAAACAGTGTCCTTTTCAAGTCTTTTTATTCCACTGTATCACCGTCTCTTTTCTGGTGTTCCTTTCTCTCTCTACGTCCTACGCTTCAAGTAGTGACGTATCATGGCTGTACCCATTCGTGTAGGTGTATACAGCGGGCAATTAGTCTGTCTTATACACCTTCTTTCTGTGAAATTGTCACTCATTTAGCTTCTGTCTCCTTTTTCTCAAAAGAAAAATATTGATGCCCCATTTGCGTGAATTAATCGTATTAATCATCCAAAATTAATATCTCGAGTGATATGTATAATTATTTTGAAAGAGTTATGAAGGATTGAAGAATAACACAGATATTGTCAATTTCTACTAGTTTTTATTATGCAAAACCAGGTTTCAATGCTCATGGCATCATCATCATCAGTTGCATGTTGAGTTAAAACTAAAATTTGGTAACCAAATGTTTTACCAAATTTTAGTTTTAACTCAACATGCAACTGATGATGATGCCATGAGCATTGAAACCTGGTTTTGCATAATAAAAACTAGTAGAAATTGACAATATCTGTGTTATTCTTCAGTCATGGAACAGTTCTACAATATCTCTGAAAACAGTGTTAAATTTATTAAGCGTTATTAACATTGGGGGTGTATTTTTACTTCACTTTTTGTATATTTTGTATTTCACTAATAATCCCCTCCATGTTTTCCTTTCTCCTGGCAATCAACGTTTTTTTTTGTCCTCACTAGACCAGGAAGAAAACATTGCATTTCTAGGAGTTTTGTTGGATAGGCGTTTGACCTGGGCTCCATACATTGAGAAAATATGTTGTAAAATTTCATCTGGGGTATCTGTCCTGCGACAGCTTGCTAGATTAAATGACAAAAAGTTACTTTTTACAGCTTACAATGGGTTCTTACTATCACATAATTATGCTATCTTATTATGGGGTAATTCATCAAAACAAAACCTTGATAGGATGTTTAAGATCCAAAAGAAAGCGGTTAGGCTGTTGTTCAAGAGACTTGGTCTCCTAATTGCACCCTGCTTATATGTGTATTTAGCTACTTTATATATACTGTACTTTATGTACTATACTTTATATATATACTCATCAATCACCATCATCCAACTACCATTATCCATTACCCACGCTCAGGTCTCAGACCTATGTAGGCTTCATCCTCAAAAGAAAAAAAAATGTAAAAAAGAGTGATATTAACCAAAATCTTGACGTACACGATTATAATACAAGAAGTCGAGGAGATCATCTCTTTGTGAGTCAAAATAGTAGCTTATTCAAGCAAAAACCTTTGTTATATTGGTAGGAAATTCTACAACAAGCTACCGCAGTTTTTAAAGAGTATTGAAAGTATAGAAATATTTAAAAAACATTTGAAAATTGTTTTATAGTATACAAGAGTTCCTTTCATAACAAAATTAAGCCTTACCTCAACTAATTGATATAGTAATTATGGTAACTAGTGTATAAGACAGTATACTTTTTAATCTGACTTGTCTTATGCTCCTTAACTGGAGTCTCCAAGACGTTATCTAAAAAAAAAAAAAAAATACTTGTTAGGTTGCTTGCTCAGTATAGAGCATCTAATACTCAAGGATAATCGGTAACGGTAATCGGTAACGGTGACCGATTAGATTGGCCAGCAAAAAAGACACTGTTCTCTGCTGTAAAATCACTTCCCGGTGGTTCGTAACCCACCTAAAACTGTAGATCCCACGCACAGGTCTCAGACCTATGTGGGCTTCATCCTCAAAAAAAATAAAAAAATACTGGTAATAAAATGAATAGATGGTAAAAACTGATTTTAATAGTTGAATAAATTTGAGTAACGTGATTACTTTCTCAAAATTTTTATGATTTAAATTTTATATTAATTTGATTGTCATGTTAGGCACAGGCTAATAACATTTTTATTTGTTGACGTGGCGAAGTTTGGACAGTAATGTATCTTCTGGGTCTCACCCAATCAGTTGACGAAAGTGACCTGTCAAACTGAGGAATATGGAAATCTGGCTAAGGCAAGTACTTAAAAGAGTACTTTAACATCATTTTCTTTAATTAAAAGAAGAATAAACTTCTTTTATTGATGTGGTATAGCGATTTTGTTGTAGTTCGTAGAGATCTATAGTTGCTGGAAAGTTTTAAGGGGGTCTTAAATTAGAATTTAGCTGACCTTTTTTCAGATTTTTTTGGAGGTCAGCACCCCTTCTGGGATTACCCTTGGTTGAGGACGTCATTCCTTTTTTCAACTTGAAAATCTGTTGATATTTTATATGTTTTTTCAAATATGGCAACGTTTGTGGTCGAAATGCTTGTCACTTGTCAAAATCTTATTAAACAAAACAGAGATCTGAGAAAACAGATTGGTGTGTTGAATCTCTCAACTTCTGGGTTGCTAGGCAGGAACACTACCGATACTCCCACGGTGTACATGGTCAGTACCCATGAAACTAGTCATCACTTTGTGACGCTAACCCATCATCAGATTAGGACATCCAGAAAGTGAGGAGTAATCAAAAGAACACCTCTGAAAAACAGGGAAGCCTTCTGCCTTGAAACAGAGCACTCTGCCTAGAGCAGCAGTTACGTTACGTACGTAATTCCGAAGGCCCGTTGCTATTTTGTGGTTTGCGTTGCCAGTCCACAATTTACTAAGGACTGTGCCCGTATCATAATTCAGGTTTCCCACACTCTCGACACCAGTCTCACGGATCCTGTGTCGCCACTGTTCTCTCTCTCTCTCTCTCACACAGAAACTCACTCTCTCTGCACCATTACTTCCTCTCTTTCTTTATTTTTTATCCGCTCTCTTGTTTCAATCGGGTGTGCATCCACCGTACAACGTACATGAAGCAGATGAATCCAACGATTAACCTCACAGTTCCGTTAGCATCTTCTGTTTCACTGCTAGGAGATTCTCGTGTTATGTTTCTCGTGCATGTTTACTAAGTCGATATATACAGTAGGTTGCCATGAGCCGTTTTGCCGCAAAATCGTATTCCTTTCATTGTTTACTGCATGAGTAATGAATAAAAATAGAAAATCGAATACAATTATTCTTCAAAATATTAGAGATCTGTGATGTTTTCCATGACGAAATACTTCCACCAAGAAGAAATCAAATCATATATTTAGCTCAACAAAACGGATACAACACCAATCTAGTAGACAAAATCCTGAATAAAATGAAAAATAAAAACCCAAAACCTGTAAACCAAAACGGATTTGTCACACTCACATATTTCAACAAAAAATCACACAAAATAGCTTTAATTTTACAAAAATCAGGATTTAACACAGCATTCAGAACAACAAACAACCTTAAAAAACTAGCTCCAACAAAAAAACAGCTCACGTAACAAACAGCACAATTAACAAATTCAACAAACCAGGAATATATAAGCTCAAATGCAACACATGCCCCAAGTACTACATAGGACAAACAGGCAGATCATTCAGCACAAGATACAAAGAACACATCAAAGCACTACATTCCAACTCTGACTCAACATTTGCAGATCACTGCTGAACATTCACACAATAACAATAGTGATAGCCGCGAGCCGTAGCAGGTATCTGTTCAATCAGATAGAGATAAGTAGCTTTCTCCTGGGTCCACTTTGTAACGGTGACCGATTAGATTGGCCAGCAAAAAATACACTGTTCTCTGCTGTAAAATCACTTCCCGGTGGTTTGGAACCCACCTAAAACTGTAGGACGAACTCATCAATCACCATCATCCAACTCATTACCCACGCACAGGTCTCAGACCAATGTGGGTTTCATCCTCAAAAAAAAAAAAAAAAAAAAAAAATACATCCAAACTGACTTGGAAATTCTACACACATTCCAAAAAAGCCTCAAACTAAATACACTGGAACAATATGAAATATTCAAACACCATAAACAAGATGGAACCAACTTACTCAATGACCAAACACAATATTCAAACCCAACGCAATTTTCAACTATATAATGGCCAATCATCCTGACCTCAACAAAGCATGACTCCTGCCGGCAGGCTGACGAAGCTTCTTTTCAGAAGTGAGTAAAGACAATATATTAAATTGAAATACAGTGTCAGTTTTGATATTAGAGATGTTGCAATGTTTATAAAATTACTAAATGTTAAAACATGGTAATTAATTTCAAAATGCTTTTAATGCTGTAAATTATAACGAAGACTTCCGCTGCTTCGGACATTGACAACTGCATTAAATATCTAATGGAATTCGATGAACGCCACAACACAAAAAGTCAATGCTGGGAATCAAACATCTTATCTTCCTCCTCCTTGTCCTTCCCCCCCCCCTTCTATTTCTCTTCCACCTACCTTCTTGTTTATTCCTCGAAGATTATATAGGTTTTCACATCATTCTTTTTTCCCCCTTCTCCTTCATCGTGGTCAAATGGTAGAGTGAACATTACTGCCCAAACTTCGCCACGTCAACTAATAAAAAGACATTCTATTCTATTCATCTCAACAATCTTTCCTTTTCACCATCTTATACTTCTTATAAAGATGTCCTGCTACTCCTACATCAATTATTATTAATACTTGTATTAGTAGGTCCACCATGTTTTCCAAAACATGGCTCAAATGGGGAGGTGGAACGGTGGAAATACTTGTAAGAGTACTCATCAATAACAGCCATTAGCTTATTAATTTCAAAGTTTTTTTTATTATTTCAATGATACTCTTGTGCGCGACGGAAAAATTATTTTCTTTGCGCTCAATAAATTCGCCATATGTTGTTCTTGTGTTAAGTTAGGTTATGAAAGTATCTTATATTTCCAATTGTAATTTTTTGTGCTTCATTGGCAAATAAAATTTCCATGTATCTATTTGAAATCCTCAACTCTGTCTGTACAGATTAGTTGCGACCATCATCCTAGAACTAGTTTCTAGTACTATAAATACACATAACCACAACAAAATTTACCTCATTCAATGATAAAACTATGCCATAATACACGACAAAGGAACGACAATCATACTTGCGTAACTGCTAACAGTAATATTCATTCTTCAATGCATAGATTTGTAAGCGCACTCCAACTAGGTGCTCAGTACAAAGAACGCAAGAAGCAAATCGTGCAGCAGACCAGAAAAGTGTGCCGACAATTCGCCTTGAACTTATGAAACCAACATTTATTCTTCTCCTTCTTCTTTTTCTTCTCTTTATTCCTTCACCTACTCCGCGGGTGAAAGGGGGCGGACACGTTGACAACACTGCCAACTGAATCAGAACGCGCAATATCGCGCAGAAGGCTGAACACCGTTTAGCGAACCGATAACTAAATCGGTGTCAGATCGGTTGCTAGGCAACCAACCACAGCTGCTGACACGACACGAACACGATCCGACACGGATTCATCTGGCAACGCATGAATGGAGATGAAGAAAAAAATGGAGGTAGCGTTTTTGCATAGAGCATTCGATTCACATGATACCTGCTGAGTGATAGCTAGGTTTGTGCGTGACACAAAAACTGGTAAACTGTACTACTGAACGGAATAAATAGTAGTAAAAAAAATTGACTGTACTAGTGATTTAAATTACGTTTTAAATGCAGTAACTTCTAATGCGTAACATACTAATTTAAATGAGGTATCCAGATGTACTATTTAGATTGGAGTACCTTATTTGTGTAAATTTACAGTTTCTTAAACGATGATAATAATAGTAATATCGTGTGACCTGGCTGACTTAGGTCTGGTGTCACAGTTATCAGGTCACACCTGAATAAGTTCGTGACTCAACGACTGTTTTTAGGCAGCCGGGACCGACAGCTTAACGTGTCCTCCGAAACAACGGGAGTAGTCCAAGGTAAATCTTTCGGTCAGAACTGGGATCGAACTCGGGACCTTTGGGTTTGCAAACCAGCACTTAACCCACTCCATTCTGCTACTGTCACGAAATCATAAATTAGTATTATTATCGTTGCATAGGTAGATATCGATTAAGTAAAGAAAATCCTAGTGACTTATTTGCAGATGCACTAAGTAAAATGGAGCACTGTCATTAGCTGTTGACTGGAGACCTGTCACACCCACTTCTAGCTCAGCCTCTGATAGGCTGAACCGTGCTACGCTGTGATTGGCTGCATACTGGGATCTGTTACACCCACTTGTAGCAATGGGAGGAGCTAACCAATGACAGACTAAAATCAACAACATGTGTAGTAAAATCCAGCCTATGAGAAGCATCAATTTTAATTTGTCAGTAGTGTTACGTTTTTTGGGTAAACATGAAGCTGTTGAAATTCTTTTATTTCTGTTTTTTAAAATATTTATTTTATTGAAAGTCATAAATAACTGTTATTACATTCATTAATCCCATCATTTAATTTAATTTTAGATCGGTTGAGAATTTTATAACTGCCAAGACTAGGATTTCGTTCTTTAAAATAAATGTAATTTTCACAACATCGATTCTTATTTACTATGGATACGTTATCTGTGATCTGATGACTTAGTACTCTGCGCCCTGGTTCTTAGTACAATTCATTGATTTAATTGTGGTTTATTATTGTCTTTGTTTGGTGTGATGTCTACCCTTCAAGTTTAATAGTATTTGAACATATATTTCTTTCATCTAGTCACTGTTACCCTTATTAAAACTGCTTGAAAACTGATTATCCAAGTAATATTTAGATATGCTGACCATACTATGTATGCATTTGTACCCAATGTGATTTGGATCTTGAGAATTTATTTAATGGGAGGCCCTACACCCTACACTATCATTACTTTTGCCGATATTTGGATTTTGTGTGACAAAATCCATTTATGGATGATGAAATGATGAATCGCAGGAATTCCATTAACTTTACACCATAAAACTAAGTTCGTATTTACAAATATGTTCATTCTATGGACGAAATAATTTTGACTTTGTATTATATTCAACTAACTTTTCAAAATATGTGTAATGTATTTAAAAATGTCACTTGAAGGATTTGTGCCTTAGACTCTTCGCATATGATTCCTGGACTCTACAAAACTAATTAGATTAATTGAAAATTTATTTAAACGTGACAAAATTAATAAAACACGACCCTTTAAATTGGATAGGTGGATGGATCATGGGCATTCCATTCGACTTTCACCATGAAACTTAATTTGATTTTACAAATCTGTCCATTTACAATATCCATTTTGGACGAAATAAATTTGACACTAAATTATATTCAACCAACTTCTCAAAATATTTATATTTGAAAATGGCACTTGAACTATTTGTGCCTCAGACCTCAGACCCCTTTTATAAGATTTTTAAAACTTACAAAACTATTCACATCCTACGACTCATCAAATTTCCACCACCAGCTAGCAGTAAACCACCACCTACTTGCAACAAACAACTGCTATTATGCATCTCAGGTTAATCCCGGATTTAACTGACCAACACTTCAACAAAGACAAACATGCGTCGGGGTTACCCACCCTTGATCTTATCTCTTTCTCCCTCCGAACTGTTGTCACACCATTTCCCATACTTGTTTACTTTCTAACAAACAAAACAAGGCCTTACAAGCTTGGCACAATGTCAGATGAATCAACATATAACACTTGCAAACCACCCAAACCCTTTTACTAAACTTTCCAAACGCACCCACTCAACCAGAATCTCCTCCCACCCCCACAACAAACCTCGGTTAGTGAGGTTTGGGCACTGCTGCCAAACTCCCCCCCCCCTCACCCCTTAATCGTTAGTCAATATGCGTCAATATTTTACAACTTTTGATAATCGGAACGATAAAATTGCCCCAGCAAACATTCTGCAGTCCCGCCCCTCATTGAATACAATGCCACTCTTGTCTGAGATGACGGTCTTAACAATCAATTCTCTTCCAATATACAGTCTAGTAGTTGGGACTAGATGTGATAAATTGAAATTCAATACTGTCTTTACGGATTTTAGGGCCACATTGGGAATATTGGAAGAAATGCATAACAATATACGTTGGATACAACTATATAGGTCCTAGCTTGTCCAGCTTTGAATTTTATAGCTGTTTAGATTTGATAAGGTTGTACTAAGGTAAATTGAAATTCAGTTCTGTATTTTCAGATTTTAGGGCCAGATTGCAAATATTAAGAGTAATGCATAACATTACAGCTATAGCTATAATAATAATAACTACTTTATATAGGTGCTGACTTGACTAGCTTTGGACTGTATAGCTCCTATCGTCTTGTTTCAATTTGATGAGGTTAGACTGTTTATGATAAATTGAAATTCAATACTGTCTTTACAGATTGTAGGGCCACATTGGGAATATTGGAAGGAATGCACAACAATACACATTATTTATATATATATATACAACTATATAGGTCCTAGATTGTCCAGCTTTGAGTTTTATAGCTGTATAGATTGGATGAGGTTGTACTAAGATGAATTGAAATTCAGTTTAGGGGCAAATTGCGAATATTGGGAACACAACTAGACCATGAATCTTTATAGATCCTAACGTCTTGGTTCAATTTGATGAGGTTTATTATCAATAGAAAGAGAATTGGTCATGTTATAAAATGACCCATTTGAAAATTTTTATTTGTAATATTTTTTTGATGATGCTCACATGGGTCTGAGACTTGTACTTGGGTAATGAGGTGGATGAACTAAAGACGGCGGGAATTAACAGCTATCCCCATAAATTTACTCATTCAGAAATTTGTATTGTCTCCATTTTACTTATAATTGGTTGGGTTTTATGTAAAATGAGTTGAGAAAACTAATAAAACTATGTAGGTCACTACATAATGCTAGCAGTCATTTTAGAGGTATTCAAATAAATGAGCAAGGATTGCCACCAAAACACGATAGTTCTAATTTTAAAGCAGTTTTTGAACAAAGGGGTTTGTTCTTTAGAGAAATCGATAAACTTTGTTAATTGTACAATAAACCTGCTTTTTTTCTGACAAAAATTATGTAGAATTTAATTCTGAACAAAAAAGTTGGAACCAGGTAGCAAAAACACACCCAGATTTCATAAAATCGGCTTTTACTGAATCAGAACACTAATTTTGCACCGTTTGCTATTTTTGTGTGGTTTGATTTATTGACATCCTAATTTTATGTTTACAATAGTGTTTTGCGCTATTGGGTCACTCAGCATTTTTTTCAGAATCAAGTGTTCTCTTCAAGTTGTGTCAGAACTGTGTAGTACAATTGACCTGACCACGTTTATTTACTCCCAACTTTAAAAAAACGTGATTTTGGGCCACTTTTACAAAGAATTACTGTAGTTTGAGCCAAAAATATACAAAAAATTACTCTATTTACATAGTTACAACAGAAATAAATTCTTATTAAGTCATTGAACATAAATATTATTTTATTGGACACTCATTATTGAATAAGTGCTAGCCGTGAGCCGTAGCATGTGTCTGCTCAGATATAAATAAGCTGCGTTCTCCTGGACACTCTTCGTAAGGGTGACCGATTATATTGGCCAGCAAAAAAGACACTTATCTGCTGTAAAATCACTTCCCGGTGGTTCGGAACCCACCTAAAACTGTAGGTCCAACTCATCAATCACCATCATCCAACTCATTACCCACGCACAGGTCTAAGACCTATGTGGGCTTCATCTTAAAATAAAGTTACCTTGTCAAAGTACATATACTTATGCTTCTCACTTTTTGATTCGGGTTTCTCCTCATTTTACATACAGCCTGACCAATTTACAATAATTCAATTGAAGCACTTCAAACTTCAAAGTTTTTATGGCCAGTAGCACGAAAGAAAATTAAATTTGACCACCGTTAGATGACATCATTTGACAGAGTCAGTGCAACGACTTCCCTATTGAGCTAAGTGAGATGACGTCATCTTACGGTGGTTAAATTTAATTTTTTTTCGTGTAACTGGCCAATAGTGTGCAAATCAATGGGTTTATCTGCTAGTTTCCTTTCCCTTCAATTCTGTAAAAATGTATTTCTGCACCTGTGTTGAACTTTTTTCCTTGTTTTTCTGAGTAAATTGCAACAAGCTTACCAAGTATTGGTTACTTTTTTTCAATTGCGGAGGATGTCTGAAGACTTGTGCGTGGGTAGTGAAGTCAATGGGTGAATGATGAGAAGCATCCATGTCTTACTGAGATTCGAACTGAAAGCTGTAGGAAACTATGTGAAACACTGTATATTGTGCAGAATACAAATACTAATAGAATATGTACTAGTATGTATCACTGTATGTCGTAAGTTGTAAGAGCAAGAATGTATGAATGAAAATTCAAATTTGATGGAACACCATCACCAAACTCAACTACCACTCAAATCACTGAGTTTCTCGCCGTTATTTTGACCCACTTCACATGTGTTTTTCATCTTACTTTCTCCTTTTTTTCCAGAATCGCTACAAGCACCACGCTTCATCACGCAACCAAGTTCTTCCACGAATATCGTCAGTGAAGGACGAACGAAAATTCTACAGTGCCAAGCTTTAGGTGAGTAAGCATTTATTGTATTTGTATTTTTCAATTAATTCTCCTTTGCCCTATATCTGCAAGTTCTCGCGTAAGAATCTTTTCATTTCTCTATTTTCATTTCTAGATGTTCTTTTTTTGTGACAGTAGTTTACGAACAAAGAGAGGAATATAATGAAAATAGAGAATAGAATGGAATAGAAGATAGAATAAGGATTAGTGGAATAGGATGGAAAACATGCTGATAAAACTGTTAATCTTGTTCCTTGAAACTGCAATAGACAAAATTCGTCTATCCTTGAAACAGTATCCTATGGGTATAGGTGTTAGATTATCTTTATGGCCTTATGGAGATAGGGGTTAGATTATCCTTATGGCGATAGATTAACTTCACTGGCGATAGATTGATTGACTTATCCTGGTTGCAGAAACACACTACCGTGCGCAGGGTTTTTGTTCATATTTTTTTTCGAAGTTTATTGTATTGGATGTTATTAGGGCTTAACGGTATCTATTGCTGTGAGAAAATGTTTTTTCATCAATTATTTTGTGAAATATGGGGGATCAAAGTTGAGATTTTTCGTTTTTTGGGGGCAATTGATCTCACCTATAGGTTTGTGATTCTAAACTTTTGATAAATTTTCTCTAAGACACTTTGAGGAATTGAAATGACACATTTTTCACTCCAATCAAGCAATTCGTTTTTTCAAAATACATTTCGTAAAATCTGTAGAAAGTTTCGATTTTTCAAAAGAAAAAACTATTTGCTAGATTGAAATAAAAAATATGTCTTTTTACTCCTCAAGGTGTCTTTTAGTTATGGAAAAGTTATCAAAAGTTTTAAATCACTCTTAGGTGAGACCAATTGCCCCCAAAAACCGAAAAATTTCAACTATGAACCCCCCTTCAAACCCCCAGGAAAAAAGTTTTCCTCACAGCAATAGATAACAATTCAAAACCCTAATAATAATACAATAATAATTCAATACAAGAAACTTTGAGAAAAAATGGAACAAAAACCCTGCGAGCACAGCCTTTCTGCCTTTGTTATCGTTCATTATCCGTACTACTTTGATACCAAACTGCTATTTGAAAGTATATACCGATATGCATAGTAAAGTAAATTCGTATGGCTTTTCGTGGTGGGGAGACCCTTACGGATATTTCCACCTCGCCGTTTTTTTAACGACTGCTTTTTTTAAAATGCAACAGGGACCGACGACTTTCTTAGTAATGGCGAAGGTGATATTGTGGAAGGTATCCATAATGAATAATAAGACGAAATTGTCACAACCACATTTATTAAAAGTTCGAGAAACTAGTTTCGGTTGTTACACCATTATCAATCTCAATCAAACTGAAAACTGAAGTACAGAGTAGCCTTATATATACTGTACATGGAATGATACTATTGGCTAAGAGGGAAAGAGGCTGACCTAAATCGGACGTTGTGATTGGTTGTCAAGTCACGCCCCCTGGTGGGAGGAGTAACAAGCAAAAATACGAGTCAAATCAATAACTAAACACTGTGAAAATCAAGAAAGTAACAAAAAAGTGTAATAAGGCTATAGAATTTAATCAAACTAAAATTAAAATTTTTTTTTTTTTCTAAAATTAGAAGCTCACTGAAGTGTAATCAAGGTCAACTGAGAAATACACATAAGAACTGCTTTTTTACAAATAGGCTGGAATTACAATGAAACCAAGTTAGTTGTATTGAATTGGTTAAAATAAATTTGGTCATTTAAATTAGTTATGGAATCGTTTTTTACCAACTTAGTTATCTCCAAAGCTTCTAAAATGTTCAATTGTCTGCCTTTGCCAATCAAATGCAGAAATTCAACATTTTGATTGGCAAAGGCAGACAATTGAACATTTTAGAAGCTTTGGAGATAACTAAGTTGGTAAAAAACGATTCCATAACTAATTTAAATGACCAAATTTATTTTAACCAATTCAATACAACTAACTTGGTTTCATTATAATTCCAGCCTATTTGTAAAAAAGCAGTTCTTATGTGTATTTCTCAGTTGACCTTGATTACACTTCAGTGAGCTTCTAATTTAAAAAAAAAAAAATTTTTAATTTTAGTTTGATTAAATTCTAGCCTTATTACACTTTTTTGTTACTTTCTTGATTTTCACAGTGTTTAGTTATTGATTTGACTCGTATTTTTGCTTGTTACTCCTCCCACCAGGGGGCGTGACTTGACAACCAATCACAACGTCCGATTTAGGTCAGCCTCTTTCCCTCTTAGCCAATAGTATCATTCCATGTACAGTATATATAAGGCTACTCTGTTCTTCAGTTTTCAGTTTGATTGAGATTGATAATGGTGTAACAACCGAAACTAGTTTCTCGAACTTTTAATAAATGTGGTTGTGACAATTTCGTCTTATTATTCATTAGGGACTGACGACTTAACATGTCCTCCGAAACACGGAAGTGGCTCGAGAAAAATATCTTGTACTCAACTGGGATCGAACCTTATCAGACCAGCGATAAGCCAACTCGGCTACGCCGACTCCACCTATATACATGCTAGCATTCGTATGATCTATATATCTTGAATGGTGGAACCAGCGTAAAGAATGCAAAGAAATGGGTCCTTTATTCAGAAAAATTCGCTATCTTGTTATTACTCAACTTGCCATTATCTAGCTAAATATTAAGGGCCAATACTGGTCACTAATACATGTATTTAGAGTTAGAGACTTTGTCTCCTAACTGTACCCTGCTTATATGTGTATGAAGCTACTTTATATGTAATAAAGAGTGTTTTTAACCAAAATCTTGATGTACACGATTATAATACAAGAAGCCGAGGAGATTATCACTTGGTGAGTCACAATTGTAACTTAATCAAACAAAAACCTAGTTATATTGGTAGGAAACTCTGCAACAAGCTTTCGGAGTTTTTAAAGAGTCTTCAGAATATAGAAATATTAAAAAAACAATTGAAAAAATATTTAGTTGATAAAGCTTTTTATAGTGTACAAGAGTTCCTTTCACATCAAAATTAAGCCTCACCTCAACTAATTGATATAGTAATTATGGTAACTGTGTATAAGATTGTATAATTGTTAACCTGACTTGTCTTATACTCCTTAACAGGAGTCTTCAAGACGTAATCTACTAAAACAAAAAAATAATAATATTAAAAAACTAATTTACTCTGCAATATGATAATAAATATAATTTATTCACATTATTCAATTTGTAACGAATTACTCAACTAATTATACACTTTATATTGTGAATTTCTTATATTTGTATTTTTGTATTTTGGCGAAATAAAAAATATTATTATTATTATTTATATGCTATATTTCTCAGAATTTGAAATTTTTAGTTGGCTCTGTTATCTGGCTACCATTGTCCGAATAACAGCACTCTTATACTGAATGGTGAGATGGTTCAAAAGTAGCATAGTATAAAAGTAGTACGGATAATGAACCACATTAAAGTAGTGCCATAGAATAAGGAAATCGATGAATTCTTTAGTCTGGTAGTGCGTATCTGCCTAGTTACAGATACCGGGGGTTTGTTTGTATATTTTTTTTTTAATCATTTTAGAGATGAGGTTTTCAATTTCTTTAAACTATCCCATTCAAAGTAATGTGCCAGTATAGAAGATTGATATTCTCCTCGAACCTCGAATAATTGAATTTCTGCTTATTTTAAACTTGAACAAAGTGTATAAAAATGACATGGAATTTCCTCCGATATCCCATGAAAATGCAGCTATGAATAACAAACGAATGCTAGTTTGCTGGTGTGTTGTTGCTTCAATAGGAATTGTTTCTCCCAGTGAGAAAACCCATTTTCCAACAGAAAATCAGGGATGATTGCAGAAGAACACGCATATTTTCCCCTGGAGAACTGGCATGAAAATCGTTTTCACTATTCGGGAAAACAGAAAAATAATTGCGTCTTGTTGCGTGTTACGTCAATGTTTCTAGTTTGTTACGTTTCGTTCTGCGTCACAACTCTGAAAGCTCTCTTATCAGTGTGATTCATCGAAATATTATTCTTTGAGTAAATCACAGCTAAAGAACCAATTTGAACTGAAAAATCTGATTTGAGAGAACTTTCTGACCAAATCGGGGGAAACTGAATTGTTCTTATTTGTGGTGCTGTACGTAGCCATGAAATGAAGGGAAAACATAAGAAATTTGAATTCATTGCTCCTAGAATGCAGTACTTTAATTTTAACGTTAGAACTGCACACTACCGCTTTCACGACTTTGTCACAATCTTTTATAGCACAATACTTTTAAGTGGAAATTATAACTCACGTTAAGGCGTGACGGCCGTTTCACTCTGTTGTCAAGAGCATCGTCAGACTCTGTGTGCACTGTGGGTCGTCTGACGATGCTCTTGCCAACAGAGTGAAACGGCCGTCACGTCATAACGTATGTTATAATTTCCACTTAAAAGTGTTTTTTTAAGTTTTTACTGCATATTAGTGGAAACGAGATGGATCTTCAACATCACAATACTTTTGCTGATGCTGCCCACATGAGTCTGAGACTTGCTCGTGGATAATGAGGTGGATGATGACACTGAATATGACAGTTTGTTATAATGTTTCTAGTTTGTTACAGTTCTTTAAAAATTCCGATACCATTTTTTAACAGACTATAACTGAAAAAACATCGTGAAAAATTGTGCTTGTGCTCAAGGGACAAAAAACTGGAAGTTTTTGAAAAGTTGTGGCTACAGCCTGGACTTGGAATTGCAAATTAAGTTCGAAAAGAAGGAGCAAAGAAAAATGAATTATTAAAGAGATTGAAATTGAGGGGATTGGTTCTTGATTGGTTATAGTGTGAGTTGAAATTTCTCGAACAAGCTCTCGATTGTGGTGATTTTAAATTCATTGTTACGTCGTCAATCATAAATAATATATAAAATTAAAATAAACTAATTTTAAGTAATTTGAAGAATAAGATAGGAACTGGTCTTTTAAAACAGCAATCACTTCCTCCAGAAACCCAAATGACCATTTAGGTAATAGTAATTAAGGTACTGTTTTTGTTACTAAGTTATTACTGTAACTGCTCAATTTTAAAAGCTTATTTTTACTTATAATGCCTATTAACAGAAGTTAATTGTCCAGAGCCGTCCTTGAGGGAAACTACTTTTGAAGAACACGTTTTCCTTGCTTTGATGGAATTATCCTTGAATATTTATTTGCTTCTCATTTTGTACTGTATTGAAATGAACCTTCTGTTTTTATAACTGTGTATTGAAGTGCCTTTTCCGGAGGATGAAGCCCCGTAGGTCTGAGACCTGTGCGTGGGTAATGAATTAGATTATGGCGATTAATGAGTTGGAACTACAGTTTTAGGTGGTTTCCGAACCACCGGGAAGTGATTTTACAGCGGAGAACAGTTTTTTTGCTGGCCAATCCAATCGGTCACCCTTACAAAGAGCGCCCAGGAGTTTCGTAGCTTTTCTCTGATTGAACAGATACCTGCTACGGAACTTGGCTATCACTATTTTTTTTTTTTTCTAATAGACAGATGACTTTATTTTTGCACTTTACAGAAAAAATACGTTGGGAGAAGTTGAAACAAACAAACCCCCTCCACCTCTTAACCCACAATACAGATGCTAGATTTCATGAAACTGTATTTTCTTTGAAAACGCTGCACATGTGAAATCCAAAGAATACAATAAGTTTTAGTGCCCCATGACACTGCCCCTAAGTATAGTATTCAGAGCACTCAAGGTTCATTGCAGATTCCCAAAATAACCCAGCACAGTGAATTTCTGAGAAAGCTCATTTCCAAAAAGCTTAGTCCGCTTTTAAACGCTTCAGTAAACATAGAAACACGTTCCAGAAGGATTCTCACAAAAAGGTACCCTGTAAACACTTCATTTCTTCGCGTGTTCTGTTTGGGACACATATTTCCACACAAACGCCCTTTTTGGGGTTGACGAGCAACACAGACTGTCTGCAGACATGGTGATTTTTAAACTGCACGTGTTAAGGCTGTGAGCAGGGTTTTTGTTCATAATTTTTTTCTAAGTTTCTTGTATTGGATATTATTAAGGCATTAAAATGCTGTCTATTGACCTGAGAAGAAATTTTTTCATCAATTATTTTGTGAAATATGAGGGTTTAAAATTAAATTATTTTGGTTTTTCGGGGCATCTGCGAGTTATTTCAAACTTTTGATAATTGTTTTTGTAACTGGAGGATACCTTGAGAAATATAATGACATATTTTTTATTTTGATCAAACTATAAGCTATTTTTTAATAAATTCTTAAAAATTTGGAAACCATTTCAGTTTTAAACAATAATTTGAAAAATAGCAGTTTGAAATAAAAAATGTGACTTTCATTTATAAACAATATCAAAAGTTTAAAATAACTCAAATGCAAGATCAATTGCCCCCAAAAACCGACAAATTTCAACTTTGATAGTATTTTACAAAATAATTGATGAAAAAAATGTCTCACGGTAATAGATAACATTTCAATTCCTTAATAATGGACCAATACAAGAAACTGTACAAAAATTTGACTCAGCCTCAAATGAAAAGTCACTTTGCTGTCTGATTAAGCATAAAGGCATTATTATGCCTCAAATACTTCCATTAATAAATAACACTCCACTATACCATGGTACAAGTACAATTTTTCTTTGGAGGATGAAGCCCACATAGGTCTGAGACCTGTGCGTGGGTAATGAGTTGGATGATGGTGATTGATGAGCTGCACCTATAGTTTTAGGTGGGTTCCGAACCACCGGGGAGTTATTTTTACAGCAGAGAACAGTGTCTTTTTTGCTGGCCATTCTAAGCGGTTACCCTTACAAGTAGTACTATACACTACCCATTTCTTTCTGTGATATTTTGAATATCCTTGTTCTCCTCCCTGTCATAATTTTTTATTTTTTTAGTTAATTTTCCGATTCCTGTATTTCCATGTTTTTCTATCTCCCTCACGTTTTCCCAGACTAGGAGCCTGTTACATTACTAATATTGCAAAACACAATCCAGAAAGACTAATAAATTTCATTGCATTAACCATTTCGTTTCATTAGTAATTTTCGCCAAACATCCAATTACGAATCCTGAAAATTACAAAAATTATGTTCATTTACTGTTTTAGAATGTAATCTAGACCACTTTTTGAATGAATTTTCTTATTCCATTGCCAAATTCTACTCTTTCAACATCTACTTTATTTTGAAGCTTGCTTAGTTTTTGTCTCCTTCATTATTTTATCTGATCTCATTTTATCTGGGTTTTAAACGGTATGTATATTCATAAGTTATTTCATCTATGGTTGACTGAGCTACGGTTACTCGCTGAGGATGTTTTAGGGGTTTTAGTATTTTTAGTATTGTATTGTACCTGGTCCTTTTGTTTTATTATGTATGCTCATCACTTTCTCGTCTCTTTCTCTTTTACATGCTTTCTATTTTTTGACTGTAAAAACCATTGAGCCCCTCCAATATGCCTGCTCTGTGAATAGTCTGCGGACAGTCTGTGTGCGTTTAGCGTGCAACCCCTAAAAGACAAAAACCACTCGCTAGATGAGTGTGTATGAACATGGCACATGTGCTCGACTTGGCTGCGTGGGTAAACATACAAACGAATACGGCCAGCGTTTATAATGTTGTTTGTGCCGGTGATGGTTTACTTTGGCGTAACGCGTGCTAGAAGTCTGGCAACACTGTTTAGCATAATTCGATGGTCACGGACAGGTGTTGAGTGCCTAAAATATATGTAGTATATACCTGTGTATATAGCATATATGTATATAGCTGAGTGCTGATTATGGGTGGCGACTGGAAAGGTGAATGAAAAACGCGCCTGTGTGTCCAATTTAAATAATTCGGGGCTAATAATAGGTGGTTGAAAGGGCTCTGCCCAGTGTGAACTACCTGTGTTTTAGCATGCACGGAAGCTATAATTTAATAATCAAGTGGAGTTTTTCATTGATGAATCTGAATTTTTCCATAACTGACTAATACATATTGATGTTGGTTTAAAAATTCCGAGTTCTATAATCAACTTGGAAATGAGGAGTGTTCACTACCGTGGATGTGGATTGTATTGTCAATAGGAAAAATACTTGCTCACAAAGTTATTAGTTTACTCTGATGTCCCATTGTTGGCAAACGAATGTTCCTCAAAACTGAATGGTAATCTTAAATAAATTTAGAAAGATTTATTTATCAACTCATTTATTTATTTTTCAATTGCTCCCAGGTTCAAGTCTTATAAGATGAGAGAAATGAATTAATGAAAGAGAGATCGTGTGAACTGAAGAGACTGAAACAGAAGGGGATGGCAAACATGGAAGGAAAACTTGATTAATCTTTTTTTTTGGAGGATGAAGCCCACATAGGTCTGAGACCTGTGCGTGGGTAATGAGTTGGATTATGGTGATTGATGAGTTGGACCTACAGTTTTAGGTGGGTTCCGAACCACCTAATGCTCGTCTTGAAGTGTTTTGTTCAAGATTTTCTATTCAATCTTGAAATTATTTTGAGATGATGCTACTGCAAAAATTAACTTTCAATATTTTATCATCAAACTGTACTGCTCCTGAATCACGTAATTTCACACTATTACTGATCTTTTAAAATACTTTATCTACGACCATGTCATAATGTATACATTACAGTTTCACAATTGATGCCAAAACAGCTGTCTTTTCGAAATGCTTTTTGAAACCCGTTGCATAATGAGTTCATTATAGTACAGGTTCTACATTATAACACGGGTTCTGGACCAATCAGAAGCATTTTTGATGGAATCAATATCGTAATTCAATATTGTGAAACTATCAGCTGATTTGATCAAACTGCTACACCAGCTGCTTTAACCTAACAATCTACTATAACTTCTCGTATTTGAGATGAGAGGTTAGGTATCTCTGACAGTCACAGGTAAAATGAAATTGTTTTAATTAAATGTATACTAGTGGTCGTAGATAAAATAGTGTATGCAACGATTTTATTTGGCCATTAAAGCACTCGTGAGATATTTATAGCATTCGCTCGTGTTATAACTTACATCTAACTCGTGCCTTAATAAGGGTCAAAATAAAATCGTTGCATAAACTACTATTATCTATTAAGAGCGTGAAGCGCGACTTTATTGCTTGAGCCAAAACATTTACTGCGCAACGCATAGCGGAGCGCAGTAATTTTGCGAGAGCGATAAAGAAGCTTCACGCGCGAATTGCATACAATATTTTTCCTAAAACTACAGTTCTGGATTCCAACACAATAAAAGCTTGTAGTTTGCAACATCACAGACCATGCGCGGATTTGGTTAGCGTTCGCCATTTTGAGGTTATGTGAATTTCAAGGATTCCGTGATCCACCAATGAGAAGGCATCAAAATCAAAACAGAAGCGTAAAGAAAACAGCTGGCGAGCGTAATATACTATTACCGCTTGCTGAGCAGTAAAGAGGTATTTTACAATTAGTTTTCAGTACGTAAAGAACTACTCTACGAGCAGTTGTAGGAAAAATACTTTATGATGTGTTGATAAGCTGAACTTTTGCATTATTTCTATAATCTTTTTTTTTGGAGGATGAACCTCACTTAGGTCTGTGACCTGTGCGTGGGTAATGAGTTGGATGATGGTGATTGATGAGTTGGACCTACAGTTTTATGTGGGCTCCGAACCACCGGGAAATGATTTTACAGCAGAGAACGTGTCTTTTTTGCTGGCCAATCTACTAAAAAAAACCGTATAGTAATCGGTCACAGTTACAAACAGGACCAACGAGAATGCAGCTTATCTCTATCTGATTGAACAGATACCTGCTACGGCTCGCGGCTATCACTTCCCTCTTCAGTTGTACAAGCCACTATAATATATTTATATAATGTATATGTTATTTATTATGTTGTAATTTATTTATCTATTATGACAACATTACAATGAATGCGAAAGCGCAACAGACTCAAGTCCAAAACTGGTCTCTTCACAAATTTTGAATATTTATGTTACATTGTCCAAAACATTGAGGTTAAACATAGACTAAAAATTTAGATTTGCTGAAAAACTTCACTCGAAAAATCACAAAATGATTATTTTTCACTATTAATTAAGGACTATTAATTACAAGTATATTCGAAAAACTTCACTCGAAAAATCACAAAATGATTATTTTTCACTATTAATTAAGGACTATTAATTGCAAGTATATTCGAAACGAACCCCTAAAACCAGTTAAAAATAGTTTGTAATATTAAATGTTGATAAAAACGTTTGAGCAGAAAAATTTCGTTGCTATGTCGCAGCCTATAATAATATAGTAATTGTAAGATTGTAGTAATATAATAATCCAATGTAATTAAAATGCGGTTTATTATTCTGGAACTGTCCTACAGTATAAGTTATTTTCTTTTTGATGATGTTCTATAAATTTTATGAGTGAATGTATTTTTTGTTGAGAAGAACTTAGTGTCCCACCGAGTTTTCTAACCCATGTGACCCCTAATTTATAAATAATATTATTTATGTAATAATATTATTTATTTCCCGGTGGTTCGGAACCCACCTAAAACTGTAGGTCCAACTCATAAATCACCATCATCCAACTCATTACCCACGCACAGATCTAAGACCTATGTGGGCTTCATCCTCAAAATAAAAAAAAAAAATTGTGTAATTTTTCATAAAGATTGAAGACTTTCAGATTTTAAGACTTCCAGCATTTTCAACCATTCCTCCAGAAATTTATCAAACACGTTTCAACAGTCAGACAAAACAATATTCTTGTTTTAACATATTCTACAATTTTCCGCATCGTCTTGAAGAAACCCTACTGGCAAAATGTCCTGACTTGACAAGTGTGGTTCTAGTCCTTGAGCGTCCAAAAACGTGACAAACTCGACGTCTGTCTTTCCCTTGAACCCCTATTGGAAGGGGGGGGGGGTGTTAAGATCTTGCGAGGTGGTGCTGAGGGGTTGAAAGTCGACGCGTCATTGGCCAGATGATGACGGAAGTTTTGTTATGGTTGGAGGGGTAGAGGGGTTTAGGTTAGGTTACAAAGTATCGTTATTTCCAAAGTATCATACCATCCAAAGATACTTATGGGTCTTCTCTGTGTGAGCGAAAGGGTCCGAGGAGTAGTTGGCTGTTTATGCGACTTTAATGGCGGAAGGAAGTTTTTATTGATGTTAAGAAATGCTATTAAAAATATTAAATAAACCTGCAGCAGTTTTGGAACTGCTCAAATATTGCCTGTGTGAATAAATGTTGAATGCTTCCGATTTATTACCAAAGTTTGACTTTGGTTCAAATTTATTTCGTTATCATTACTTGTGAGCATCAGTTGCGATTTAGTTTATTTTTAAACTTTCCAACTGTTGTCAACTTGGTAACTTTGAATGTTTTGTAACTTCATGTGGCTCTTTATGAATTCTCTGAGAGTTTTCCTTCCACATTTGCCAGCCCCATCTGTTCCAGTCTCTTCAGTTCACACGCTCTCTCATTATTATTTATTCATTTCTGTCATCTTATTCGGCTTAAGTCTGGGAACAATTGGCAATAAAATGAGTGGATAAATTAGACTACTCTTTCTAAATTCATTTATGAATAATATTAGGTTTTTGATTTATTAACCTTTTTGTTGCATTGATTAATTTCATAGTCTCACGGCCAGTTGCACAAACGCCAATTAAATTCAATCCCCGTAGAATGACGTCATTCTACGGAAATTAAACTTGACGGAGAAAATTTATTGCACAAAGCGCAATTACAAGCGATAACGCCGATTAGGCTAACCAGCGTAAGAGATACTTAACCGCCAGTTCACTGAAAATTAAATTTCACAAACTCCCGTTAAGTTACATTTTATAGGTTATGTTTATTTTTATTGTACTACATGGAACTGCAAATTAGGTCGAAGGTGTTGAGAACTTTTCAAAATGAATAAAATCTATTAAGAATATAATAATATTGAGATAGTTTAATAGTGGTTCAAATAATTCACTATGAAATGATTCTAATTCATCTTTTTTCTCAACTTCAGAATCAGCTGTTGATCAAATTACAGTATTGCCAGATTGTGCCCGTTCGATTAACGATAATTAACTAATGGCTCTTTGTGCAACATAAATAGAGCCGTTACACTTACGATAGTTATTTAAGTGACATCAAACTCCTTATTTAATTGGCTTTCGTGCAACCGGCCGTAAGTTATTTAAGTGCGTAGTTTAAGTTGATTTCTTTTGCAAAGTGCCTTGTTTTCAGAATTTCTTTGACAACTTTTCTTCATTTTATCTTAAATTCTCCAAACTTTTTTCCCTGAACCATTAATTTTTAAATGTTGTTCATTTTTTACAAACAATATTTTCATAAAATTACTCATGAACTTTACTGATTGCAATCAGTTATTTCAGTGTTTAGTGCTTCTTTTTTTAATGTAATTCTACTTTTCAAATCCTTTTATCATTCTTTCTTCATCCTTTTATCCTTTACTATCCTTATCCTTTTATTTTTGAGATCTCCAATCACTTGTTTTATTAATTAATTTTCTATTAGGATTAGGTCTTACTTAATTCTGTATTTTTTCGATCTTTCCATCCACTTATTTTTATTGATGCATTTTTTTATTAGGATTATGTGTTACTTAATTTACTACTAGATTTATTACTCCTACCTATGCTTCTTTTATAAGATTCTCAAAGAATGTTCAATCTAAAAATATCACCCGTACTTTTTGGAAAAAATATTTCCCTGATTTATTATGTACCAAACTTCTACCTATGTTTTTATATTGGATTCTCAAATATTCAATCTAAAAATATCTCCAGTACTTTTTGGAAAGAATAATTTTTCCCTTATTTATCATGTACCAAACGATGATGCAAAGTTTATTTATCTCTTCTTCAAAAAAAAGCTTATCTGCTTTTATGTGTGTTGCTATTCAAACATCTCCGCCATGTTTTGTCTTGTACACAGGAAGTAGCATAGAGGTGTGAGAAACATTGTTTATAATGTACAAGTTGAGAAAATCGCAGCGACTTAGTGTTGTATATGCTAGCGCGAACCTGGCTTTGAAATTCAATTTCCGTTCCTATCAGCTATAGTATTTGTTGTAGACCGCGAATTAGCACATTGCTATAATAGTACTGTATTTCAATAGGTTATTTTCATTTTCTTTTTGTAGTTATTTTCATTGAAATCAACTCAATACCTCAATCGCATTGGAATGGTAGTAAATAATAATAGTATCGTAAATTAAATTTCGAACCTCACTGATGAGTACTCAATCTAATGTACAAAATACAAATTTTGTACATAATGTACAAAATTATAAAGAAAAGACCTTGCTAAATGGGCGTGCTAAGGCGCGTGGACACAGTGTTTCATTCACAGCAATGTTTCATTCATAAAAACTACCTGAGTGGTAAAGTGTCAATTTATCAATGAAAGCTGCGTCTACTGGCGAAAACGGACGTCTTTTATAGCCAAAACATGATTTTTAAATAATGATTTCTGATTATTTTAAACAATCAACAAATAATCACATCATCACATGGCATGTCAACCTTCCATAACATCATTCACTTCACTACTCACTCCCAAGTCTTAAAAGCCCTTATTTTTGAACCTAACTTGAGCATTCCTTGACTCAAGGTAGACTTAAAAAGCCTTTTCATTGAATGCCTTTTAAGTCTCCCTTGAGTTGAAGAAAGGCTACAAAATAGTCGCCGTATTCATGAGCCTACCTTGAGACTTTCTTCAATTTTTTTTCGGATGATGTAGCCCACATAGGTCTGAGACATGTGCGTGGGTAATGAATTGGATGGGTTTTAGGTGGGTTCCGACCACCGGGAAGTGATTTTACAGTAGAGAACAGAGTATTTTTTGCTGGCCAATCCAATCGATCACCCTTACAAAGAGCGCCCAGGAGTTTCGTTGCTCAATTAAGGGATACTTAATTCTTACCGGTATTGAAAAACATTGAATCAAATTTTTTTTTTTTGAGAATGAAGCCCACATAGGTCTTAGACCTGTGCGTGGGTAATGAGTTGGATGATGGTGATTGATGAGTTGGACTACAATTTTAGGTGGGTTCCGAACCACCGGGAAGTTATTTTACAGCAGAGAACAGTGTCTTTTTTTGCTGGCCAATCTAATCGGTCACCGTTACAAACAGGTCCTACGAGAACGCAGCTTATCTCTATCTGATTGAACAGATACCTGCTACGGCTCACGGCTATTTCCCAAGTTTACAATGATTTAAGAAAGCCTTCATGTTTGTAAATAACGGCCTCAGTCTCATAAGGTCGTCATTAGGGAAAGAATCCTTATGAACAAAAAAAAAACACAAAAAACTTGTGGCATCCAAGTGCAATCCACAACCACAACTAAAAACACCATTACTAACATTGTTAACAGTTAAATTGAATCAGATCCAGTTAGCTCTTCAATAGAACTCACACACAGGTCGCCTCATCAACAGCAGAACAATGGATGATTAAATTTAAACCTACTGTCGGCTGGAGGCTGGAGTGTGTAGCAGTGACCGAGTAAATTTCATATGTATACAGATGGCCTCTGTTGTGTACAGCCACCAACTACACCGGATACTGAATCTGTCGCATTCCAAACTAGTTAGTTGTCTGGTACCGGGTTCCGGACAGGGTGGAGGAGGAAGAAAAGGAGGAAGTGAGGAGGAAGCTTGTCGGTTCAAATTCCAACAAAGGGCTTGTGACATTTGTAAATGACGGTTGTCTTGTTGTACAGGGCATGCAGCATTACTATTGGCTTCCACTGATGAAGTGAGGCTTCCATCCTCTGGTAACTTTGGCAGGACGAATGCCATGAGTGGCTGACTAAAGCGTGAGATGGATCACTCTCAGTTATCTAATCCATCTGACAAAATCATATGCATTCCAGAGGGTTTTTTAGGTGTTGGGTTTTTTGGGATGTTTTATTTTATTATGTTTTCAAACTAGCTTGATATCCTTGGTTGGTATGCGCATACATCTCCTAAGTAGCAGAACAGTAACCTTTATATATGGAATACATTAGTTTTAGAACTATTGAGTACACCTTAAGCTGTAGAACTGAAGTATGCTCAACTACCGGAAAAAAGTGTGTTAAATTTACATGTCCGTTTATATAACCCGTTTGATTATTGACTGAGGTCTGAGTACTGAATACTGTTTTATTACCCGATTGAGGTCTGACTGAGAGAAGTAGGACAGATCTAAGGTTGCTTGCACAGTGGAGCATCCTATGGCTATCATGGAGTGATGAGATGTTACCAGAAAGAAAATAAATAAGATGCTTTCAGATAATCTCTAAGTAGATTCTGTTTACTAAAGTGTTAAATACTAGAGTAATATCCATCTTATGAGTAGCATTCCTGATCTGAATACAGTTATTGAAAGAAAGAAGGAAGGAGAAGGAACAGAATAAATATAAGACGAAGAAAAAGAAAACCATAGAATGGAAGATTGATTAAATGGATTATCTGACAAGATTCCTGATCTGAGTTCAGATATTGAAGAAAATTGAATAAAGAGGAATAGAATAATAATTATAAAGTGAAGAAACAAGAAAATATACAATTAAATATTGATTAGATGTGAAGAAATAGGGATAAAAGAGTAAATATTGATTGATAATTGCTTGATTGATAAAGGCGGAATTAGGACTCTTGGTTCTCTCTTCCACTCAACCCACAACTACAGTCCTTACTACATAACAACTATAACTAACAACTATAATAAACAACTATAACTAACAACTATGACTAACAACTATAACTAAAGAAGTAGAATAGAAGTAGGGGATTATCAAGATATCTATCTATCTTCTATATATATAAAAATGAATGTCTGTCTGTATGTATGTATGTATGTATGTTCCCTATAGACTTCAAAACTACTTGACAGATCGGCATGAAACTCTGGGAATATGTTATGTGAATATTGAGGATGGTTTCTGACCATAAATTTTAATAGTGGGGCTAATAATTATTATTAATTTATCCTTTTTACAGACCTAACCTACTAAACTTGCCAAACACCTTAAAGGAACAGCTGATAGAAGTCAACAGTTTTTAATCATATGGCAGGCCCCTTAGCGGTGTTATTTATGCTGTCTGGAATGCAAAGACTTTGCATGTAGGCTACCGTGCAGTCGGAGCCTTGCAGTATGTAGGAAACATATGACTGGGATCATACCCATATGCTGGGAAATGTAATTATGCCGGGTTGATGACATCTGTTAACCAATGAAGCTAGAAATTTGAAATGTAGTCTCAGTAGGAGGTGGCGAATAATAAAATAAAAAACCTAGCTTCTACCCTAATAGTCGAAGGAGGTTTAAATTTGAAATGTTCATTGAGAGGTGGTGAGTAAGGTCTTACTGTGTAAGAAAACAACGAAGGAGGCCTCTCTGATCAGCTGGAAGAGCCCTAGGACTAACTTCTTCCCTAATAGTCCTAGAAGGTTGAAATTTGAAATGTAACCTTAGTGGGAGGTAGCAAATAATAAAATCAAGAATTTGTTATGAGAACGCAGCAACGCGCGTCGGGCCAGCTAGTGGCTTATAAAAAATGTGGAAATAGGGATGTGTTGAAGATGGCAATAAAAGGGTTAAATGAAGAAAGAATAAAAAAATTACACATAAAAGGAAGTGAATTAAATGAGAAAAAGGACTGTAGTGTTGAAAAAACTGTAGATTCTCTCAATTCAAGTTCTATTCCGTCCTTGGATTTCTTGTTCCTTAAAGATCTGCGTTGTTAATATTAACTTTTTATTGAATTCAGCGACTTGCAGTCAATTTTAATTGTGAATAAATAATATTTCTACTCACTTTTGGCAAAACGATCCTTTGATGGATGCCTTTGAAGATGAGTCTCCATGACTCGAAAACGTTTGGCCAAAAGTGAGTAAAAATATTATTTATTTACAATTAAAATTGACTGCTAGTCTTTGAATTTACAATAAATTTTAGTAATACGGAATAATAATAATAATAATTTTATAATAATAAAAGAATAATAATAATAATTTAGTAATAAATTTTAGTAATTTTTAAAGCTCTTCTTGTAATAGTCGCATTACTAAATCTTAGAGTAATTTGGTAAAATCACCAAATTTCTTTACAATTTTCCTTTAAAAGGGAAGTGATAGCCGTGAGCCGTAGCAGGTATCTGTTCAATCAGATAGAGATAAGCTGCGTTCTCCTGGGTACTCTTTGTAAGGGTGACCGATTAGATTAGTCAGAAAAAAGACACTCTTCTCGTCTGTAAAATCACTTCCCGGTGGTTCGGAACCCACCTAAAAATTTAGTTCCATCTCATCAATAACCATTATCCAACTCATTACCCAAGCACAGGTGTCATACCTATGTGGGCTTCATCCTCCAAAAAAAAAAAAAAAAAAAAAAATACCAGGAACATTTTTAAAGCTCTTCTGGTACTTAATTGTTACATTACTCTGAAATCTTTGAGTAATTTTGTAAAATCATCAAATTTCTTTACAAAGAAATTAGGAATGACTCTTCAAAAATGTACTATTTCCTGTAAACATGGATAGCATCCTATTTTCATAGTGATGTACGGTACTGTTCTTATCTGAAAAACAAATCAACAATGAAAAATGAGTCTGCTCTTTTCCATAACCTAGCATTCAAAAATGTCCGGCATTTCTTATGCCTCTAGTTCTACATGCTCTACCTAGTTCTACTAGTTTCTTCTCCGTCTTTTTCTCTTCTATTCTTTTTTGCCAGTTTGGTATTCCACAAGAATAGACAAGAATAAATGCTGAAGAAAGATGACTTGCGCAAAGCTAGGTGAAACGAAGTAATTACTTTCGGAGGGCAAAATGAAATTCAGCAGTTGTTCCATTGTTGATTAAATATTATCTCTATTAAATTGAGAGATCACGTGAACTAAAATCTCCATTGTGTTGTTATTTATTCACATCTTTTGTTGTGGTACTCGCTTCTCAAGTGGAAAGTTCTCTTAGTTGTTGTTTGGTTGTCATTATTATGCCTCTTTTCATCTGCGTCACTGGAACTCTCTCTGAAAACATATCACTCAGGATAAGTTGTAAATATTAACTTCACCAAGTTCTAAAACTCAGTATATGTAGGTTAATATACGTTATCTCTCTTGGTAACATTTCACTTAGGATAAGTATTGTAAGTTTAAAGTGTGGTAATTTTGGAGAGTCAGGATATGTAGGTTAATATATTTGTCTTATGCGACATCTTTAGACTAGTTTATAAAGTTTTTTTCTAGTTTGTGAAGTTTACTTATATCTTATATACATTATATGCATATATCTTGTAAACATTTCACTTGGGATATATTGTAGGTTTCAACAATGACAATGTAAAGTTCAAAATTATTCCTTTATTTCTTGTGAGTTAAAATCATCTTGCAAGGATGCAAGTTATAAATCTTTTTTCTTATTTTTTTGCGGACAATGAAGCCCACATAGGTCTGAGACCTGTGCGTGGGTGATGAATTGGATGATAGTGATTAATGAGTTGGACCTACAGTTTTAGGTGGGTTCCGAACCACCGGGAAGTGATTTTACAGCAAAGATCAGTATTTTTTTGCTGGCCAATCCAATCGATCACCTGTACAAAGAGCGCCTAGGAGTTTCGTAGCTTATCTCTGATTGAACCTGCTACGGCAAGGATGCAAGCTATAAAACTGAGACACTGGTTTAAACGAGAACTAATTGAAACTATTGGTGAAGCTAATACAAAACACTGGCTAATTAGTTATAAAATTTATCAATTTCAAAAAAATGATTGAATATGAATTTTGCAAGTTAGTTTGAAGTGACTGACAATTGAATAAACTGACAAATATACATAAACAGAATTTATTAATTTCGAATTCCTTTAATTGCTATTACTTTATACTGAAGACTTCCGCAATGGCGGATATTGACAACAGTTGTCAATATCCGCCATTGCGGAAGTCTTCAGTATAAAGTGATAGCAATTAAAGGAATTCGAAATTAATAAATTCTGTTTATGAATTTTGCGTTTTTGTGATAGAAAGTGGCAAAATTATTGATGCATTAGTTTATGATTTTATTAGAATATTCTAATTTCCCTAAGTGATGAACAATAAGAATAATTACTAAACAAGTAGAATTCACAAATTATACAAATTGTATAATAATGTATAAATCTAAATTCTAAAATGTTTTGTAATGTATGTCTACTGTAATGCAATTGATGCATTTTTTATAAGTCAGCAGATTATTGTCATAATAAACAATAAGAATTAAGACTTACTTGAAAAATTAGTATTCCCAAATTATTAATGCATCCTTTTAAGCATCCAATTATAAAGCATCAAAATTAGTATTCCCAAATTATTAAAGCATCCTTTTAAGCATCCAATTATAAAGCATCAAAATTAGTATTCCCAAATTATTAAAGCATCCTTTTAAGCATCCAATTATAAAGCATCAAAATTAGTATTCCCAAATTATTAAAGCATCCTTTTAAGCATCCAATTATAAAGCATCAAAATTAGTATTCCCAAATTATTAAAGCATCCTTTTAAGCATCCAATTATAAAGCATCAAAATTAGTATTCCCAAATTATAAAGCATCCAATTATTAAATCCTCTTCTGGATTTATGAAGTATTTTTTTATTATAGACTGTATCCAACTATATTTGAATGACATTTTTATATGATTTCAATGATTAAAAAAATAGCAGTGTTTCCTTTACTAAATTCTTTTTTCAAAAATCCCAATTCAATATTTGAATCATTGATTCCTTATCATTTCAAATTTTGAAACAGAGTAATTAATGTTCAAAGTAATGAATGAACCAAGTATAGTACAGAGTTGCACTTGGGAGCAAGACTCTTCTGGATTTATGAAGATATTGTTTATCATAGACTGTATCCAACTATATTTGAATGACATTTTTGTATGATTTCAATTATTTGAAACCATAATTGGAACATGAAGTTACATAATTTCATATGTTGATCATAAGCTAAACATGAGTGGAAACAAGGTCAATCTTCACTCAAATTTTATTGATGTTTCCATTACTGTTCTGAATTCCACTTCCAAAAATCCCAATTCAATATTAAATTTCACAAGAAAAAGTTAATATTAACAACGCAGTTCGTCATGGAACAAGAAATCCAGGAATTAAATTTCACTTATTGTTTCCTTATCATTTCAACTTTGAAACAAACCTGTCACGTTTTACCATTGATTTATGGCTACAAAATGATATCAAAAAGTGCAGCAGGCTACATATCCGGTGCTTGGTGATAGCTGGAAATAAGAACAAGTTTTTAATGAGAAAAACGAGCGTATCAGAAGAGGACATCCATATTTCTGAACCAATACCACGTGATGTCACCCTCAATTAACCTCTCTGGCTTGCAGTGCGACTCCGAGATGCATTTAATTGGTGTGGAGTCCAATTCCCCGAGCCGGGAACTCAATTTCAAATCTTAATTTGATCAACTTTAATTGGATAGTCTGTTAATTGACTGCTTCTTGCCTTCTTAGTGGCTTACTTTAGTAGTTCATGTGGAATTTTATGACTCTCAATGAACTGTTCATCATTTACACAACGAGTTGGAAGTTTATTGAAGTTAAGATCAGCCCACGCGACCGCTTCTCAACAACACTTGTGGAAGAAATTACCGTCGCGTAATTATCGTTTAGGGTTTAGAATAAGAAGAAAATACTGTACTCATCATCAAAGATACTCATATTACTTTTTACACACAATATATAAATTTTGTATAGGCATTAATTATTATTGTAAATTAACTTTTAGGACATGGTGGAAGAAGTTATCACTGGCTTGATTATCGTTTCAGGGTTGAGAATAATAATTACATTATAAAAAAGAGGATTACTTTTCGAAGATGCTCTTATTACTGTATTGTTTTTATAAATTATGTATTGATATTTATTGTAAATTAAGTTCAATAAAAGATGGGAGAAGTTACCTTGACTTAATTATCGTTTGAGTATTGAGAGTAATTATAAGAAAGTTCGTCATAAAATTGTTATTACTGTATTTATATTTCTTTATAAATGTTATTTTCATATTGTAAATCGATATAAACAGGTAATGGGATTAGTTATTCTGGCTTAATAATCGTTTTAGGATTGAGAGTAATAATGAGACATTTTTTTACTCATCATTAAAAATGAACATTATGATTTTATAAATTGTGTGTTCTTATTCAGTCTGTTGTACGAGTAACTCTCGTATCATGACAATGAATTCTAATTTCTTTATTTCATTTAGTTAGAAAATTTATGATGAAAGCAGTTGCGAGAAATAGCCTGTTGCATCTTTGCTTGTATGTGGTTTTGTAATGAGTAAATAAATATTTTTACTACTAAAAATGTAAAAATATTGCCGTGTTGTAGAACTGGATGAATTTACTTGATTTCTTATGCCGTTTTCTTCATATTCTATTGTATGTTTTATAGTTTCATAACTTCCATTCAATGGTTGCGAAATAATAATAAAGTTCTGTGCTCATCATGAAAGATGCACTTTATAATTTTTTTGTTCTTATTTAGGCTATTTAGTCATGAATATGCATTTTAATTAGTACTTAGGCATACATTTGTTTTTTCTGAAAAAATGTACAATCAAGGGCTTATGCAAATAATTCACAAACTAGTTTTGTGAGTGCAGTAGTTGTAGTTACTGCATACTGTTGTGGAAGTTTTTACTTGTTCATTGCAATTTCCCCTTTCTCAGCAAAAGCCAATCAAGTTTATTTGAATTTATCGCATCATTCATTCATTCACCTCATTACCCACGCACAAGTCTTCAGACTCATGTGGGCATCATCAGCAATTTAAAAAAAAATTTTTTTTAGCCTACTATTAAATATCGTCGCATATCGAACATTGATTACTTTGGATTTAGATCAATTCAAGTTATCTAATACATGCAGTTGATTTCACAGTCACAGTTATAAGTTTTACAATTTTGTAATGCAATTTACTTGTAATACAAGCTCATATTTATGGAGAATTTACTTATTTGGAATGTAATTTTCATGTGTATATGATTACTATTTTACAATAGTACAGTTTATCGATAGCTGCTCTTCTGCAGCAAAGTTACTTCTGCCAGCCATCTCGATTTTAGAAAGTTCAAATTCAAAATGCCGCTCAAATCAAGTTTCACAAACCGACTATCTGTTATCTTCGGTAAATGTGTACTAGAAAACTTAAGGCTGTGCACAGGGTTTTTTTCATATTTTTTTTCGAAGTTTATTGTATTGGATGTTATTAGGGCTTTGAAATTTTATCTATTGCTGTGAGAAAAAGTTTTTTTCATAATTTATTTTGCGAAATATGGGGATTGAAAGTTGGAATTTTTCGGTTTTTGAGGACAATATTGATCTCACCTATGAGTGATTTTAAACTTTGGATAAATTTTCAGTAGCTAAGACATCTCAGGGAATAAAATGACATATTTTTACTCCAAGTTTTTTATTAAGCAATTAGTTTTTCAAAATATTTTTTTTTTTAATCTAGAAAATTTCATTTTATCAAAAAATTATTTTGAAAAAACTATTTGTTATACAAAAATATGTCATTCCTCAATGTGTGTTTTAGTTATGGGAAATTTATCAAAAGTTTAAAATAACTCTTAGGTGAGATCAATTGCCCCCCAAAACCGAAGAAATTCAACTTTGAACACCCATATTACACATAATATTCAATACAAGAAACTTTGAAGAAAAATTATGACCAAAAACCCTGCGCACAGCTTTAATAAGGAGCCTTGACCTTGAGAATGAACTTTTACCAAGCTCAGGATACCGAAGACACTAAAGAGCAGTTTCGGGTGCCTTATGGGAACGCTCACATAACAACGTAGTAGCACCAGTCGTCCATGACAATGAACTGAACAAATTAGAATCGCTTCAAACTGTATCAATGTCTTTGACTGTGGTCTCTCTCTCACTATCTGATGCTCTTGCTCTGGTCAATCACCTACAGATAACTACTAACTTTTTCCGAGGAGAATCGCGCCAATTCGTCACCTTGACGAAAAGAGAGTTCTTTACTCTCTCTCTCTCCACTCACCCCCTCTCTCTCTCTTATTTCTGTTCTCTTTTTATTTTCACGTGTTCAATCATTCCCCAGTTACTTTCGCCGAAACGTAACAGACTGAAGTGATTCTTTTTAAAGGAAAGCAAGTGGGATTGCTGAAAATCACTTGCGGGAATTATGCAATATAGCAATTGTCAGCGTGCTCTGATATAATTTGATTGGAATTGTCGATTTGTTGGTCCAGTTTTTAGATTTTAACTAGATTTGGATTAACTTGCTAGAGTTACGTGATGTAGACTAGAGGAGATAGCATGTTTCCTGCTCATTAGTTGTAGATTTGAAATGAAAAACGAAGTTATCAATTATACTAGTTTAATTCTGAAGAACCATGGTTTCATGACATAACCGTCACATAGCTTGACGGTCAATGGTTGTCACGAAACTATGTTTTTTATTTATTTATTACAAAAACACAAGTTTTTTTTGCAGATTACGTCTTGGAGACTCCAGTTAAGGAGTGTAAGACAGTCAGATTAACACTAGTCATATACACTAGATACCATAATTACTATATCAATTAGTTAAGGTGAGGCTTAATTTTGATGTGAAAGGAACTCTCGTACACTATAAAATGTTTTATCAACTAAATATTTTTTCAATTGTTTTTTAAATATTTCTATATTTTCAAGACTCTTTAAAAACGGCGGTAGCTTATTGTAGAATTTCCTACCAATATAACTAGGTTTTTGTTTGAATAAGCTACTATTAATTGTGACTCACCAATTGATAATCTCCTCGGCTTCTTGTATTATAATCGTGTATATCAAAATTTTTGTTAATATCACTCTTGTTTACATATAAAGTAGCTTCATACACATATAAGCAGGCTACAGTTGGGAGACCAAGTCTCTTGAACAACGGCCTACATGAATCTAATCTATTTACTCTTTCTATAGAAAGTAAAGATGCAACCGGCACTACTACTTTTATTACGATACAAATTTTAGGTTATGTCCAAGTTTAACTAGAAATTTCACTTTGGATTACAATTACTGATTCTTTCCAAAACAAGAATATTAATTTAGATGCTCACTTCAAAACGAAGCACTGAAACTTTGGACCAATAGTCCAAAGAAATTGGATATAATTTTAACATTATTCAAGATTTTAGAGCATAAAATTAACTTTTTGTTGTAAATTTAACGACTAGCAGTCAGTTTTATATTGTGAATAATAGATGTACTCACATTCGGCCGAACGTTTTCGAGGTATTGAATCTCATCTTCAAGGCCTTTTATTTATATTCATAGTACATTTATTATAAATATTCACAATATAAAACTGACTGCAAGTCGTTAAATTTACAACAAAAAGTTAATATTGACAACGCAGATCGTTATGGAACTACAAGAAATACCAGAATAAAATTAAATCAAATTAGGTCTAACTAGTAGAATTGACTACTTCGTTTTCCATTTCAATTATGGAACGGTTCTATAACCTCAATGAAGACTCAATTCATTTCATTATTTTAATTTTTTTTTTTGAGGATGAAGCCCACATAGGTCTGAGACCTGTGCGTGGGTAATGAGTTGGATGATGGTGATTTATGAGTTTAAAAATCAAAGAAGGGTTGACGAAACTCATCACTCATCCGCGTTGAAAAATGACAATAAAAATAAATGTTGAAACCAAAGTCATTAAATCTATTTTAAAAACTCAGTAATCGCTCATCTGCCAAAGAAGCTTCTTTTATAGCTACTCTCCACGATAAAGCAGGGTTATGAACTTTTTTATCTCTGTGCATTGTGCTGTAAAGTTTAGCCTCATCTTGTTTTGTCTAATCACTACCATTTTCTGTACATCATAATTCCAGTTACGGAAAGTCGGTACTTAACTAATAATCCAAGTATTTTTATCACTTCAGTACGTGTTCTTTTCTAACTTCATATACAATAGAAGAAGCTCTGTGCTGGGCAACTGATGTAAAACATGATCGGATTCACATTGTATTGTATGGGATGTAGGAACAAGTTGGACAAAAGAATGACAGGTTATAAAGTCTGGAAATCTCGGAGATGTCAATAATAAACTTTTAATGGCAAAGCGTTACAAATGAGGGTTATTATACAGTGTATATCTCGCGCTTAAGCCCCTTAAATTCACACATTACTGATTTTGTTGCTCTGACTTTACGTTCTTTTTCTTCCAATACTATAAAATGAGAATGTAGTAATGATTGAATGAGGGAAGAAGATAAGATGAGAAGAAGGAAAGAAGAAAAAAGATAGAAAGAGAAGAATTAAGAAGAGAAGAAAGGGAGGAAATTTAAGAAGAATAGAAGATGATGGAACAGGAGGAGCTGGAGGAGGAGGAGGAGTAGGAAGAAGAGAAGGAGAAAAAGAAGAAGGCGTTTAGTATAAAGTTTTATAGAGGAGATAAATTCTCCAACTTCTCAATATAATATACTATTATTTACAGTTTTCAACTGTGCACTTGTTCAGATTGAAGTTTAATTTCTAAAACTGAACAATCGTTTACATTTGAACAATTATTGTTCATTTGTGTACATAGAAAAACTCACAAAATACTCCATGAAGAGCCTTAACAAACAATTGAATTTGAATTTAATTGAATCATCTTTATTCAACAAATGTACAAATACATTGAATAGTGTCACATAAATTAAAAAATACTTGAGCATATACAATACAATTAATCAAGAATCAACAGCAGCTTAAAATTATCCCTGAACAAATTCCTGAAAAGAGTACAATGACAAGCTTACCAGATAGATTTATCTGGTAAATCTTACCAGATTCCTTCAGATTTACTCTGAAAATTCTTATCTCTTTTAACAACTTTAAATTTCTGGGCAGCATTTTGAAATATTTCTCTCTCAATAATATTCTCATTCAAAATCCACAAAAAGGGAAAATAATACAATAATGTTGAAACATAACATAATTAGTAGGAATTTTATATTTCACTTGATTTCCACGTATCCTAGTATTCTTCCATGATATTTTTTCATTTTCAGTGTTTATTTCTGTCATATCATTTATCTATAAAATCAATTTTCTAAAAATGAAGTCTTTTGATAAAGTGTCTGACTACTTTGGTACCTGTAGTTTCTCTTTAAATCTTTACATTTGGCTTATGATTCAAATAATATTGTTCAATTATTTTAACCGAACTTAGAAAGTGCAGCAGCAATATTTCTAAATAATAGATGAAAAAAATATTTCTAATTCTGAATCTATATAAATAAAATTAGAGTTTTGTCTGTACATTTATCAGAATTATATATTTTTTGGTTATTTTTACGTTTTATACATTAAATAAGCCGAAAATAGTCTTATCTCACTTTCTGTCTGTCTGTCTGTCTGTCACGGCCCCAAAGGCATTTTACGCGGCCTTCTCCTCAAAAACGAGAGCATCGATCAGGATTTTAGTTATTGAACAGTATTGAACACTTTATTGACAATGTCTTTAGCTATAAAAAAACTAAATTAACTTTTTTTTTGACAGAGTAATAAACGTTTAAAAACCAAGTGTTTTGCGATTTTGGATACATTTTACGCGGCCTTCTCCTGAAAAACGAGATCATCGATCGGGATTTAAGTTATTTATCAGTATTGAAAACCTTTTTGACAATGTCTTTAGCTATAAAAAACTAAATTAACTTTTTTTTAACAGAATAATAAACGTTTAAAACCCAAGTATTGTGCGATTTTGGATACATTTCTTCCAAGTTTTATTACCACATAAGAATAAGAACAAATCACGTAATTTATCATGATATATCAATCAGCTGTTCTCAAATATAAATGGTGGGCCCTTCGCGGCGTTATTTACGCTGTCTGCAGACTTGTGTAGTCGGAGCATTGCAGTCTTTTAGGAAACATGTGTCTGGTGAATCAAAGCTCATCTTATGTTTTATCAATTATTTCTTTGTTGAAAAAAAAAATTTCTAATTTCAATTTATCAAAACAAAAATTAACATTTTAGGAAGGTGCGGTTTGTGCTAGGCTGTTGGGAATTCACCAGGTAGCACTATTATTACCACATAAGAACAACAACAAATCACGTAATTTATGATGATATATCAATCAGCTGTTCTCAAATATTCTCTCTGATAACTGTCACTGAATTTCTTACGTCCTAAGTTGTTAACTAAGCTGCTAACAACTTCATGATCGTTGCTATCAAAAAAGCCGAAACATATTTAGTCGTATTTCTAGATGTACGGATTAAACATAATCCGTACGAAGGACGGGTAGCTGCTAGTGATAAATAAAATCCAATTTAATTGTTATTTTTCCCATTAGCACCTCCCCAATTTAACATTGTTCTCATAGCAATTGAATTGACTTGACTTGTCCATTTTTGGCTCTAAAATCTCAAACAAAACTCAAAATTGTATCACTTTTTTGACTATTCGAATATTTTAGTGCTTAGTTTTCAAAGTAAACAACTAAATTAATATTCATGTTCTGGAAAGAATCCATGAATTATACTTCAAAGTGAAACTTCTAGTTAAAATTTGGATTTTTCAATTGAAAATTTGTAAAGAAAGCAGTAGTGGGCTGTGCCTGTTGTATCTTTATTTGATTGTGTTTTGTAATAAATAGATAGATAAATAGAAAGATAGATAGATGACAACCTAGAAATTTCCTCAATAAATAAATAAATATCTTCAGAATTACATTTCTTTTTTAAGGATGAAGCCCACATAGGTCTGAGACCTGTGCGTGGGTAATGAGTTGGATGATGGTGATTGATGAGTTGGACCTACAGTTTCAGGTGGGTTCCGAACCACCGGGAAGTGATTTTACAGCAGAGAACATGTCTTTTTTGCTGGCCAATCTAATCGGTCACCGTTACGAACAGGACCTACGAGAACGCAGCTTATCTCTCTGATTGAACAGATACCTGCTACGGCTCGCGGCAGGTATCATCTATTATTAATTGCAGCGTATTAGTACAGATTAAGAAATTGTAACTGTAATTGTAAAATAAAATATATTAAAATATATTATATATTATATAATTGTAAAATAAATTGTAATTGTAATTGGTATTAGCCTTCACTAGATATTTTTATCCCTATATCTTCTGTTGTTCTACAACACTTTATTAATTCTATCTATCCTTTTAAATCTATCCATCTTGATAAATGTGAATTTAAACTGTGTGTTTTGTCTGTTACAGGTTACCCTCAACCGCAATACAGGTGGATGAAAGATGGAGTGGAATTGGGCGATTTCAGTTCGGAACATTTTTATAAAATACTGAATACGAAAAGAGAGGATGGTGGAAGCTATCAGTGCATCGCCAATAACGAAGTCGGATCGATACTTAGCCAAAAAATCGATGTAACTGTTGCCTGTGAGTAATTTTTCTTTACTGTAATTTCTTTTCCGGAGGATGAAGCCCACACAGGTCTGAGACCTGTGCGTGGGTAATGAATTGGATGATGGTGATTGATGAGTTGGATCTACAGTTTTAGGTGGATTCCGAACCACCGGGAAGTGATTTTACAGAAGAGAACAGAGTATTTTTTGCTGGCCAATCCAATTGGTCACCCCTAAAAAGAGCGCCCAGGAGTTTCGTAGCTTATCTCTGATTGAACAGATACCTGCTGCGGCAGGTAGTTTAAATCTATATAAATGTTCGAAATCAATTTGAAACTAATGCCGATTGTGAAAAACGTGTATATAAGTGTTGGCAATAATTAGTGTTGAGATATAGAGTAAAAGCATTACTAAATTGAAGTGAGAAAGGAGAAACTAGTTGGGGGCTTCTTGAATTTGATTTTTTTTAGTAATTTACTTGAAATTTAAACTGTTGAAATGTTAAACTGTTCACGTGAAATTAGTTGTAGTACTAGATATTAGTCATATTACAACTAAAAGCAATAAAAAATTCTTTTTTTTTGTTTTATTTATTTATTTCATGGCTCTCTCAACAAAGTAATTCAATTCAATTTATTACAATTTTTATTCAATTTTTCGATTGAATAAATTTAATTTTAAATTGTAAATAAATTTAAATTTATTCAATTTTGTTATTTTGTTTAGTAAATTGTAATTGTAAATAAATTCAAATTTATCAATTTATTATTTTGTTTAATACTAGGTGTTTTACAACAAATAAAATTGAAAAAATAATTTAACTAAAATAAATAAAAATATTAGACAACTAAAAATAATTAAGAAAAAATAAATTTATTTCTCATAAATGAGAAAATTTGAATTCACATCAAATATAGATTAAAATCATTAGAAGAAATTCATTTATAAAGCAACAAGTATGACTGAGTCTTACAATTTAATGCTCAAATACTTTGAAAGCACAATTTATTGTACAAATGGTCGAATATGATCTTTTAAATTATAATAAAAACTAAAAAAAAACTTAAGTGAAAATTGTGACTCACGTTATGGCGTGACGGCCGTTTCACTGTTGTTAAGAGCATCGTCAGACGACCCACAGTACACACCGGAGTACATACAGTAAGGAATTTACTGTGGGTCGTCTGACGATACTCTTAATAACAGAGTGAAACGGCCGTCACGCCATAACGTGAGTCACAATTTCCACTTGAAAGTGTTTTTTAAGTTTTTATTATATACTAGTGAAAACTGCAGTGGTGGAGAATAATCGATAGTCAGCACCATCGATAGTTATCGATAGTCAGCACCATCGATAGTTATCGATAGTCAACACCTTCACTATCGATAGTTCACCTTTATACAACAAAATGTAAAAATACTGTATTTTATTTATAATTTTCTGTTAGTAAATCAATATTCACAGCTTTCAAGTGTGATAAATCTAAAAAGCTTAACAAATTGTAAAAACCGGCAGAAAATATAATCCAGACTGCAGACTCCCTTCCACACACCGGCTTAGCGCTTAGGCCTTCGTGCGAGTCACATTTAATAATATATTAATAATTGCATTATCAAGTCTTATGATTTATTTTATTTTACGGTACATGCTGAATTTTTGTGATTTTGTATTCTGTTTTCTGATTAAAAAGCTTTATAACCTAAACACAAGATAAGTACTGAATGTTATAAAAACCACTATCGAAAACTATCGATAGTTATCGATAGTACTATCGATTATTCTCCACCTAAAAACAAGATGGATCTTCAACACCATAATTTTAAATTATGCTTATATTTCTTGTTGTGTTTTGTGCCTGAATAGTCTTCCATGATTATATTAGTGCTGCCAGCAAGAGTGACCACATAACATTGCTTTTCAACATTTTTATATTTATTCATTTTTCTATTAGAAGAAATAGTCTCAACAGTTATTGAATTACTTTGTTGAGAGAGCCATGTAACAAATAAACTTCCGAGAAACTGAAACTTTAGAACAGAAACTAGAAATTGCTGAGTTGTGAATTATTGCTGGAAGATTGTTTTATCATCCTTGAAATTCAAAATTAATAACCGAATTTGCATTTTAGGCCATATGTATGAAAAATATAAGGAACGACAAGAAATATAAAATGTTCTGTCAAATAGCTGTATGTTGATATCTGTATGAAAGAAACAGAGTAGTGTAGCATCTTTACTGCCCGCATAGGATTATTCCAACATTGAAGAGCGTCATTTTTATATTTGGTTGAACATTTTATTACTTTAGTGCTTGGCCTTCAATGAAATTTATAACATTTGAACAAGTTTTCCCAGTTTATGATGGACTTTTACTTAGAACCAGTGATGAATAATAGTTGAATAATCGAATACATTTTACAACAACGTTGAGGCAATCCAGCTGCTAGATAATGGAGGATTGGTGTGGAGTCTTGAAAGAATGAGAGAAAGAAAGCATTGGAACTAAAGTTATAGCGCTTTTAAACTAAACTTATGGTGCATTTGAACTAAAGTTTTTAGTGTATTGCTTGTTTCAGTAGAAAAACAAAGTAGTGAATGAATGAAATACATTATTATACATATAGTACATTTATTTTCTGTGCATTAATATTGTTACGGGTTCTAATTGCTAAATTAAGGCTGGCAACACTAAAGCTCACACTTGCACTTTATTTACACAAATTAATTGTAAGTTCAATTAATTAAATGAAAACAGATCATCAAATGACAAGCTAATACCTATTTTCAGTAATTATTTACCAGAATTAATGAATAAGTAATTACAGGCTGATCAATAATAAAAGAAACAAGAGTCCAATAAACTGTAGAATAATGCAGAAAGAAATTATAAAAAGAGCAACTAATCACTAATCACAAGAAGGGGAAGGAAGAGGAGAAGATGAAGAAGACGATGGAGAAGAAGAAAGAGGAGAAAAAGAAGAAGAAGGGGAAGAAGGAGAAGTCGGGGAAGAAGTAGAAGAAGAAGAAAAAGAAGAAAAAGAAGAATAAAAAGAAGAAAAAGATGAGGAAGAATAAAAAGGAGAAAAAGAAGAAAAGAAGAAGAAAAATAAGAAGAAGAAGCAAAAGAAGAAGAAAAGAGAAAAGAAGAAAAAGGAGAAAAGAAGAAAAAGAATGAGAAAAATAAGAAGAAGAAGAAAAAGAAGAAGAAGAAAAAGATGAGGAAGAAGAAAAATAAGAAGAAGAAGAAGAAGCAAAATAAGAAGAAGAAGAAGAAGCAAAATAAGAAGAAGAAAAAGAAAAAGAAGAAGAATAAAAAGAAGAGGAAAAAGAAGAAGGAGAAAAAGAAGAGGATAAAGAAGAAGGAGAAAAAGAAGGAGAAAAATAAGAAGAAGAAGAAGAAGAAGAAGAAGAAGAAGAAGAAGCAAAATAAGAAGAAGAAAAAGATGAGGAAGAAGAAAAATAAGAAGCAAAATAAGAAGGAGAAGAAGAAGAAAAAGAAGAAGAGGGAGAAATAGAATAAGAATAAAAAGAAGAAGGAGAAAAAGAAAAAGAAGAGGGTGAAGAAGAAAAGGAAAAGAAGAAGTGGAAGAAGAAGAAAAAGAAGATTAAGAAGTAGAAAAAGAAGAGGAAGAAGACAAAGAAAAAGGAGAAAAAGAAGAAGTGGAAGGAGAAGAAAAAGAATATGAAGAAAAAGAAGTAAATCTACATTTGGAATGTATTTTACAAATTTTAATAAAGTCTGAAGACCCGGGATAACCTAGTTTTATTCAATTTCTTGTTAATGATACATGTTTTTGTATTACAGACATGGGTGTATTTGAAGATCAAACCGAACAGAGCATCACTGTGGAATGGGGACAGCCGGCCGTCCTGGAGCTTCCGCTAATTCAGAGCCATCCGGAGCCCCTTGTCTTCTGGCAGGCGGACGATGGCACCTCACTCTACGACCGAAAATATGCTGACACTGCAAAACACCAACTGGTCATACTGGCTGCTAATGAAAATGACCAGAAAGCATACAGGTATTGTGCAGTTTCATTTCTGGGGCTGCACTTATTTCATTAATAAATAATAATAATTTTTTTATTTCGCCAAAATACAAAAATAAAAATATAAGAAAATTCACAATATAAAGTGCATAACACATTTTTAACACAGTCAGCAAAGTGAATACTTGAGCGCTGGCTGTGAGTTCATTCAATAATATTACTAGTAAACATAGAGAGCTCGTGAAATGAGAGAAATCAATAATGATTTTAAAATAAATAATTATTTAATTTGCTCGACATTTAGTCACACATATAAGTTGTAGCTAATGATAATTTAAAAAAAGAAAGCAAGCATAGAATATAGAATACATGCAACAACAATATAATACAATAAAATATTATAATAATAATCGAGACCCGGCAAAATTATAAACAGGTAACACAGCCCCAACAACGATAGTAATTATTTAATTAATATACTAAAAAGAAGTAGAAATAAGGTGTAGTAGAGGTAGGTTTAGAATAAGGTTTGAGGTAGAATAATTTCCAAAAACAATTCTTGGTGGAAATGATAATATCCAATAATAAATAAACTGAAGCCAAAACAAAACCTCCAAGAGTTGGAACAAAATGGAGTGAAGAGAGAAAAGCTGTGTACGCACAAAAAATGAGAAGCTGGTGGGCATCAAGAAGAACAAGTCCAAAAAATGAACCATCTTTACTCAGCGTCTCCCACTTTGGGAGTTTTACATCTAATAATAATAATAATAATAATAATAAATAAACTGAAGCTAATAGCTTAATAGATTTATTCATTTTTTAATTTTTTTTATATTAGTATTAGCAAATATCTATCTAAATTTTGTTAATATTCGAAAAATTTCGATAATATTTAAAATAATATCTAAGCTAGAACTTTCCAAATATTTGCAGAATCATAACCCTTTTTCTGATTTTTCATTAGATTAATTAATTTTTGTGTAATATGATTACCAAATAACTAAATTCTGTTACTTTGAAAGATTGATTTTTGAAGTTATGTGTTTCAAGTATAATCCTTCAAAATTTTTATCAATTGGTGTCAAGTGGGTGTGGTGTATTATGGCAATACTTTTCTTTGAGCTTGTTAACATCAATTTCATCGATTATTTTGTCTATTCTGATTGGAGAAAAATTAGATAAAGAATTATTTCTTGAGAAAATTGGATCAAGAAACCCCAAATTGATATTTGCACCTTCAAAGTTTCTACTTTTGATGATTGAGAAAGATTGATTTTCGAACATTGTCGGCGACCTTTTCATATAGAAGATTATGCAATTGTCAATTCTTCATATAAAAAGATTATGCAACAGTCAATGTCAATTGATACTTTAAAAAAGAAGAAAACAAAAATTGGAAAAAATTATGATGCCTCTGAATGCATTGTTAATCTCCATAGTGTAAATTATCTTTAGTCAGTGTGGTCGCAAAGTTTTCTTGGATTAATAGTGGGAATTGAGAATTAGAAATCCATTGCTATTTTCTTGGATTCCTACCCATTTTTAATGTAATTCAATCAGTGTATACACTATTTTCTGTAATGCATCGAATTCCTTTTTTTGCTGTCAACTATCCTTTTCTGTTTTGTTTTTCTTTCAATTATGAAAATTGATAGTTGGAGCTGATGAGTACTGAGCTAAACCTGCTTGTTTTCTATCTTTGTTTAGGTAGCCCCAGCCCAGATTTGCCTCTTATTTTTCAACACAATATTTTGTCAAGATCACTTGGTTCGAAAATTATTTATATTATAAAAATTGAAACCATACAGAGTTTTATTGTATGCTGTGTTGCAGAAGTAATTATTTTATTACTTCTTTATCTTGTACACAATACAGTTTATGAATAAAAAACATGCAATAATCGCTATCAATATAATTAATTGTGGTAATTTGTATTATTTGTCTTATGAATCCATATTTGTGTGTAGGGCACGTGCAACAAATACACAGCTTGGAAAAGAAGAGAACAGTCCGTACATTCGATTGGTGGTGAAAGGTTCGGACTCTGGCCAAGAGATAGCGCCACAAATTGTTGTCAAGCCTTTTGATATGAACATTATCAAGGGACAGCTTGTCACTGATCTGCAGTGCATTGTTAATGCATGGTAAGTAAGGCAGTCACCTACTAACTAGACATACGTATAAACTCAAGTTTTAATTCCATTTCAGTTCAATCAAATTGAAATTGTTTTATTTCGTAAAAAATGCTGAGTTTTCTAAAAGGTTTCTAAAAGTTCATACAATAAACTAAATAGAGTTCGTGTAAAATTCTTAGTAATAAGTAATATCGTACCCTGTTAAGTGAAATACCTGGTAGTATACTAGAATTAATTTTAAATCGAGTTTTAATTCCATTTCAGTCGAATCGAATTAAATTTCTAAATGGTAACGTCAATATAAAATGAACTAACTAAAGTTGATTGGGGCGTCGCAACTTCATCTTGCTGTCGTTTAAGCGGTCGTGGGTTCGAATCCCGCTCCTCCGTCTGGCATCTATGTGTTATCATTCACCTCATTACCCACGCACAAGTCTCAGAAACATGTGGGAATCATCAGCAATAAAAAATTCTCAATAATTAGCAGTACCGTACCCTGAAATAACTTATTCCCACATACGCTATGAATTGCATGTTCGGGAGAGTGAGTTGCCATTTTATTGTTACGCTTTTTAGGAAAAGAAAAATGTAATATATAAATCTCAGAAGAAAGGATATCAGTGAAAATAGAAGGAAAAGACAAGGATGAAAGAAAAGTACGAGAAAAGGAAGGAGATAGAAGAAGAAAACAAATAGGACATAGGAACAGCATCGATATTAAATTACCTGATAGTGTCTTCTATTGCTTTCACGCAGCAATATCGATAGCTTAGTACTTGAAAACTGCTTAGGTCGTTTCTTATAAAAAATGCTATAATACCTTACAGGTGAAAAAATCCAATTTGCACTGTGAAAGTTCACCTGCATTAAAAAATAAAAATGTTCAATGGATTCAAATTTAGAGTTTTTTTTATCAAAGATTCTTTTCAAATGTATTGAGATATAAGATGAAAGAAAAGTGTTTTTGGTTGTTTTACATCGTTGCTTCAAGAAAAGCGGTCCTCTTGATTGACTCGAATAAACCATATAAGAAAATATATAATAAAAAATAATATAAAATTATAAAAAATACATTCGCTCAAGGGAGTCTTGAGAAGCCTTATATGTTCCTGTAGAACACATTTCTATTTTATGTTTTTGTTGTGTGATTATCTTAAGTATATGACAATGCGGTATTTGTCCTGCGACAGCTTGCTAGATTAATTGACAAAAAGTTACTTTTTACAGCTTACCATGGGCTCTTACTGTCACATATTAGGTATGCTATCTTAGTACGGCATAATTCATCAAAACAAAAACTGGATAGGGTGTTTAAGATCCAAAAGAAAGCGGTTAGGTAGCAGGTATCTGTTCAACCAGAGATAAGCTACGGAACTCCTGGGCGCTCTTTGTAACGGTAACCGATTAGATTGGCCAGCAAAAAAGACGCTGTTCTCTGCTGTAAAATCACTTCCCGGTGGTTCGGAACCCACCTAAAACTTTAGGTCCAACTCATCAATCACCATCATCCAACTCATTACCCACGCACAGGTCTCGAACCTATGTGGGATTCATCCTCCAGAAAAAAAAGACTAATGTAGGCCGTTGTTCAAGAGATTTGGTCTCCTAACTGTACCCTGCTTATAAGTGCATGAAGTTACTTTATATGTAAAAAAGAGTGATATTAACCAAAATCTTGACGTACATGATCATAAAATAATACAAGAAGCTGAGGAGTTTATCACTTGAGTCACAATAGCAGCTTATTCAAACAAAAACCTAGTTAAATTGGTTTGAAACTCAACAACAAGCTACCGCAGTTTCTAAAGAGTCTTGAAAATATATAAATATAAAATTTGTATTTTCTTGTTTAAAATTTGTAAAGAAAGCAGTAGTGGGCTATGCCTGTTGTATCTTTACTTGATAGTGTTTCGTGTAATTGTAATAAATGAATATTAAAATAAAATAATTGAAAAAATATTTAGTTGATAAAGTTTTTTTATAGTGTACAAGAGTTCCTTCCACATCAAAATTAAGCCTCACCTAAACTAATTGAAGTAATTATGGTATCTAGTGTATAATATTGTTGATCTGACTTGTCTTATACTTCTTAACTTGAGTCTCTAAGACGTACGGTCGGTTGCACAAAATCCAATTAAATTTAATCCACATTGAATGACGTCATTCTACGTAAATTAATCTTCATCTTAAAATTTAGTTGTACAAAGGACAACTACAAGCAATAACGCCGATTAGGTTAACCGACGTAAAATTTATTTAACCGCCCGATCACCGATGATTAAATCTCACTAATGCCCGTCAAGTTACATTTTATAGGTTATGTTCATTGTACCAGAACGCAGAACTTCAAATTAGGTCGTAGGTGTTAAAAACCTTTCAAAATGAATAAAATCTATTAAGAATATAATAATATTGAGATAGTAGAATGATGATTCAAATAATCCATGATGATTTTATTTGAAATTTTTTCTGAACTTCGGAATCAGCTGTTGATCAAATTACAGTGTTGCCAGATTTTGCCCGTTCGGTTAACGAAAATTAACTAATGGATCTTTGTGCAACAGAAATAAACCCGTTACACTTACGACGGTTAGTTAACTGACATTAAACGTCTTTTTTTTTTGTAGATTAAAGTCTTGGAGACTCCCGTTAAGGAGCATAAGACAAGTCAGATCAATTATTATACAATCTCATATCTTTTACACTAGTTACCATAATTACTGTATCAATTAGTTGAGGTAAGGCTTTATTTTTATGTGAAAGGAACACTATAAGAAGTTGTATCAACTAAATATTTTTTTAAATATTTCCATATTTTCAAGACTCTTTCAAAACTGCGGTAGCTTGTTGAAGAGTTTCCTGCCAATATAACTAGGTTTTTGTTTGAATAAGCTACTATTGTGACTCACCAAGTGATAATCTCCTCGGCTTCTTGTATTATAATCGTGTACATCAAGATTTTGGTTAATATCATTCGTTTTTACATATAAAGTAGCTTCATACACATATAAGCAGGGTACAGTTAGGAGACCAAGTCTCTTGAACAACGGCCTACATGAATCTAATCTATTTACTCTTTCTATACACCTAACAGCTTTCTTTTGCATCTTAAACACCGGATCAAGGTTTTGTTTTGATGAATTACCTCATACTAAGATAGCATACCTAATATGTGACAGTAAAGGGTTGATTACATTGGGATAGTTACTCGCTAAGCGAGTAGCGAGTAGGACGTTACTAACCGACCGTGCTACAGCAGCTCAGCATACCAAGCCAAATTATATTAAAAAAATTATATCTCGAATCACCCCCATTCTATGGAATTTCTAAGACAATAAATAATCTTGCAACACAAAATTAAAATATGAAGTTTACCAACAATTATTCAATAAAATTTCATCAAAACAATGTACAATATATCTCATCTGAAGTGTTATGCTGGCAGCCTGCGTGATTAAGTATAGGGTTTGGCCACAATAATATTGTATTTTGGTGTTGGCTACTCTGCCAGCGAGTATAAATGTCACCAAATTCAAAGTAGACAGGCTCTCAACTTTGAATTTGGTCACATTTATACACGCTGGCAGAGAAACACCAAAATACAATATTATTGTGGCCAAACCCTACACTTAATCACGCAGGCTGCCAGCATACCACTTCAGATGAGATATATTGTATATTGTTTTGATGAAATTTCATTGAATAATTGTTGGTAAACTTCATATTTTAATTTTGTGTTGCAAGATTATTTATTGTCTTAGAAATTCCATAGTATGGGGATGATTCTTGAAGATGAATTTTTAATATAATTCGGCTTGGTATGCCGAGCTGCTGTAGCACGGTCGGTCAGTAACGTCCTACTCGCTACTCGCTTAGCGAGTAACTATCCCAATGTAATCAACCCATAAGAGCCCATGGTAAGCTGTAAAAAGTAACTTTTTGTCATTCAATCTAGCTGTCATTGGACAAATTATTAACTATTAGTTGGCTTTCGTGCAAGCGGCCGTTAATCTAAAAAAAAAATATCTGTTACTTCAGTTAAAAAGTTTCTGTATAATTTATTCTAACGATTTTATCTTGTGTTTTATCATGTAGTGTGTACATTGTTGTCTGTGTGTTTTGTAGGCCCCTGCACGAGCTGGAAACGCTGTGGCTGAAAGACGGCATCCCGATCGAGAACACGGGTGTCAATCACAACCTGAAATATCCGTGGAACAGCACTCTGTCGATCCTCAGTGCCAATCTGACGCACACGGGTCGTTACAGGTGTCAGGCCAGACTGCGGACCGGCGGCTTTCCCACTGTCACAGCCGACGCCAATATCGTCGTTCTCGGTCAGTGTTATCGACTACAATTTTCTTATTATTCTCCCATCTTCTTCTTTCTTCTTCTTCTTTCATCTTCTTCTCTCTTTTTCTTCTACTTCTTATTTCTCTTCCACTCTCATCCACTTAGGGTTGAGTGGAAGAGAGGACCAGGAGTCCTAACTCCGCCCTAATAAAGGCATTTAATCAATCAATCTTCTTATTTTTCTTCTACTTTCATCTTCTTCCTTTTCTTTTTCTTCTTCTTCTTCTTCTTCTTCTTCTTCTTCTTCTTCTTCTTCTTCTTCTCTCATCTTATTTTTCTTCTACTCTCATCTTCTTCTTTTTCTTCTGCCCTCATCCTCTTCTTATTTTTCTTCTACCCTCATCATCATCATCTTCTTCTTCTTCTTCTTTTTTTTTCTTCTTCTTCTCTCTTTTTCTTCTTCTTCTCTCTTTTTCGTCTATTTCTTCTCATTTCTCTTCTACTCTCATCCTCTTCTTATTTTTCTTCTACTTTCATCTTCTTCCTTTTCTTTTTCTTCTTCTTCTTCTTCTTCTCTCATCTTATTTTTCTTCTACTCTCATCTTCTTCTTTTTCTTCTTCTCTCTTTTTCGTCTACTTCTCTCTTTTTCGTCTACTTCTCTCTTTTTCGTCTACTTCTTCTTATTTTTCTTCTACCCTCATTATCTTCTTCTTCTTTTCTCTTCTTCTTCCTTTTCTCTCATCTTCTTCTTTTTCTTCTACTTTTATCATCATCTTCTTTTTCTTCTTCTTCTCTCATCTTCTTCGTTTTCTTTTCCTCATTCTTTTCCTCCTTTCATTTTCTTTTTTCTTTTTGTCCATATTATCTCCCTTATGATTTTCATCTTTCATCTTCTTACTTCATCAAAATAATTTCTACCCTTTTTGTGCCTCTTAATTTTCTGCTTTTCCATTAATAGTTCGTTCCTAATTTTTCCAGTTTTATTTCTCAACTTATTTTTATCAATATCCCAATTTTTCTTTTCGATAAATCTTCTATCACCATGTCGCAATGCATCCTCCTTTTCTTTCCCTCTTTGGGGCACTTCTACCACAGATCAGGGAAATTATATACCCGTAGCAGGTATCTGTTCAATCAGATAGAGGTAAGCTGCGTTCTCGTAGTTCCTGTTTGTATCGGTGACCGATTAGATTGGCCAGCAAAAAAGACACTGTTCTCTGCTGTAAAATCACTTCCCGGTGGTTCGGAACCCACCTAAAACTGTAGGTTCAACTCATCAATCACCATCATCCAATTCATTACCCACGCACAGGTCTAAGACCTATGTGGGCTTTATCCTCCAAAAAAAAAAATTTCCTGCAACAATGCCTATGCGGGAATTTATATTACATATATTTAGAAGTGTATTTTAATGATTATTTCCTTTATGTACCGGTACTTTATTGATTATCTTCTTTCCGCATATTGTACAGTGTATATTTTATGGAAATGGAGATGATTTGACTTGATACAATATGCATTATATGTGTAGTATTATATATAGGGATTTTATTTCCTGATCTATGCTTCTTCCTTTCCTATCTTAGATTGTGGGACTGTGTTGTGGATGATTCCCTCACATGAGCCATGAGGCTTGTGTGAGTTGAATTATGGAAAAAGTTAAAATGGATAAAAACATTAAAGCAATTATGTTTAAACATGGAAAAAGAAGAGATTTTATAAAAAGAAGAGAAGAGATGGCGTCTCTGGTAGCGCAGTTGGTTGGAGCGCTTGTCTGAGATAAGATAAGGCTCTAGCTGGCTTCGTTGCCAGCGTTATGCCATTGAATTGACCTCAATGAAAATTATCTCAATAATTTAGATTATTGTATAACATAATTTAATTATTACATTGTCTATTATTACAGAGAGTCCTTCGTTTGTGACAATTCTTCGTCCGGAAACTCTGGTTGAATATGGAGCTCTAGTCAAATTACCCTGTGAAGCAATCGGCGTACCTGCTCCCAACATAACATGGCTGAGAAACACCTATGACGTCACATTAATGCCAAACAGTGACAGGTTGGTAAAATTATTTTAACTAAAAAAAACTTTGCCAAATGAATTAGGCAAATTAGGTAGTTATAATCCGACCACAGTCAAAAGAACCTTCAAAATATGAACTCTACTGCGCAGAGAGAGCACATGCTATGCAGTTTATCTCTCTCGCTCACTAGAGTAGTGGAGGGGGTCAGTCAACGCTTGTCTGCCCAACAGTGAGCATCGATAGTACGTGGCTTTCAAATTAATTGGAATGTGTCTTGTAATGTGTCCTTGACAGCTAGAAAAGCGCGCGAAAGAGCCAGCTTGTGATGAGCTGTCAGAAGCTCGGTCGAGCAAGTGAGTGAGAATGAGTGGGGGCAATAAAGCTGTCGCTCTCTCGCAAAAGAGTGGGAGCTGTGGGGGAGTGGTCACTACAGTGATACAATGCGCGAAGGTTCTTTTGTCTGTGGCCACACTATAGTAATAAATTTTAATATATAACCACTCCATCAATAAAATTATTGTTCTTGCAAGAAATATTTCAGTTTCATCGTGGAAAATACCCCTACGATATTCAAATGAAACTAATTTTTTGTTCTTTCAGATATCAAATTGAGGAAGACGGTACTCTCGTCATTAAAAAGCTGAAAATGGATTACACTGGTATGTTTCAATGCGTTGCCACCAACGAAGCCGGCTCTGATTCTATTACAACTTGGCTGAAAGTAAAAAGTGAGTAGTCTACATTAATTACATATACTTAAACTAAATAATAATCGTTTTTGGAGTTTCCAAGTATTTTTCAGATGAAAGTATTTTGAAAGCTGGTAAAACCTATGTTGAAATTTTAAGAATTATGTTATAACCTTATAAAATCGCTCTGTAGAAATACCAGGTCGTTGCGAAATTATTAATTACAATAAATAACTGAGAACCTGTTGGGCTTGAATAACCTAATAACGTGTTGTAAGGCTTTGTTGGACTAATTTTAAACTGGAAAAATATAATTTCAAATACATAGTATATTGTAATTATTATTGGGAACGACTTGCACTGCATAAAATTGTCTCTTTCAAAATGCATAACAGAAAATAGCACTGATCTTGATAATCACATTGTGTAATGAGTTGTATCAAGTTTTATATTGTTTCCAAATTGTGATTGAAAAAATTATATTTTCGTTGTAATTTTTGTCGCTTATTTAATTTGCTATTCCACTCCATTTGAATGGCTGCAGTTTTTTTTATTTTTGATGGTGATGTGCTCAATAATTAGCACATAGTTATTTCATATTAAAATTAAAATAACATTTGAAGACATTGAAGGTCTTTCTATTCCTTGATAGGGGTAGATTACACCATTTGGTAAAAATATAAAAATCAGCAAAAGCTTATTGTGAAAATGAAGAGAACCAATATATTTTTGTTTAATAATATAAATAGAGAGATCTCAATACTTATAAACTAATGAATTTTATTTTTCTCAATAATTAACTCATGGTTAAATATCATCTAGATCAGTAAAATAGATTGAATCTGACTACCTAACCTAGCCTAACCTCTCGATGTTATACTTTTTATAAAGTAACTTATGTATTCAGCTTGTATAGGGAACCTTATTTCCCTTATTGATATGGATCCATGTTATTTTCCACATGTATTTATCAACTAAAGTATACTATATCTTATCTCAATCCTAACTAAATATCTAACTAACTAAAATAATACTATATCTTATCTCAATTCTAACTAAATCCATAGTAAAACCCAATTTATAAGTTATATCTTGAGATGAAGTATTAACTTAGTCTTCAGTTGTGTGAACATAAAGTAGGCGGCAATATGTCTGTCAATTCCTTAATACAAAAAAAAAAAAAAAAAAAAAAATGAATTGAGCAAGAAGTTTTTAAATTCTAGAATGAAAAATTCCTTGTCAAGTTTACTAGTGTTTGCACCTTAAATCAATATACTACTACTGTTGAAATGAACAAGATTGCACTACTGTATGAAGTCTCACGAAATAATCGACTGCGAGAATCGATAGCTGATATCTGAACCAAACTCGTAGCTAAACCTAACTATCGACTATTTCAGTCGATTATTTCGTGGTGACCTCATATGGAAGTGCAGCCACTAACAATTTATCCAACCTAAAAGTGTAAATTTGAAACCTTGTCAACCAATAATTTATCCACAGTAGAAAGTGATGAATTTATTAGTAGTATTCAAGCTTCAAAACTACTACTGTTGAAATTAACTATTCATACAACGTGAAAATGTAAAATCAAAACCTATACAATCAATCTAATACAGTAGAAACTAATTCAAGCGTATAAATATATATCCAATTCCTATTTATACATGTGTGTTGAACCTTTGTGCGGACTTATAAACCTTTCATCATAACGGTGTGGTTTTTGTTGGACGGTATTGTTTTTTACAACACATCAATTTGATAAGAATTTGTGAATTGTCAAATCTTGCACTCCCAATGTAAAAATGTGTCTAGCCTACTCCATTTGTTTGTAAATGTGTCACAATGCTTTTTGTCAGTTGTCACCTATGTGTATTTCAAATATTATTATAATTTTATCGGTCCAGAACTGTCTCGGCACATCAGATGGGCGGATCACAAAGTGGTCCGTCTGCGTCAGTCAGACATGCACCAGAGAGCGTATTCCTACTGTAAGATTACGTCTGATTTAAATCAGCTTTTTAATCTCTCGATATTTTTTGTTTTTTGTATGTGTTTGCAACGTTTTTTCTCATATGGATCACTCTATAAGTGTCGCAGTTGAAGAGTTCATAGATAACAAATTTTCAAGTATTGGCCACCTAGTTATAAATAAGATAATCCACCAACTCGTTGGCCCCCTCTTTGGAAGGGTGACCGTTAGATTAGCCAACAAAAAGACACAGTTCTCTGCTGCGAGATCACTTCCCGGTGGTTCGGAACCCATCGAAACCAGTAGGTCCAGCTCATCAATCACCATCATCTAACTCAGGTCTTAACAGGACTCAAACCTGTGAGCTCATCCTCAGAAAAAATCACATTATTTATCTCGATTCAGTATACTAGATCTATAGAGTTTTTTTCATCAATCTGTTATCTTATGAGAAATTAATTTTTTTGGAAAAATTATGATGTTGAAGATCCATTTCCACTAATATATAATAAAACTTCAAAAAACACAACGTGAGGCACAATCTCCACTTAAAAGTGTTTTTTAAAGTTTTATTATTAATTTTTCACCCGGTTTTCATTATTTATCGAACAATAGAATGATATGACATGATGTTATTCGCTTCATTATAATTATCTAGAGGCTCAGACCCACCTGAAACTGAAGGCCCAACATTCACCTCATTACCCACGCACAAGTCACATGTGTGCTACATAAGCAAAAAATCTTCTCTGTCATGTAACTCTTCCTTTACTTAATGTATTTATCCTTTTTGCTATTAATTTCAAAACATTCCTAATTTTTATTCTGGATTCCACCGTTGTTCTTTGAACATAATGTGATAATATCAATCATCTACTGTAATTCATGAACATTTTGTCAACTATTTTGATTAAGCACCGAAAGAGTCTATTTTTCCACTATCCAGTTTATCAATCTTTGAATTATTGTAAATTTATGTTTCAAGTGTTGTACAGTAATTATTCAAAGTTAAATTTAAATTTATTTCCCAAGACGATCATAGGTAGCGGCTCTGGTAGCGCAGTTGGTTGGAGCGCTTATCTGTGATAAGATAAGGGGCTCTGGCTGGCTTCGTTTCCTACTGCCTTAGGTTCGAATCTCATTCAGCCATAGATGCTTCTCATCATTCACCCATTCACCTCATTACCCACGCACAAGTCTCCGGACTCATGTGGGCATCATCCACTATAAAAAAAATATTATGTAATTATGTTCTCGAGTTTTGGTATCTCTTCAAAAGTCAAGATTAATCATAAAATATAAAAACATGAAACATTTTGTGAATATTGACTTCTCAACATAATATGAACTCTTTTACTGTGCTACTATGGGATGATCAATTTTTCGTCTTCCTTCTAGCTGTGGTAGTGGTGCTCGCTGATTTAGTTTTTTGTTACGCCATAAATAAAAATCTAAATATATTTCTTGAATTCATTTTTTTTTTAAATCAATAATAATAATATGGCTTTTAATGGTGGGGAGACCCTTACGGGCAGTTCCACCTCGCCGTTTGTGCCATGTTACATAATAACTTGTTGGGAAGATGGGCTGTCTTCACAAAACGGGAAATTGGAACTTGAAGCTCCCATCTTTCTCAAAATAATTATTGATTTTTCAAATTATTATTTTTTAATATACATGTTCATTGATTTTCAATAATCATTCTTACACCAATAAAATTCTAATAGCTTCATAGTTGCCAACTTATGAAGATAATTATTCCAAAAACTGAAGTGCTGAGTATTAAGTAAGAAATTTGAATATTTCTTAGCTTATATATGTAGCTTATTAGTTTCCACAGTTATCATTAGTAGACATTCGGCTTATGAAAACTAATAGACAATACATAATTTTTAGCTACATAACTCAACCACTTTAACTTCTTGTAATGCAATATAATGTTGGTAATCCTATTTTAGTATACTATCACAATTATTTCGTAATTTTGTAATATTTTTCCGTGTGTATACATCCCACATTCCACAGGCTTGGCACTGATTGTTGTGTGTATTTAATTCATTTTTATTGTTTAATGAATTGCTCAATCTTTCATCACTGCGTTACAATTCACATTATTTATTAAATTTAGTGAATTAGAGTTTTTCATGAACATCAGCTTTCATCATTAACTGCCATGTTCTAGCACACATAGTTATAGTCGTTGTGATTTTATTAAGATGAGCACTTGCATTTTGTTTAGAGTTGTAGCACTGTGTGTCACATTGTTGTTTTAATGTATTCACTTTTGTTTCTATCTATTTTTTTAAAATTTCCATGTTGTTAGTTTATAGTTATTTTATAAGTTAGTTTGAAGTGACTGACATTTGAATAAACTGACAAATATACATAAACAGAATTTATTAATTTCGAATTCCTTTAGTAATAGTAATAGCAATTAAAGGAATTCGAAATTAATAAATTCTAGTTATTTTATCTAAAACAATATTTGTATAGCAGGTTAGTTTTTTGTAAAAAATGTTTGTATTGTTTTATTTGACAGCATTATTTGCAAAGCTTCCTTATTCAGTGGTTACTGGAAGTATCTTTCAAAGTATTACATTCTAGACTAATTTCCGAAAATGAAATATCGATTTTAAAATTTTGCAAAATTGTTGAGAATTGTCTTTTTTAGTTAAGAGTAGAAATATTTCTATGGTATATTCAGATAATTTTTTGAAAGTATCCACTTGGAGTATCGTTTTTATTGATTGAACCAGTTCTTCACTTGAAATATCAAGTGTATAGATGTAAAATGAAGAAATTTCAATAATATGACAATACTTTCCTAATTCCTAGCAAAATATTTTTTAATATTTATTCACTTGCCATGTGGTGAGAAGAAACAAATACGCTCTTCTATTAAAAAAATCCAAGGAAAAATGAAAGGTAATTAGGAGCACGGTGAAAAGGCTTAATAATTGAACAATTTGAAACAGTGATGCCTACAGTTGCACTTTGATGCAGTTATTGTGAGCTGCTGCAACAAAAATATTACGCCATTTTCAATAATCAAAGAGTCCAATTTACCTAGAGTAAAAACTGTTTATTTTAGAAAACATACTTTCCTAATTTCTAGAATATTCCTTTTCAACATTTATTTTTGTTTTTCTCTCAAAATATTTTTTTCTCTTTTGTTATTTGTACTATTCTATACAGTGTAATAGAATGGGATTGATTAAAATTTGTTATTTAATTCCGTAAGTTGAAATTGTTATCTTGATATCTTGAATGTCATTTGAATCGGACTTTTTGCGACTCCCACCAGCGGTCAAAGTCTTTTCTTTTGCTGGTGGTGCCTGAACATAAATTTTAGTTTTTTTTTTATTTCTGGTTAGTTAGGTTTCTTTTATTTCCTTTATGTTAATTTGTAACCATTAAATTATTTTGTTGTAAAGTTGTAGCAATAAACAATTGAATTGGATTGAATTGAATTTACTTGTTCGATTAGCGTTTTTATACCGGCTGCAAAGAACTCTACTTTGGTGCCAGAGACAATTTTCCACAAATTTCGTGACATCCTTATTGTCCTGAAACTAATTCTTACGTAATGCCTCTTTCATTGAACCGAAAAGATGGAAATCAGAGGTTCCCAAAGCAGAAAGCTATGGAAGATATATAAAAAGATGTCCGCGCGCGTTTAAGAGTCAGCAAGTGAGAGGAAATCACAGTTTGATTGTGATTTTGGTACTGGAGGGACGCTTTTACATGACACTCAGTATATGATGGGCTTTTATGTATAATGTATTGATTAAGTCACTAGATGAGACAAACAGCCAACAATAGATCAATGATTAATCAATTTGTTGGGCTAATAACTAGAAAAGTGCGTTGACCCTTTGTTAGCGTATGGCTGATTTTTCCACCAACAATTCCCCAATCATTCTAACCATTTTTCAACATGGGGTCAACGATGAGTGCTACTGGAGAAGGCTGTTAGAAGAAAGAATTGAGCCCATTTTATCAGTGGTTTCACGGATTAATTTGCCAACGTGGGGATATAGGTTTTTTGCTGGAGAATCACGCCCCGATCTTCTCTCTTAAACATACCTGATTATCATTATGTTCCCGGTCAACCAGACCTGACCAGCCCAAGGGGATACTGAATGAATGAAAGACATACAATTATCCTGAACTAGAAATGTAATTAAATATTCATTCATACTTTATTCATTCACTCATACAATCTAACTAACATACAATCAATTGTGGGAAGTGATAACCGAGTGCCGCAGAAGGTATCTGTTCAATCAGAGATAAGCTACGGAACTCCTGGGCGCTCTTTGTAAGGGTGACCGATTAGATTGGCCAGCAAAAAAGACTCTGTTCTCTGCTGTAAATTCACTTCCCGGTGGTTCGGAACCCACCTAAAACTGTAGGTCCAACTCATCAATCGCCATCATCCAATTAATTACCCATGCTCAGGTCTCAGACCTATGTGGGCTTAATCCTCAGAAAAAAAGTGAATACAACAGGCTATTGCCCAAAACTGCTTTTCACAAAATTTAAAATTTTAGAATCAAAATCTCAGGTCTGTTAGAATGGAAATTTCACCTTGAAGTGAATTCATTTCACTTTCAACAGAGCACTATCATATTAAAAAAAAAATTTATGTATTAAAAAATTATGATTGATGATGATTGAACAGATACCTGCTACGGCTCGCGGCTATCACTTCCCATGAATAATTTGGTTTGAATGTAATAAACGATAAAGCGTACGTATACATAAATAGTATAAGACAAGTCAAATTAACAATTATGCAATCTTATACATTAGTCACCATAATTACTATATCAATTAGTTGAGGTGAGGCTTAATTTTGATGTGAAAGGAATTCTTGTACACTATTTAGCTTTATCAACTAAATAATTTTACAATTGTTTTTTTAATTATTTCTATATTTTGAATACTCATTAAAAACTACGGTAGCTTGTAGAGTTTCCTACCAATATAAATAGGGTTTCGAGTATAGTATAGTATGATTATTCTATAATATCTTGGAACATGCTTCAATCCATTTACAACTAATTCTTATTGAAATTGTCCAGACTGTTAAAACTGAATTGATGACTTTGCAGCATCTGCACCAATTATGGAAATGCCACCACAAAATGTCACCATACTTGACGGGAAGGACGCCATCATGAACTGCCGTGTAGCTGGAGCCCCAACGCCCAACATTACATGGATCTATGAAGGTCAGTTCCGATTCGCTAATACCATGGTGCTTGAAAATAAATTACTAATTTTAATTATAAGTGAATTAATTCAATAATTGTTTCCTAATAAGTAATTATGGTAATGAGATTCAGATCTTAGAAAGCAGATTGTTTTCTTCCCGCCGTGATCAGTGTTTCCAGTTGGACTGCATCAGTAGTGACGTCATATTCCCTGAAAGGAGCTTACATAAATTCAAAAAGGGATTCTTTTGATACGTACCTTTATTGTCCTTGGATCAAGTCCTTGTTGGTAGTGGTAGTTCTGTATAAAACTTCAGTTTCTCGATGTATGATGCAAAATGGTTGATAATTTAAAAATAATTATGGAAATTAATAAATTTTAATCAAGTTTTTTTGGAGGATAAAGCCCACATAGGTCTGGGACCTGTGCGTGGGTAATGAGTTGTATGATGGTGATTGAAGAGTTGGACCTACGGTTTTAGGTGGGTTCCGAACCACCGGGAAGTGATTTTATAGCAGAGAACGTGTATTTTTTGCTGGCCAATCTAATCGGTCACCGTTACAAACAGGACCAACGAGAACGCAGCTTATCTCTATCTGATTGAACAGATACCTGCTACGGCTCGCGGCTATCACTTATATATCGTTAATAACAATATATCTTGTTATTTAACTCAGATCTTTTCCGTCTTATTAGCTTGTTTCATTGGTCTTCCTCTTTTCTATCTTCTTTTTTATTTTCTTCTTTCTCTCTTCATTTATCTCCTCTTCTTTTCTATCTTTTTCTTCTTGCGTGGTGATTCTTGGGGTCTTCTTGGGGAAGTGACAGCCGTGAGCCTTAGCAGGTATCTGTTCAATCAGATAGAGATAAGCTGCGTTCTCCTGGGCACTCTTTGTAAGGGTGACCGATTAGATTGGCCAGCAAAAATACACTGTTCTATGCTGTAAAATCACTTCCCGGTGGTTCGTAACCCACCTTGAACTGTAGGTCCAACTCATCAATCATCATGATTTACAGTAACTCACTACCCACTCCTAGGTCTCAGACCTGTGGGCTTCATCTTCTTCTTCTTCTACTACTACTACTTCTCCTCTTCCTTGAATGAATTACCAATGCTTCATGAATGTTGCTTACATGTAATGTTTTGAAATAAATAATATGCTCAGTATTGAGTAAACGGATGGGAACCTTCATATTCAAACACGCTATTTAAATTCCGTTGGTTCGGAAACCACCTAAAACTGTAGATCCAGCTCTTCAATCACCATCATCCAACTCATAACCCACGCAAAGGTTTCAGACCTATGTGGGCTTCATCCTAAAAAAAAAGGAATACATTTTTTTCAATGCCTACAATACTTTGTTACAGACAAAGATCCAGTGGACGTGACAGGCCGCATCCAGCTGCTGGAAACGGGTGACCTGTTGATTGCGGCTGTTCGGGAGTCGGACGGCGGTAAGTACGCGTGCGTGCGCGCCAACGAGGCGGGGCGTGTGGAGGCGGCCGGCTATCTGAGTGTGCTGGTGAGGACGCAGATCATACAACCGCCCGCCGACACGAGGGTGCTTCTGGGTAATACGGCCACGCTGCAGTGCAAGGTGTCCAGCGATCCCACTGTGCCCTATCAGGTCGACTGGTTTCATAATGGACAGTAAGTTCTACTTGATTTGAATTCAAAGTGATTATTTCTCATTTCTTCCTCTCGATTGATTACATGATTTATTTATTTATTCATTCATCTACGGTATTCATTCATTTAGTACTCTAAATAGTACACAAAATTAAAATCTCTAGTAGAAAGTTGATAAAAGTGTAATAGTGCAAAAACTGCAAAAACAAAAAATTTAATTAACTGTGTAGTCCACATAATGTCAAACTCGATGAACCTTCCATGTTTTTCCTATGGACAATTTATTATATTATGACAGCTGCAAGAAACAAAGGCTTTGAGCCGTATTCTAGCACATTAAAAGCCTATTTCTGTATTCTGTATAAACACAGTCAAATAAAGATACAACAGGCATAGTCCACTACTGCTTTTTTTTTTAATTTTCAAATGAAAAACCCAAATTTAAAGTTATGTCCAAGTTAAACTAGGAATTTCACTTCAAAGTACAATTTATGATTTCAAAGCTGCATCTTCATTTGTTTTAAAATAAATTGAAAAAATTTCTAGTTGGTGACTCCCTGGGCTTATTTCTCTCAAAGTATTCACTTTTTTATATTGATAATATTCAGTTACACTATAGTTATTTATTTATTTAATACATACATGAAAAAGTTCACAGACATAAACAGAAAGTCCATTAAGAGCCTTATTGACATTTTACTTTAACACTATTCAAACAAAAGAAAAAGAAATACATCACTTCACTAGATCAGAAGAACTAAAACACAAGAAATAATAAGATTAGAAGAGACGATAATTATATGAGGGAAGATGGAAGGTTCATCAAGTAAGGTACGCTACTATAGAACTGAAAAGAAAAAACTGAAAGAAGACATGGATGTATGTAATGTGCCAAATGTTTGAAGACAGAAATAATTTATTCATAGGTGCATTTATTAATTTGTATCTGGATTTCTCGAACGTAACATTTGGCAGCCTATTTACAAATTTAATTTGATGGTCTTGTCTCATTTTTTCTTTCTTATCTTCTCCTTGTTCTTATGTTTTTTCTTCTCCAATCTTCTTCTTCCTCTCCTCCCTCAATTTGTTATTTTCCAGCGCTTCATGTAACAGAGGACAGCTGTTTATTCAATTAGATTATTAAGATTCAAGAGATACAAAATAAGTAAAGATGTAAACTTATAAAGTGAATATTGGTCATTGGCTACAGATGTTTGTAGGTGCAAACAATTCCAATTCTATTGCAATTCCCTTAATTAATAACTTCACTTTTTTTTATTCATTTTTAATTTTTAAACAAAAGTTTGCAATTCTGTCACAGGCTTTGTTCGCCTCAGGAACAAAATAGTCCATCCAAATTAGCGAAAATTTTGGGTGAGAAAAGAAAAAATTTCAACTTATTTTACAGTTTTTTTTCAAAATGGTGGCCGAAGCACAGCTAGGATTCTTGCAGACTCTTGGTATTTTATCCTGCATGTTTTCCTGGTCATATATGTCGAGTTTCAGTCGTGTTAGAATTTTGCCTTACTTTTTGCTAACTGACTACTAAAAGGTATATATTGTCAGGGAACAATTTTGTGGTGCTCCCACCCCCAAGAGAGTGATCATAACTGGCATAATAATTAGTAAATTTTCAAAAATTAGCGCCATAGTAGACAGCAACGCTGTGCTATGCGTGACGTCACTTGGGCACGAGATTCAAAAATTACTGGCATCAGAAAAAATACTTTAATTATTTTAAATACCTGGCTCAGGCTATCGACACGTATCGTTTCACAATTTGAGAGAACTGTTCTTTAATTTGAATATCAATAAGAGTTATAAAAGGTGCATAATAATTAGTCATAAGTTGGCATAGCCTATTCATCCAGGCTTTAACCTAATCACTGAATTGGTCATGATCAAATAAATAAAAGTATGATAGTAAAGTCAGTATTATTACATAATTCTAATAGTATAGTTCATAAAAAGATTGTACTCACTTGGAATTCGATAGAAAAATTACTACATCACATCCTCCGCCATAAAAAGGGTATATGACAATATACATACATTTACTTTGCTGCTCTCCAAACGTCTTATTTATTCTTGGATTTCTTGTTCCATAACGATCTGCGTTGTTAATATTAACTTTTTATGGTAAATTCAACGACTTGCAGTCAGTTTTTAAATTGTATAAATGTACTCACATTTGGCTGAACGTTTTCGAGTTATTGAATCTCATCTTCAAGGCATCCTAGATCGGCGATGTTGGTTTGTTGGTTAGAAGAATTGTGGTTTTTGTATAATGTGGTCAAAAAGTTTTTGTGATTCAAAATTTATTCTTAAATTATTTAAGAATATTATTTTTATCTGTAAATGATATATTACTGACGTATTTTTTTCTAGATCACTTGGTGCCGGCGGCCAACGCCTCAGCGTGAAAGGCGATGGCACTCTAGTAATTCAGGCGGTTCGCGCCGCGGACGTGGGCGAATACGCGTGCGTGCTCTCATCGCCGGGCGGCAACGAGACGCGAGCGGCACGGCTGAGCGTCATTGAGCTGCCGTTCGCACCTACCGCCCTGCGCGCCGCTCGTCTGGACGACAGCAGTCGCGAGATCAACCTGACCTGGGCGCCTGGGTTCGATGGCAACAGCGCCATTTTGAAATATATTGTTCAGAGGCGAGAAGTTTCCGATCTCGGTGAGTAGCTCAACAGTTTTGGGTCTGCACCGCATCTGCACTTCATTGTTTTTATTCTGTTCGTTTTTTAAATTAAAAAATTCTTTAATCTCAAAATGAATAAATAAGATTTAAATTTGAATTTTTTATTGCTAAAACCATCTTACAAAAATATAAACAAATTGTGTGTGTTTTTTAGTTTTGTCACCTCATGGTGATACTTTAAGATCTTTATTACTTTACCTTTAAATTCATTATTGATTTCTCTCATTTCACGAGCTTTCTATGTTTACTAGTAATATTATTGAATGAACTCACAGCCAGCGCTCAAGTATTCACTTTGCTGACTGTGCCAATAATGTGTTATACACTTTATATTGTGAATTTTCTTATATTTTTTGTATTTTTGTATTTTGGCGAAATAAAAATATTATATTATTATTATTATATTATATAAATCAGGGAGTTATCGATTGCAGAAATGACATATAATAATAAATTTGTACTAAATCTAAATCTTCCAGTTGGCACCAACACAGCAGAAGAATGAACCCCTGTTCGCTGGTGGGAGCATACAGTTCAAATTACATCAATTCTTTACAAATAAATAAATATATCATATAAAAAGTAGTATTCATCAAAAAAGAATTATCGTCATACCTATTCTAAGAACCAGACACTACTTTCCCCCCTTTTTTTAAAAAGATTGTTGATGATTCCCATATGATTTCGAGACTTGTGCGTGGGTAATGATAACACATAGATGCCAGACGGAGGAGAGGGATTCGAACCTACGACCGCTGAAGCGACAGTAAGCTGAAGTTGTGACGCCTCAACCAACTGCGCTAAGCGGCCTGAATACTTAACTTTAGTATACTTTTCATTCCAGATTATCTATTTTAAACAAGAAATCACTCTTTATCCGAATCCTTGAATCCCCGAATACTTTCTATTACAGTATTTAGATCTCGCAAAAACAAAGTGCATCAAGTTTATCAATTTACCTTATTTGTTTTCATACTGTTACTAAATTAGAACATTCAATCTCATACTGCTTCGAATATTCATTTCTCAGATTTTATTTATTATTTACAATTATTAAATAATAGATGCCGTTTGTTGTTACTTGATTGTGTAAGGAATATTATATTAATACTCGGGCGAAGTAGATGAAGATAGGAGTTGTAAAGAAGGCCGTGAAAGAGAGAGACAAACAACGTATATTTCAAATGAAGTTCACTCTAATGTGTATGAAGATTACATTAGACAACTGCAATTCTTATTTGGAGACTTGTGTGTCGGTAATAAGATGAATGGGTGAATGATTAGATATTTAGATCAATATAAATTACAAATCACGTTCTCAATTGTTCGAAACTGATAACTGCAATTATATAATCCTTACTTATGAATAATCAATATAGATAATTTCATTTTCTATTCACTAATTTTAAATTCTTATCTGATAAGTAGTAAACTGCATGTCTGTTATTTTTAAAAATCAATTCCAACATTTACAATGATCATGGATCATGAAATACCATATTCAACTCAATTGCACTGTTTTAATTCATCCATATCTTGCACATGCACCTTTTTTTTCATTCACAGTTAGTTGATGATAGTTCACGGTTTCTACATTTTTAAGAAAGGGGTTTGGTTTGTGGATAAGACTTTTGCACTTGTTATTGTCAACCAGTGGCTGATTTTCAGTCCTATTTTGCAAGATTAGTTACTTCTCATTTTAATTTTCTTTCAATTCATATATTACGGGCTACTTAGATGGGTATGTATAAATCTTGAGCTTTCAAGCTTGTCACTGGTGGTATATTTTCAGTTCTCTTATAAAAGTTTTTACATTTCTCTCATTCAAATCTTCCTTCATTTCTGTAGTATGGGATTTTCAAGGTGCTTTCTTATTTGCACTGCTCCATTGCAAGTAACTTTTCCCAACATAAATACTGGCTTGATTGTTTTGTCAGTATTTCCAATGCCACGATTTAAAAAAAAATATTGTGGATGATAACCACATGATTTTGGAGACTTGTGCGTGGGGAATATGGTAAATTATTAGATATTTTATGTATAGATCGATACAAATTACGAATCTCGTTTTAAATTGTTCGACATTGATTACTGTGACTGCAAGTTTGAGGTGATCTCTGTAGTCACAGCTATAGTCTGTGCAAACATTAGCTTACAATACAGTCTTATGGGAGCGCTTTTTCATATGGGAATATTAGTGCCCTGTTGCCATTTATTGTTTACATTTTGTCAATCATATGCTGTTGTATGAAAATGGGACCGTTTGACTAGTCTTGCTCGGCTACTGTGCAACTTGGCAGCACTGTACTGCATAAGCGTAATTCTGCAAGCTCAGGTTTGCACGGATTAAACCAATCATAAGTTCAAGTGAAGGATAATAGAACTTATGTTCCCAATGTCTTGGTTAAGCCTGGAAAAAATTAAATTTGTGATTCGCTTCAATGTAAGTGATGACATCTTACAAGAGTAAAAGCGCCGTAAAGCTGATGTTTCCCACAACACGTCAGCGTGAGCTGTCCCGTGATTAGGCGGGGCATACGGCTGATTTCCGGTTTCACCTCAGACGTAATATTTGGCAGACAGTAGTGGTAATCTTTCCGGCTGGATTTTGGAAACACTCTCATACAAAAAAAACAAGTTCATGTTCAATTGTCTTGTTATTGGTGAACAAAACTTAAGATGGCTTTGGTTTATTATGCCTAAATTGGCTGGTGTCTTATTCAGAGTCTTCGCAACATAACAAAACATAGGTTTGCCACTAAGAAAAAAGTTATAGGTCAATCTTGAGCTCGATTTATACAATCAATTCATTCAAATTGTCATTCAAAATACAGTATTAAAGTTATAAGTTATTATCATAAATTGATAATTCTTCAAAAGATTCGGGCGTTTTCAACTCTATACCTATCGGTCAGGTATAAAGGTGGGTATTTTTTTATTTTTTTTTTGTAGATTACGTCTTGGAGACTCCAGTTGAGGAGTATAAGACAAGTCAGATTAACATTAGTCATATACACTAGATACCATAATTAATTACTATATCAATTAGTTGAGATGAGGCTTAATTTTGATGTGAAAGGATATAATCCTTTAATATTATTCTACAGAGCCTTTCAAAACTGATGAACCCAGTATATATATTTAGTAATTTAACAAATTGAGGTGCGAATTCGAATAAATTGGTATTAATCCTACAAAAATCTTAAAAATACAAGGCTTAATTCTTCTAGGGTGTACATTATTTCAAAAGGATAAGTGATAATAGAAATACATTCAACTCGTCTTTACAGGTAATAAATTCGTCTTTATAGGTAGCCTCACCTCAACTAATTGATATAATAATTATGGTAGCCAGTGTATAAGATTGTATAATTGTTAATCTGACTTGTCTTATACTCCTTAACTAGAGTCTCCAAGACATAATCCACAAAAAAGTATGGAGCCCAGTTAGAATAAAAGTCGAGAAGGAACACGTTTTCTTGCTACCTGCTTGCTCCTTTTGTTAAGAACGGCATTCCCTAGTTAGAGGGTCCATCCTACTCGGGACAGGATCTTTAAACTGACCAGGAATGGAACTGGATATCTCCCTCACAAGCACTTGCTACTTGTATCTTGTACAAGATGAAATTCCTCTTTTCAAATTTCTCTCCATTTCTGTAGTATGGGATTTTAGACGGCTATGGATAAAACTTATGTGTCAATTGGTGTCTCTATTACTGTCTCTGTCTCACGCATGGCATGCCACACTTCTTATCGCACAGCGTTCTATGGTTCAGTTTTTACAGGTCCAATTCCAGAACAGCTGCTCAACTGGGTGACCGAGTTGAGCAACGTGTCGGCCGACGCCCGGTCGGTGGTGCTGGATAATCTGAAAGCGGCCACCTCCTATCAGTTTCGAGTGAGTGCTGTGAATAGTGTCGGCGAAGGCACGCCTTCGGATCCCAGCAATGTTATACAGTTGCCTCAGGAACGTAAGTAAAAATTCCTGATTCCTGCAAAAATTCCTAATGATCAAATTCGTTTATTGCCCATGATAAATAAATAAATGATTCATTTCTCAAAATTCCACTTCACATTTTATAACACACAAATTAAAGAGAACTTATTTGATAGTCAATTAATTAATTTAGAACAATTGAAATCCATTCTGTTCTAATAACATACTTTGAGACCTCCCGTTAGTAATCGCTGTAAACATTCCTGATGAATACAAATTAGATCTATTGGTTGTAATAACACTAAAACAAAACAAAGGAAACTTGATTTGAAAATAAATAATTTAAAAAATGTCTAATATATTATTTTGTTCAAATAACAGTCTTTGAGGACTAATGTAAGCAATCTTTGTAAAAATTCCTAATGAATACAAGACAAATCTTGTAATCATAATAATACAAAACCAAAGGAACCTTGAATTCAAAATAAATTAAAACAGAATATCTCATTTTGTTCAAATAACATACCTTGAGATTTGACGTAAACACTCGCCTTGAAATTTCCTAATGAATAAAAATCAAATCCATTCATTGGTCATAATTAACTTTCAACAAAGCAAAATAACCTTGAGGTTTGACTTGAGTATGTTGAAATTCATAATGAATTCAAATCAAATCGATTTATTGATGATAATAACTCTATTACAAAAAAAGGGAGTTTGAATTTAAAATCAATGAATTGAAAAAATTTAGAAAATTTTATGCGCTCACAGACCTTTGAGATCCGTATTGACATTTTCCATCCATCAGCTTTGTGATTCTATTTCATTTATTTATTAATTTTTATGGTTATGCCCACATGAGTCTGCGACTTGTGTTAGTTAATGAGATGAATGATGACAAATAATATACCAGTTTGATCGAGAATCGAGCCCTTGACGCAGGATTAGCAGTCAGTCAGTGCGCCCTAACTGATTACACCACGGCAGTTCTCGCATTCACTTTCGCAGGACATCCTAACAATAAGTATTCAAGAAAAAAAAATATATTACTTTTGTATAAGAGTGTGTAAGCAATGTAACTATTAACATTTTATATTATTTTCTTCTGAAATAGTGCACATTTTATTGAAATTGAATGAAACAAAAGTTTCAATTAACAAAAATTAATAAATGAAAACATATAACTGTAGTACTTAAAGTATAATAAGTGTTGTATCATTCAACTTAATTTTGTTGCTTCCTTTTAACTTGATTGGAAAACGAGTTGTAAGTTTTGTTTCAATTTAAAATATAAATGTATTTATTAATGCTACGAGTTTAGGATGTAGCTTATTAATTTTGTTTTCATGTTTGCAAAATGTATTTAAATTTCACAGCTGGTAACTCCCATAAAGGAATTCTCGGGAGTACCTAATTTCTCAAACAAAAATGTTTAATGAATAGTATTATTTAATATGTAACTATTTCTGTTTTATTTAAAAATTGTAATGTTCTTTTTGAGAGAAATAAATTTATTATTATTATTATTATTAAATAACATTACTCTGCTTACTTACTGCAAACTTACTCAGCTTTAAAAGATATAAGTATAAATTGTTTTAAATTTATTTTATCGGTTTTAAAATCGTTTCGGTTCAGATCTTGTTTCGTTTACAACAACGGTTGGGAAAAATTAGCTTTTGTACAATTTATACGCATTTTTTCTGTAGACTTACTACTTTCAAAGGGACATGAAACTGTCCACCTAAACAAAACTGTCTCATGAAAATGTTGTTTTTGCAGCTCCGTCGGGCCCTCCAATTGGTTTTGCGGGTTCGGCTCGATCTTCGTCCGAAATCATAACTCAATGGCAGCCTCCGCTGGAAGAGCACAGAAATGGTCAGATCCTTGGCTATGTAATACGATATCGGCTCTATGGTTACAATGACAGCCCATGGACCACGCAGAGAATAGCCAATGAGGTAAGCTCACTGACAATAAAATTCATTTCAAACGATCGTACTTTAATTTTAATTTCTCTTGAAACTAATATTTTCAACAGTTTAATTTTATCGAATTCCACATTTGCAAGAATATGTCTTTTTTTATCTTTTTATTTTCTTTAAAAAAATGTTTTAGTACATTGCATTTTGATTGTCATAAAGAAAATATATATAAATAAATGTACATAATACATTTTCATAGTACTGTAACTTTTATTTTCAAGAAGAATGTAGGGTCTTATTCTAATCCTATATTTTACGCAAGGCATAGCCTGTTTAGAGGTTCCTTCTCATTTATTTAAAACATAATAATTGGCATATGAGCTGCTGTAGGCCTATATATAGTCAGGAGTAAAATATACATAACATTTAAAGAGTAGGTTAAAAGCTAATACTAATTGAATGGTACAACAAATTTGAGATAATATAGATATAAAAATTATTCTAATTTAATGATTAAATTTTACCAGGTACTTAACTATATATATAGCGTATGGCATTTTTGACACATTTCAAAAACTGTTGTGCTACGTGCTCAAATTTATAATTGATTGTCATAAGATTCAAGTCGAACATAAAACAATAAAACATGGAAAAATCAGTAGCTCCATGAATATGTACAATGTACATACACAAGGAACCACAGTCAAGAGGTAAAAATTGATTAAAACATGGGACAATAATTTTTAGAGGTACTTAACTATTTCGAATAAATAGAAACAAATTGTCTTTTTTGTAGATTACGTCTTAGAGACTCTAGTTAAGGAGCATAAGACAATTCAGATCAACAATTATACTATCTTATACACTAGTTACCATAATTACTATATCAATTAGTTAAGGTGAGGCTTAATTTTGATATGAAAGGAACTAGTCTTTTGTAACAACTACTCGAAGAAACAAGCACTGAAATAAAAAAAAAAACTTCAATAATGTCAAGTATAAATAAATAGTAAATAGTATTAATAATTTATTTACAATTTGTAAAAATTATTTATGAAGCTTTACTATGGGCTATGCCAGCAATTACTCTTTGAAAACGTCCTATCTTTATGTGTAAAAAATATTGTCTCTGTTTTACATACTTCTTTGATTTGATTCATTACAATACATTATTTTATTTCATATTTTTATTTAACTCTTTTATCTATCTACCTATTTGCCCTTGTATATAAAAAATATATTTACTGCTTTGTATTCTTTTTTTGATTTCATCTATTACATACAATACATCCTTTCATTACACTTAACTCTATTTTATAAAAATCACTTCCACCCTGTGTTTTTCCTATCATATGTTATGTTTGGGTTGTATTTTTCAATGATTTATTTTCTCCAATCTGCTTTCATACCAGGGTTGGTATTCTAAGGTAAGATGTTTGATAAATTACACGTGTGAGAACCTTTTTAGTTTATCTCTGCTAGATAGAGATGATGTTCCCTTCTGGGAGTGTAAGAGTGCTTCCAATGGAGCATCCAATACTTGATAATAATCACCAGCATAAAATCAGACCCTTGCTGTTGAATGGTGTATGACTCATTAGAGCAGTGTGAATACCTCCATTGCACAGCATGTGTTAGATTTTGCGATGATGATTGGATGCTCCACTGTGCAAGCACTCTTACTTATAAATTTTCGCCTATCATTCAGTAGCCACTATTTGATCCCATGGAAAAATCCAATTTTAGTTGCAACATAATGTGTTAATGTAGCTGAAGTACTTAGCTTATGAATAATCTGTACTGTACAGTTGAATATTTAATGTGAATATGTCACTTCACGTATTGTATTGTATTCAGCATTGGTATTGATAAATATAATCTAATATTGACACTCATACCCTCTGCTATGTGTATTGTGTGCTATTACTAGACTAGTTTCCCAAGAATTATTTCCCCCCAAATTATGTTGGTTGTTTTTTGACGGGTTTTTGTTAATAAAAAATTAAGTTAATCGATTTTACATTAATTTTTCATAGATTTTTTTTTCATAAAAATTACCAAAACCTGAATTTTTAAATTAGGTACTATGGTATAAAATATTTGTCACACTATTATATCATTTCAGGCACAAAAGAACTATCTCATCCAAGAGCTAATAACATGGAAAGACTACGTACTACAAATAGCTGCTTTCAACAAAGAAGGTGTGGGGGTATTTAGTGATGGAATTAAAATCAAAACTAAAGAAGGAGGTAAGATTCTTTATTTGTTTACATTCTAAACTGCTTGAAATATAAGTATTCACAAATCTAGATTACATATTTACTATTATAGAATGTATTTATTGAAGAGTAGCTCGAGCTAGAGACATATACACAAGTGAAAACAATGAAGTGAAAGCTCTAGTAATAATATTGAATTGAATTTATTTCCACACAACATATTACAATCATAATAAGAATACAATTAAAATAGAAAGAAATATATTTCCCCACATGGACTACAGATCCGTGTGTGAGGAAAGAATTCTTATCTATTAATGTAAGAGATCATTTTAATATATTACACAATGAGTTATCAATAAAATTTAGAAAATATACAAATTGTTTTTTTAATTACAAATGAAAAAAAATGTAGTAATTTTGAATAATTAGAAACTCCATACCAGAAGAACTGAAAGTGACTAGTCCAGCAATGATCAATCTACTTTTAGTAATACAGTAATTGGCAGATTCTCAAAACACCCAGGCAGTGACAGTCTTTGAATAATGCTCAGGAATTAAGTGTAGGGTGAGTGAGTAATAGTAAGAATAGTGACGAAATTGAATAGCTGATTTTCAAGGGTGCTTGCCCAGTGGAGTATCAATACTAGATGATAATCACCATCACAAAAACAAACACATGCTGTGGAATGGTCGTATTCACGTTGCTGCAATTTGTCATGCGCCATTCGCCGAGTGCTGTAGCAGGTATCTGTTCAATCAGAGATAAGCTACGAAACTCCTGGGCCATCTTTGTATCGGGTGACCGATTGAATTGGCCAGCATAAAAGATTAGCTCTTCTCTGCTGTAAAATCACTTCCCGGTGGTTCGGAACCCACCTAAAACTCATCAATCACCATCATCCAATTCATTGCCCACGCACAGGCCTCCGACCTATATGGGCTTCATCCTCTGAATAATAATAATTCCACAGCATGTGCTTTATTTTGCGAAGATGATATGAATGCTCCACTGTTCAAGTCCCTTAAAGCAGTAATATAAATATGGAAAACACATCATTGATATTTATTTTCAATGTTAGAAGCAAATACACCAGTGAAAACGGTGCACAGTTGTATTACAATTAGTTTTATTACATTATTACTGTTAACTATTTGTAGCAAAAAGGAACATTAAGTATACTAATAGCAGGTTCCTAAAGCAGTAACATAAATTTGTAAGCCTCTAATTTTTTGTTATTTATTTTCAAAGATTATAAATAAACAAGTAGAAAATCTTACAATTTTAGAAAGTAATCTTACTTGCAAATATTCATTTATTTCAAATACATCCATGAAAATTACAAGTAGTAGTGGCTTACAGCTAATGTCAAAACAATTTTTTTTTTTTTAGATTACGTCTTTGAGACTCCAGTTAAGGAGTATAAGACAAGTCAGATATATAATGCTCCGAGTAAATTTTCATGAATATTTGGCAATATTTACGAAAACATTGTTTTTGTGTGTTTAATTTTTGTAAATTCTCCTTTTTCAGTGCCAGAAGCGGCTCCTACTGGTGTCAGAGCAAAGGCTGTCAACTCGACTGCAGTACAAGTTTGGTGGAAGCCGCCTCATCCACAGAAGATCAACGGCATTAACCAGGGATACAAACTGCAGGCTTATAAAGGTTAGTAATCACACAAAATTAACTTGAAATATGTAGCATAGAGCTTTGAAAATGTTATTCTAAACTTAAAGAATTACCTTTGATTTATTCACTATCATAGTCAAGCATTATTGGGAATGATTTAATCATGAGCATGGGACTTGTGCGTGGATACTAAAGTAATTTTTTTTGGGAGGATGAAGATAGGTATGAGACCTGTGCCTGGATAATGAATTGGATAATCGTGATTGATGAGTTGGACCTACAGTTTTAGGTGGGTTCCGAACCATCAGTAAGTGATTTTACATCAGAGAACAGAGTCTTTTTTGCTGGCCAATCCAATCGGTCACCCTTACAAAGATGGCCCAGGACTATTGTAGATTATCTCTGATTGAACAGATACCTGCTATGGCACTTGGCTATCACTTCCCTCAAATGAGATGGCACAAATCACCTAGCTAATGGAATCGCAATGCTATCGAGATGGCTCGGTGGCTCAGTCAGTTATAGCGCTTGTATCTGATTAGATAAGATTCTGGCTGGCTACTGTTCCTCGAGTTCGAATCTCGTTCGGGATTTGATGTTTTCACCTTGTCATTATTCACCTCATTACCCACCTAAAAGTCTCAAGACTCATGTGGGCATCTTCCGGCAAAAAAAATAACTAAAAAATATTCCTATATACCATTAAGTTCTATAGATTGTTTTATGTAGGACCTTATTAAAATCGTGCTACGATTATTACTTTGTAGATTACTTATCTATTATTATTATTGTTGTTGTTGTTGTTGTTGTTGTTGTTGTTGTTGTTATTATTATTATTATTATTATTATTATTATTATTTACCTATTATTTACTTTGTATACTTTTTCTGTTTTTTATACCGACTGCATGTTTCAAGTATAAGAAATAAATAAATTTTAATTTATATTTCATCCATCCGTATTGCAGGCAATATCTTTCAAAGGGAAGATTCTATACTCTTGTTATATCGCTTACATTTAGTCTAAGTGAGTTCCCTATTGGTTTTAGATTTCAAAGTCAAATATTTAAAAAATATATATTAAACAATAGATAAACACTATAGCCGGTCTACTCTTATTAATAAAATATATAATAATGCCATACTATACATACTCTACTTGTGCATGGCTGGCTTATTAATATCGCCAATCTATCTGTTCGGTTATAAAAAATACATTTTATTTATTCAACTTATTCACCTGAATATTCTTTATTTAATCTTATTTTTCTGTTTTTCACAGGTAACAAAGTAACCCGTCTGATGACAGTACCACCAAGCCTATTCGACCCTCTCGCCCAACAGAGTGCTTACATGACAAAACTGGACAAATTCACCGAGTACAACATTACTGTTCTGTGCTTCACTGACCCAGGAGATGGCCTCCAGAGTGACATAGTCACTGTCCGTACAGAAGAAGATGTTCCTGATCAGGTGGCTAGTTTACAATTTGAAGAAATCTCCGACCGTGCAGTCAAAGTGGTTTGGACTCCACCTTTACAAACAAACGGCGTACTTTTAGGTTATACACTGATATACATGATCAAAGATAAGACGGATACTATTAAATCTGAAAATTTAACTGCTGAAACGTTGTCATTGAAAGTGAACAATCTACAAGCTACTACGCATTATAGATTTGAGGTTAGTGCTTGGACAAGGGTGGGTACGGGTCCTTCACGAATCGCTATAATTCAGTCGGGGGTTGAACCAGTGCTTCCATTCCCCCCAACAAAACTAGCAGTGACAAACATTGAGGCGTTCTCTGTTGTTCTACAATTTACTCCCGGTTTTGACGGGAATTCATCAATATCAAAATGGACGGTCGAAGCACAAACTAAACGCAACACCACCTGGTTCACGATATTTGAAGAGTCAAACCCTGAAGCGACTACACTAACCGTTGTGGGGTTGGTTCCATTCACAATGTATAGGCTGCGGTTGGTAGCTTGTAATGTGGTGGGACCATCCCAACCTTCCGATCCTACTAAAGAGTTTCAAACGATACAAGCTCCACCTTCACATCCTCCCCGTAATGTAACAGTACGGGCAATGAGTGCTAATGAACTGCGGGTCAGGTGGATCCCTCTACAAGCCACCGATTGGTTCGGTAACCCTAGGGGATATAATATATCTTGTAAGGAAGTAAACGGTCGAGCTCATAGTGTTACAATCGAGGATCCTACTGCTAATTCTCATATTCTTGACAATTTGGAAGAGTTTGCTCAGTATGAGATAACGGTCACTGCTTTTAATGATGTGGGAACTTCTAGACCTAGTCCTGTTGCGATTGAAAGAACAAGGGAATCGGTGCCGAGTTTTGGACCAATGAATGTTGAAGCAAATGCGACATCTTCTACAACAATTCTAGTGAAATGGGGCGATGTGCCACTGGAACACCGAAATGGACAAATTGAAGGGTTTAAAGTCTTCTATGGAACCGGTCCACGTTCTCCGCATCCGGTACAAATTAAGGATATTCCCTCCAACACAACTTTCACTACCACATTAACAGAACTGAGAAAGTACGTTGTATACAATATACAAGTCCTCGCCTATACAAGACTAGGAGATGGTGCACTTAGCTCACCTCCAATCAGGGTGCAAACTTTTGAAGACGTTCCTGGACCTCCTTCTAATGTATCATTCCCGGATGTATCATCTACGACAGCCCGTATCATCTGGGATGTACCCGACGAACCCAACGGAGAGATACTTGCCTATAGAGTCACCTACAGGCTGCACGCCACTGGCAGTATGAACTTTTCAAGGGAGTTTCCGCCGTCATCAAGGACTTATAGGTAAATATATTTTTATTATTTGAGTTACAATAATTGTAAAATGTAGAGAAATATAAATTGGACATTTTAAAAGCCTACAAGAAATCTGTGCAACAAAGTTAGGATTTTTGTACAGTGAAGTATCCAATACTCGAGAATAACCATCATCGCAAAATCAAACTCATGTTTTGTAATGGTAGTATTCACGTTTTATTGACGCTACTCAAATTTGTCATACACCATTCTACAGCAAGTGTTTGATTTTGCAACGGTAATTATCCTCGAGGATGTTTCACTATGTAAGCACACTTATAAGCAATTGAAAACCGAATGAGCTATTAAAAACTTTCAAGATGGAACTATTTAATGCGATTTCATAGCTATAAAATCGATGAGAAAGAATAGTTATTTGTGTAACTATAGCATAAAGTAGCTATTTGCTGCACGAGAGAAATGCATTACGCACGAGCTAAAGGCGAGTGCGGAATAGTTCCTCGAGTGCAGCAAAGATACTTTCAGGATGAGTTACACATTACATTTTTCCCACAGTTGGCGCACCTTGAGTGCGGCAAAGTAATAGATGAAAGAATCAGCTGATTTTAATAATGAGTCCATAAATAGCCGCTTTGTTAGATAACTGTAAGAAAAATATTATAATACTAAACTTGGATAAAGTGGGAAAGATAGAAATGTGTAATGTTTTTTATTTCAAAATGCATCGTCAGGTACGTCACTATAATTATGAAGGCACTATGCAGTTATGCCAGAAATTTAATCGTGTCAAAATTAATAGAAATGCTCATTATAATATCAATCAAATTATAGAAAAATACTTCCTCACTAAAAATTTCAGTTAATCAAGATAAGAAATATTCAGATTTCATTGATGGACCAGCAGGAAGGTGAGTTGTTGTAGACCTAGAAAAAATGGTTTCAAAAAAACCTTTATCAATGAACCGTCCTTGAGGCTTCTATATCTCAAGTGTAACTTGAAAAGCTCTGATAAAGTGCTTTTTAAGTCTCTCTTGAGTTAAGGATGCCTTAAGGTAGGTTCATAAATGCGGAATTAAGCATTAGAGAGGCTCAAATATGAAGAACTTATAAGGCTTCTCTATAAAAAAAACTAGAACCATGCCTATACTGTAAGTGTTGGAAGAAAGCGCTAATGCCTTAATAAAGATTAAAAAAGGTTGGATTCTATGAAAACTGAGAAAAAATTGAAATCAGGAATAAATTATTTCATTTTTTTGTTTTATATTGTATGATGTTACCATAACATGTGAGTTAACTGTTATCCCAATTCAATTACTTCAATTTGTTTGCAGGGCAATGGATTTGGAGTCGGAGCAGTATTACTTGTTCTCTGTGACGGCGCAGGCGCGACTGGGATGGGGCAAGACGGCTACGGCTCTGGTGTACACCACCAATAACAGGGAGACGCCCCAACCGCCGTCTGTGCCACAACTGTCACGCAGCCAGGTGCAGGCTCACCACATCACTTTCAGCTGGACACCCGGCCGCGATGGATATGCCCCACTTAGGTAAGCACAGAACACAAGTTTGTCCCTGATTCATGTATGCAATATCATTTTAATTGTACTGACATTTGTATTTTTACCAAAGTTTGTTCTTTTCTTTTTTCTTCTACTCTCATCTTCTTATTTTTCTTCTACTCTCATCTTTTTCTTCTTATTCTCTCATCTTCTCCTTCTCCTTCCCTCCTCCTCCTCCTCCTCCTCCTCCTCCTCCTCCTTTTCCTTCTCCTTCTCCTTCTCATTTACCAACTGAAGTAGATGATTTCTTCATAGTTTTAAAATAATTTTATAATACAATATAGTGTAATATGAGTTATAATATAATTTATTTTACCCCAATTTATCGACACTTTTTCTAGTCGAAGACAAGGTTACAATATGAATTCATTACAAAACAGGAGTCTCAAACAAAACATCTCAGTTTTTTGAGATAGATAATGGTGTAACAACCGAAACTAGTATCTCACTATTTTCGATAAATGTGGTTGTGACTGCTTCATGTCTTATTATTCATTATGAATGTCTTCCACATTATCACCTTCGCCACTACAAAGAAATTTAATATTCTCAAGCTCATCCATACACAGGCAATTGTTGATAAGCTCATTAGCGTTAATTAATTTCATTATTATTATCGAATAAATTTAAATAGTGTTTCCTGAACTCTAAATTCATTTTAATAATAGCACCTTTTCTTGTGAGGTTAAAGTAGTACCCGAAACACCTCTCACATGCCAAGCGTTATCCCCTTTAGAAATTTAAAGCCGAGGACAGTATTATAACAATTATGTGAAAATCGGTTTTAGAACTTAAATCAATTAAAATAAATTTCATTTAATAATTCTTCTAAACTTCAGCTAATTGATTATTGTCGCATTTACAGATACTATCAAGTGCAGTTGGCGGAGGGCCTTGGCCCATGGCAGCCAATCACAGAACGAGTTGATCCGCAGGTGACCTCCTACACAGCGACCGGCCTCAAGCCATTCACCAGTTACCGCTTCCGTATTCAGGCTGTCAACGACATCGGTCCCTCTGGCTGGAGCACTGAATCGCCCAATGTTAGAACGCTACCTGCTGCTCCTAGCAAAGCTGTTTCTGGAGTCAAGGTTGGTAATGGAGCATTAAAGAAATAGAAAAGTGTTTGATGATTAGAAGATTTAATGACTAAAATATAGAAGATTAATGAGATTAGAGACTATTTTCTGAAGGAATAGATAATCATATTGAGTAATACATGAAATTTAGTACATCACATTAAATATTTCAAGTTGACCACAAATACTGGATAATGTGGTCAACCCTAGTTCCTATAATTTATTTGAAAAATATTTTGTTCTGCTTAGAAGGAATAAATTTCATTATTTCATCATTAAAAAAAAGTATAAGTATTACATGGCAGCCACAGTGGGATGAATAGTCGGTTAGGACGCTTATCTCTAATTGATTGTTACTCCTGCGGTCGTAGGTTTGATTCCCATTCTTGCCTGACATCTTTGTATCGTGATTTACGTCACCACCCACGCACAAGTTACAGACTCATGTGGGTATCATAAAAAATTAATTATTTAGTGCCCGTTTCAGTAGATTCACTGCTTCTGGCATCACTTCAAGCATAATGGTATAGATATAGTTTGGATTGATTATGATTTTGTTATCCTGAGTTTATAATAGATCAGTAAAATCACGCCTTTCCTCATTCCAAATTAATCTGATGTAGTAGTTCCATATTAGTTTTCCACTAGCTATTTCGACAATAAAGCTTGAATAAACTTAACATTTGAATAAACTTGATATTTGAATAAACTTTACTAGTGAATTTAACGCTTACTTATTCTTGTGATGGCCATTTCGCATTGTTGGAATGCTTCCTCAGACAAGACTGGAGGTCTACTGGAGTACCCGTTTCTGACTTAGCTTTCCAACAATTTTAAATGCCTGGATTTCTTGTTCCATAACGATCTGCGTTGTTAATATTAACTTTTTATGGTACATTCATGGCCTTCACAAGAATAAGGAAGTGTTGAATTCACTAGTAAAGTTTATTCCAATAACTGTTTATGATCAAATTAATTTTTGAATAAATCTGATCTGAACACATTCAGTGCACCCAACATTTGAGTTGAAAATCTAATGAATTTTCTAGAAAATATTTTTGCCAGCACTAAGTGTTCAAGCTCTGATTCCGCTGAATTTAAGCAGAAAAAATCAATGATTCCTGAGTTAAAAATAAGCAAAATTGTATTTAGCTCTTTCTTCTGGTTTGATCATATTTTTGCATGTATGAATGCAGAAAAGAAGAGTGTGAGTTCATTCACGCATTATGTAGCTTTCCACTCTATATACAGTAGACGCCGGTTTTAACGCGAAAGAGAAAGGCGACTCTGAGCGATAAAACCGAAATGGCGCTCTAACAGGATCTAAATCTACGTTAATGAATACTGGCCAGACCTGTGTTGAAACTTGTGTTGTAGCTGGTTCAGCGTTATTACCTGAGTCGACTGCTATCATAAACAATATTCTTACCCTAGGAGGATGTAATTTAATTTGGAGTTTCTGAATAATATTGAATTTTACTTTTATCCAGGTTGTACCCATCACTACAACAAGTGTTCAAGTATCTTGGGAGCCCATTGAGACTGAGTACTGGAGTGGCGACAAGTCAACTGGAGGATATAGAATTGTTTTCCAGCCAGTGTCCGATTTCCCAATCTCTCTGCAAGCCACGCCAAAGCAGGACGTTCAGGGCACAAAGGTATGTTTTACATTGTATTCTTACTTAACGTAAAGCGGTCTACACAGAGAGCGTTCGTCAAGCGTCTCAGGCGTCATGAATAAACCGTTACAGCGGATTATCCAAGGACAAGAACCTGAAATGAAATTGTTTTCAATTGTAATCCATATAAACATGATGAAGTACAATGATGTGTTATCATTTTTTTGTTGCAGACAAATTTTTGTTTATTTTCATTTAGATGCACAGTATAGATGTATCACAACACAATCTTTGCTTAAAGATGGATGCAACAAATTTTTAAAGATGATTCATATAAATATTCATTATTGCTAGAAAAGTTCTTTATTTGTTGATATGTATCGTGTCATTGACAATAAATGAAAGTGATTTAAGTTATGGTGAAATTGATTATGCACCAATCTTCTAATACCATAGGATGTTTGGAGCTTGGGCTGATTTCCCAAATCAATTTTATGCACAGCAGTTCTCACAATGTCGTTCAATTATTAGTGTATTAATTCACACTAATAAAATTCTCCAACATTTTTTTAAGCAAATGCTTAACAAACCTTATGCTTTCTAAAATTTGCTAATAAACCTATCCTATGCATTAGACTTAAGGCTTTGTTTTAGTGGGCCATACTGATATAAATCTGTTAGCTCAGTGAGCAAAGCAATCACAAACTACCCCACTCCTCGTTTGTGTAGTACACTCTTCGGATTAAAACAACGTTGAGGTATGAAAAGTCACCTTTATTTGCAATTGGCTATGGTACTATATACACACACTCATTAGGATAGATTTAGAATAGATTTCGGAATAGGACCAAGAAAGAATATCAAGAACTGTGCAGAGTATTGTTTCATATCTTCTTCTAGATACAATCACATTTATTGAACAGATTATAAGTATTCATAGTTATAATATTAAGTCATTTTCTTAGGAATGTTATTGATTGTGTTAATTTTGATTGCAGACAAACCAAGTGGTTCTCAACGACCTGACAAGAGACAGAAACTACGAGATAGTGGTTGTGCCGTTCAACTCGCAAGGCAGTGGACCGACCAGTAGACCAGTGGCCGTTTATGTGGGGGAAGCCGTACCGACGGGGGAGCCGAGGAATGTGCAGGGGGAACCAGTTTCCCCCACTGAGGTGCGTTTGCGTTGGGAGCCACCTCAACAACAGCAGCAGAATGGGGATTTGCTCGGCTATAAGGTAGGTGCATCAATTTTACAAACTGTAGATTTAATTGTATCATTACCCACGCACAAGTCTCAAAATCATGAGGGCTTTATCAGCAGGAAAAAAGCATTTACGATTGATATTATTGCTGTACTATTATTTCAGTCATTTCAGAAAAATAGTAGTGTTAGAAAATCAAATCTCAAGAGTTGCCCGGGGAAAACCCTGGTGGTATCCCAGAAGTGAGCTTCTCCAACAATTTCAACATTGAAGGAACTTTGTGTAAAATTCTTACTGTTATACAATTATATGAATTTATCCTACCTAGTTTGTAATTAATACACATAACTGCTTACAATATCCGAAGCTCAAGATTAGACTGTACTAGAATAAACTCATACATTTGTAGAAAAAACTGGGTCTTATTATTGTAAAAAAATAATGTTATGAAAAAATATTATTATCATTACTAATGAATAATATGGCTTAAAGTTGTCACAACCACATTTATTGAAAACCATGAGAACCAGTTTCGGTTGTTACACCTTTATCAATCTCAAACAAACTGAAACTAAAGAACAGTATAGCTTAATATACTTTAGTTTTAGTTTGTTTGAGATTGATTTTGGTGTGGACCGAAACTAGTTTCTCACGGTTTTCAATAAATGTGGTTGTGACAACTTCGTCTTATTATTCATTGTGGATATCTTCCACAATATCACCTTCGCCACTACAAAGGAATATTACCATTATTACTCTATTTTTTCTAACTTTGTAAATTAGATAATGCTTCTTGTTATATTTATTTTGGCTTTCATTCATAATTATAAACTTTTTTGTTATTCTAATACTATTAATGCATATTATTTGACTCGCAAAAACCTTTAAATGATTATTTTTGTCTTATTTTCTCAACTTATAATATATTTTTTATCGTCCTATAATTTTTCCGTATGTGAAATTGATAATCAAGCTCAGGGTTTATCATGTCTTTCGGTATTAATTTCATTGTATGCACTTAACTCATTATTTTGAAAGATATTGTATTATTGTCAACAAATTAAATAAGAAATAAATGTGATTAGTATTGGCAATGATGAGTTGGACCTACAGTTTTAGGTGGGTTCCGAACCACCGGGAAGTGATTCTACAGCAAAAAGACCGTTCTCTCAAGGTCCAACTCATCAATCACCATCATCCAATTCATTACCCACGCACAGGTCTCAGACCTATGTGGGCTTCAACCTCCGTAAAAAACGAGATTGTGGCAGATATCGTTATGAATAATACAGATGATGTCATAACCTCTAAAATAATTAACATAAGAGTTACTAAAGTTTCGTTTTAAGTTGATTGAGATCGAAAATGATGGGTCATAAATAAATTGTTACCAAAATGCCAGTCGAAACTATAGTACAGTATTTCATGTGTTAATTTTATTAGTGCTTGTGAAATCAGCTGTTTTATTCATTTCAATAAATATGAATTTGAATTTATTATAATTAATGAATAATGAAACTTTGAAAGTTTGTTTGAAATTGATAATGCAGGGGTGCCCACCCCCCCTAAGCCTCATGACGCACCCCCCCCCCCTAAATTTAGCAACAAACCCCCCCCCCCCCATAAATTAGGCCCCCCCCCCAAAAATGCGAAAAAAGCCCCCCGTATTCTTTCTAAAACTAAAAGAAGATTTTTATAACTATTGAAAAAATTCAATCCCAGTCGATAATATACAAAATGTATGTATATTTCTTGAGATTCTTTACATAGGTAACATTTTTTTGTAAAGGTAAAAAAGAAATATCAATGAAATGAATATATGAACTTCTGCTCAATAAACTTAATTGCAAAATAGCTAAATAAGAATTTGAACCTAAATGGTTTTTAAACAATAAAATATTATTACAAATACACAATGTTCAATAAAAATGAAATACCTATAAGTTTATGTTCGGTGTACCAATTAGATTAAGGTTAAATAATTCTACAAAGTTGTTCCTTTAAAGGAAGTGAAAACAATGAGTTAATAACTTCATTTGTAAAACACAAAAATTCAAAATACTAAGTCATTTATTGGACAGTAGTTAAACAACAGGTTATTTACTTAGTGTAGTATCTTGGGAGAATTTATGTATGGATGAAGTACATAAAAGGCACACATTTCATGTATAGTTATTTACAACACACAATCGAAAGAAGTGTCTTTCAAAAACAAAATAAAGACATAGTTATGAAAAATTACTGAATTTTTAGTATTTAGTAAGTTTTTCAAAAGCAGTTCTTACTTATTAGTAAGTAGTTATCGTAAAATACATGAAAAACATCAACAGTTTGAAGACAAACATTTTAAATTTGTAGACTGTAACCATCTACAAGTTAGCTAGGCACCTTCTAAGTTTTTTTTTTTTTTTTTTGAGGATGAAGCCCACATGGGTCTGAGACCTGTGCGTGGGTAATGAGTTGGATGATGGTGATTGATGAGTTGGACCTACAGTTTTAGGTGGGTTCCGAACCACCGGGAAGTGATTTTCAGCAGAGAACATTGTCTTTTTTGCTGGCCAATCTAATCGGTCACCGTTACAAACAGGACCTACGAGAACGCAGCTTATCTATCTGATTGAACAGATACCTGCTACGGCTCGCGGCTATCACTTCCCTCTAAAATCTATTGTTAAATCTATCTCTCTAAACCCCACATAGAAGTTTTTGGGATGAGGAAACAGAAAACCTTTCAATTATTTCTTCGTTAGAAATAGACTCAAGTACATCTGCACAAGTTCCTGCACAAATCCTAAACATTATTATTTTAGCTAATTCATATTCAATTGTATAATAATAATTATAAATATATTTTCATTAATTGACATTCTATCTGGTGACTTCTTAGTATATTTTTTAATGTTGTCACGTTAAACACGGTTTCAATCAACTTTACGACCACCCCCCCCCCCAAAAAACGTTTTTGGAACCCCCCCCCCCCCAAGAATTTCAATGACGCAGTCTGCGTCATAGCCCCCTCCTGTGGGCACCCCTGTTATTAATATACGGTAAGCCAAAAGTGAAAAAAGCGGTATAGATAATTATTATATTATTATACCAAACAACAAAATTACTTTATTGGAATAAGATATTAACTTGAATAAATAGTAATAAGAAACAAAATTGTGACAAAATTCAAACTCTTCAGATAGATTTTTTAATAAATGCCCCTTCCCCCTCATAAGCTGGACTAAAATGACGCCCTTGCTTAGACCTAGTTTTTTGATATGAAGGTTTTTGCGTTTTATTCCCATGATTTTTTTTGGAGGATGAAGCCCACATAGGACTGAGACCTGTGCGTGGGTAGTGAATTGGATGATGGTGATTGCTGAGTTGGACTTACAGTTTTAGGTGGTTTCCGAACCACCGGGAAGTGATTATACAGCAGAGAACAGAGTCTCTTTTGCTGGCCAATCGGTCACCCTTACAAAGAGTGCCCAGGAGTTTCGTAGCTTATCTCTGATTGAACAGATACCTGAAAATGGAAAGCAGAAATCCAAATCACGCACTATTTCCACATCAAATTCTACTCTAAAGAATTTTCACATCATTACAAGAATTTAAAGTTACTATTCTTTAGACGTCCTATATGTTCTGCTGCTCGCATGAATACTAGCTCAAAATATTAAGTTTAATTCAATTTTTTCACATAATTTAAAATAAATTAAATTACACAACAATCTAAATAAGAACTGCGAATGATAGGATGATAAAATAATAGATGCCTACATGAGAAAATAAAAAAATTAAAATTAACAACACCTATTACTTGGCCCCAAAAGGGAATTGAGAACAGAAAGGAAGAATAGTAAAAATTCATGAAAAGCGGTAGTGAGAGACCACCAAGATTAGTAGCAGATAGATCTGTCTACTAACTATGGGTGTCCCTAACTTCGCCAATCGCCAGAGCCTTGTCGGCCGCAGTCACTGTGGTATCCCACCGTCAGGGGACATCTCAACACTGCCTCCAGTCAAGAGATGAACCAAACCGAGGGCACCCAGGACGTACGTTTCCCAGCCCACACGAGGTGTGGCATCAACACCATTCGAGGACGTAAGGTTGACTTGCCCCCCTTCCGGGAGGGGCCTTGTGGGCCACGCGAGGTGGATACTGCTCCTAACTACAACCCATTAACGGAGGGAAGTAGTGTTGGAGTTGAGAGGCAATCCCTGGGGTACCTCCAGAGATCACCTCTGTCCTGCCAACCAAACAGTATCCCCTGACCACATTTTCTATTAATAAATAATAATTGTTTTAAAAAGAATATATTTTAATATAAATCTCATTTGCTGGGTTTTCTGCAGTACTCCTCTGATACAACAAATAGACATCAAAAGCTATTCTACAAACTGACACCGTAGCAACACAATAGAACCAGTACCGCAAACAATACCACCCTCCAGCAAACAATACCCCCCTCCCTAAACACCAAAAAGAGAACATCATCAAAATACACCAGAAGAGCAGAACTTCAGATGTAATTCAAGATGGACAAAAAGAGCCTCTCAAAATTCTCCATCGGTTTGTACAGCAGAGAACCCAGTATAAGATTTTATAAATGAAATTCATACAAAAGAGAAAATAATTTTGAATAAATCATAACATTTAAAAAACAATGTTTCCTATCTATATAACAATAAAATATTATTAAAAGTGGAAATTAAATTAAATGTTGATCATTCAATATAATATACTAAGAAAGATGGAGAAGCCCGTGGCCTAGACCTCCCACCTTTCTCGCTTCTTCCTTCTTCTGCCCTTTTCATCCTGTATTTTTATTCATTATTATTTGAATTTTTTAAAGATTAAGCCTTGAAAACTCCACACATGGAGTACAAGACAAGTCAATACCAACAGTATTCTCACATTACATTAGTCACCATCGATAAAATTACAGCAGTTGAAACTTGAAATTATACTTAAATTATAAATCATTATCAACTAGATATATCTTCAATTGTTTGAAGTGGGAGCTGACATTTTTTAACAATGATTGATACAAAGTGTCTGGTAAAATCAATGACAGGAAATACACAATAAAACAAATAAACGAAGTAACAGAGAACTGCATGCCCTACCTAGTAGTGGATTGTACAAACTGTGTTTCAAAATCATGCCTTGAAGTATTAAGACTAGTCAATACAAACAGTATTCACAAATTACAATAGCCACAATCGATAAAATTACAAAAGTTGAGACTTGAAATAATCTGAAAAGGTCACTTGTACTCTATAGAAACTTTATCAACTATATATATTTTCATTGTTTGAATTTAAATAGAAAATTATTTTTTTGCTATTATTAATACATAAAGTTTTTTAAATCAATGCCATGAAAAACACAATATAACAAAGAATTGTAACAACATAAATGCATGCCCAATTACAAGTACAATATAAAAAGTTGCTAAAAAATATTTTTTAATTCCCGACATACTTAGAAAAACGTTCCGGTATAACCCTGAAATCTGCGTTCCAGAATTTGTGCATAATTCCTTCCCCACCAGTAGAAAAGCAAAAAACAATTATTATTTCAACATTAAACAAAAATTATTGCATTTCAATTCTGATTAAAAGGTTTATAATACCAACGAACTACTGAAACTGTGTATTGGTAGCCTAATCATGTTTACAGAAATTTTCATCAAATTTCCTGCATCAATATGAAAACAATATAATCTTTTGAAGAATATTATTCTATCATTTTCAACAATAATATTTTTTCAAGTAACTGTCCAGCTAGCAGTTTGTCTGGATCATCAAATACCAAGCTTCAAACAAAAATTCTGTTCAGGTAAGCTACCGGTACTACTATATATCTTATCAGTTTTAGTTTTGGAGTTTCCATCCTCTTTGATAGCAATTAGATGAACACTTCTGCTGGCAAACTAGCCTAGAAAACAATCAGAGATAAAAGAAATTTTCAAAGCATAAAGTCCACTAAATAGTTTTAAAACAACATAATTTAATTTTTAATTCAAATAATCAAGAATAGTTTAGAATTGGATAGCATTTAAAAAAGCTAAGTCGGATTGGCTGGATTTATTATCTGATTTATTGATGGAGATTCAGAATCATCACTCATGGAAACATTCAATTATTACTGCGTTGAGATATCTGGACAAATCTCAAAATGCAATGCTTGAAACTCAGCACTGGATTAGATATTTGAATTGCTCTGAAACCGAATCTGTTTAGCTATGAAGGCTATTGTGATTTCTTCAGTTATTTAGAATAGATTCTACAAGAAAAGAAAAACAGTTAATTACCTAGTAGATGAAGCTTAAAAAAAGACTGTAGCACGAATGGAGTTGAATCTGTTTGAGAAGAATACCCGAGAAGAAGTGGTGATGACAACAACACAGTGTGGCTGAAACAGACTTGAGCAAGAGTGATTAAATGGGGAAAATTCCTTATTTAACAATAGATAGTATCACATATTTGCACTCCTACCATCTGCAGGCAAGCGCCAATAATCTATCAATAAATAGTATCAAATTTTTTGCACCCCTACATCAGTAGGCAAGCGCCAATAATCTATCAATGAATGATTTCAAATATTTTTGCACCCCTACATCTGTAGGCAAGCGCCAGTAATCTATCAATAAATAGTATCACATATTTTCATTTCCTAGCAAGTATAGGACAGCACCCTTAAACTACCCTTGAATTATTGCTTCCATGCTTGAATGTACCCAAGTGAACTCTATTCTCAGTGTGGTAGAGCTTATGACATTTTCACTGCCAAAGCATTGCCAGAGAGAATGGCATAAACTCTAAGCACAAAGCCAGTAGCTGAAGCTAAAGTGAGAGCCACTTCCCCAAATTTTGAATAATCAATGTCTAATCTAATTTCTTATCACATTCACCGTACATGAATAGGCAAGAGCCAATAATCTATCAATAAATATGGTATCACATATTTTTGCACTCCTACCATCTGTAGGCAAGCGCTAATAATCTATAAATAAACAGTATAATATATTATTTTGCACTCCTACATCTGTAGGCAAGTGCCAATAATCTATCAATAAAAAGTATCAAATATTTTTGCACTCCTACATCTATAGGCAAGCGCCAATAATCTATCAATAAATAGTATCAAATATTTTTGCACCCCTATGTCTGTAGGCAAGCGCCAATAATATTTCAATAAATAGTATCAAATATTTTTGCACTCCTACATCTGTAGGCAAGCGCCAATAATCTATCAATAAATAGTATCAAATAATTTTGCACTCCTACATCTGTAGGCAAGCGCCAATAGTCTATCAATAAATAATATCAAATACTTTTGCACTCCTACATCTGTAGGCAAGCGCCAATAGTCTATCAATAAATAGTATCAAATATCTTTGCACTCCTACATCTGTAGGCAAGCGCCAATAATATTTCAATAAATAGTATCAAATATTTTTGCACTCCTACATCTGTAGGCAAGCGCCAATAATCTATCAATAAATAGTATCAAATACTTTTGCACTCCTACATCTGTAGGCAAGCGCCAATAGTCTATCAATAAATAGTATCAAATATTTTTGCACCCCTACGTCTGTAGGCAAGCGCCAATAATCTATCAATAAATAGTATCAAATATTTTTGCACTCCTACATCTGTAGGCAAGCGCCAATAATCTATCAATAAATAGTATCAAATATTTTTGCACTCCTACATCTGTAGGCAAGCGCCAATAATCTATCAATAAATAGTTTCAAATATTTGCATTCCTACCATCTGTAGGCAAGCGCCTCTAAGCAATTGATAAATAGTATCACATATTTCCACTTCCTAGCATGAGTATAAGAGCCCCAGAAAATTTTTTGATTCTTTCAAATCATGATTTGTACTTTTGAAACTGGTATATAAATACCATATAAACTAGTTATATATTTGTTGATTTAGTGCAATTTTATTTTATTTTATTCAGATGTATTTTTTATATTTTTATGTTTCTATTTTTGTTGAGGAGGATATATAAATGATTTGATTTAGTGAACTCTATTCTCAGTGTGTTGGAGCTTATGGCATTTTCACTGGCAACAGTAAATACGGCATAAGCTCTAAGCACAAAGCCAGTAGCCGAAGCTAAAGTGAGAGCCACTCCCACAATTTTTGCATAATCAATGTCTAATCTAATCTCTTATCACAATTACCAAACATAAAGGTGCTAACACCTGCACTCAACATATGTCGGAGACATCATTACTCCAGGGTTTTCACCTGGCAACCGGCATCTCTTGATCACAGGGTAACACAGTCCATGCACAATGAATGTGACATGAGAATCCTGACAGGGACCTAACAGCAAATCCCTATTTACATTTGTTAGCCTTATATCAACCCACCAGCTGCAATGAAATGTACCACACCATAATAAAATGGTTGTGGCGACTGAGCAGTGCACCCTGTTCTCCTTGTGGAACTAACAAGTAGTCACAAGGCCTTAGCGAGGAGAGAGACTCTCGAAGCATCCGTGAGAGCCACTGAACCCAGCCAAAAAACCATCAAGCGCGATAAGATTATGTCATGGCACAAATCAAGAGCCCGGATAGAAAGTGTGATACATGATTAACAACTGCAAATGCCCTACAACCCAACAAATCTCCATTCACGATTGTTAGCCTCATAACACATCCCACCAGCTACAATAAACAGTACCACTCCATCATAAGACGGACGTATAGCAGCGTTATCTGACAACTGCGGTCATGAACTCTACAAGAGAGACATGGACTCTCAGATGCAGACCCTGCCATCGAAGCCACAAATATGACTTTGTGGCACAATCCAAGAGCATGGTTGAAGAGTGTGGTACTTGACTAACAACTGTAAACCTCCTAGCATATGCAGGAGAATGGTGGGAAACTTCTAACCTAACTGACTATAAAAGCAAGATACATAATACCAAATCTCCAGTTTCACGTCCTGGCCAGTTTGTACTCCACCATCTTGACCTACTGAAGAGGTTACCGTGAAGTTGAGTCTTTTCATATCTCCTTCTTGAAGTAGGTTGAACTGATCAGTCATCCTGTTGAAAAAAAAAAATAGTTCAGTTAAGCTATTACAAATTTGGAGGTGTGTTGATTGCTTCAATTATATCAAAATATGTGGTGGTGTTACATTGATAAAAGTTTGTAAAGTTGATTGGAAATTGATATGTGCTGGCAATATTCAATTGACTATAGAATGTGTTTGAAGTGATGATGTTGATTAAGATCAAGTATTTTGAGCATTAAACAATGTGTCCTAATATACTGATACTGCATCATATGTTTTGCTGGATATAGTTGAAAACTCAGAAATACTTGTTCTTAAAAATGGAAAGCCATACAAAATAAACCAGTATCAATACGGCTCCAACAATAATTATATTGAAATTTTGATAGGGTAAAACAGCCACTTCATTCATCAAGTATATCAATGAACAATCTCTGCCCTTGAGAATAATGTTGGAGGATACTTGGAATGAATTAAAATTTCCTATTCAATCCCAATAAGACTATCATTAGTATATATTAGAATTAATTGGTGATCCAATGGAATTGAATTTGGAATGAGTCATTTCGATTCACTGGCATGGAAATAACATCATGATCAATTTAATATATGGTTCATGCCTGGCTTCTTAAGCGTTTAGAAAATCATTCAAAAGCTATTGATTCATTAGAGGCCCTAAGGCTTGTTTCACACATACCCAGCAGTTAGGTAACCATTATTGTTTATCCGGTATGATTACATAGTCCCATATAATGCAATGTTCGTACAGCTGGGCAAACAACACCAGTTACCCGACTGCCGGGTGTGTGTGAAACAAGCCTTAGGGCCGCTAATGAATCAATAGCTACTGAATAATTTACTAAACGACTGAGAAACCAAACTTGAAAAAATATTTTACAAACTAGCTTCAAGGTAATAATCTTGCTAACTATATTCAGCAATGCCTGAAACGACGTCAAATAGTGGAACCCAATTTTATAATATCCTAAAAATAATTGTGAAATAATCAAAGAAATTGGTCAATTTGGGTTGCAGCAACATAATTTTGAGAAAATGTTGGATTAGTACAGTAGGCCTATCTATAGTCACTGAACATGTCAAATTGCAAGTGGGATGTGTATATATTTGAGTAGTGGGTAAGTGGAGTTTGAGCAAAAGGACAGAGATTAAAGATAATAATTAAATGAGACTGAAAAACATTTTCTCATTGAAAAGAATATGGATTAATTATCTATAAGGATTGGAATAGTTTGAATCAATTATTGGTAGATCATGGTTCAAATCAGTACGGTAGCTGCTGGCTTGTAAGAAACATTTCTTGAAATCATAAAATTAAATTAGCCCAGTATGCATACAAGTTCTAATAAGAGGTTTATCAATATAGTTACTAGTTACTTGGATGATCATCATGATATAAAAGCTCATTAAAATTCCACTAAGAGGCTACTAGTGTGATAACTAATTTTAATTTGATTATATAATATCACTATCAATTTATAATAATTATAATGTAGGCGACGACCAGTTCTGAACTTATTTTTCAAACAATGAATTATTTCTTTTTTCAGTCAAAAACAATTTAAATTCTCTGCTTTTGATTTTTGAAGGACGTTTCAATTGATGGATAGTTTTAAGATTGACTTTTGAAGCACACTGTCTGGAAAATAATGTCCAAGGGAAAATAGAAGCAATAATATAAATAAATTCATGAGAAATTTGAAATCAAGCAGCATTGGTAGATTAAAACTAACAAAATGAGAAAATGCATGTTCACTGAGAATGTCCCAATAAAATTTATAAATTCTAATGATCTATATAATAAATTGGTACCGTAGTCAAGGTCAATGTATAATAATGAATAGCGAGAAGTCTACCTAAAAATGAATAACAATTCTTTCTTGGTTTTTATATTAAAAACTGTAGTTATTAAATAGTTTCTTAGCTTGGCTTTGAAATAAGTTAATAAAGGGGAAAACTAGTAGAGATTACCCTACCCGAGTATTGAAACATAGTTATTGAATTAGAGTTGGTAACTGAAAATGACTAGACAGATTTCAAAGAGTTAGTGATGATGAACTTTTTAGGTTAAATTTTAGCCATTTCATTTTAGTTATTTCTCACTTCAAAATAATGGAGCAAAGCTATGCAATTAAGAAACTATGGTATTTAAGGGTGTCTTAAAATAGACTAAATTGCAAAAATTGATATGAAACTGCTTACCTTGTGAAAGATATCCAGAATTGATTTTCCATTTATTCATCACTAAATCATTCGAGCACTTCAGTATTTAATCAGTAGGCACTGTTTAAATAGCAAATTTAAGGTAACATTCCAGTGATGTGTGTTGAAAAATCTACTGGAGCACAAAACAGCTCTTCTCTCTATCAGTGCTAGACATCAACTGATGAAGGTTTGAGGTTTGATGATGACGTTGAAGAAAATGGAGGCAGTCAGCTGATTATGAAAGCCGGTAACTGGTAGCAATGCCAACTTGATTATCATGTGGTTCTAGTTGGTATTACTGGGACTGTTTTTGTTTACAGGAGACCGAATCAAAGTGGACCCGGTTCATCAGCTGATGTTACCATATTAACGCTCTCAAATCGACAATATTGTCCTAATCGACAATAACTATAATAATTATTGTACTTTTTAAAACTATATATTTTTGGATTTTCAAAATTTTTCTTAGAAAAATAACAGTTTTAGATCAAATAGTATTGTTACTAGTAAGTAATACAGTCGTCGCCCTTCCACTTCTTGATTGCCCATTTTGTGCCAAAAGCGTTTTCAAGCCCCCCCCCCCCCAAACAATTTGTAAAATCAGGTTGAAAAGTAGATTATTGGTTGAGTTTATGGGAGCCTTCTCATTTACTGGTAAATGTTACTGGTGGAGTCTGATTGGTCTATTCAAATTCTTCAACATCTTTGAATTTTAATAGACCAGACGACAGGGAAGTGATAGCCGTGAGCCGAAGCAGGTATCTGTTTAATCAGATTGGGATAAGCTGCGTTCTACTGGGCACTCTTTGTAAGGGTGACCGATTAGATCGGCCAGCAAAAAAGACACTGTTCTCTGCTGTAAAATCACTTCCCGGTGGTTCTGAACCCACCGAAAACTGGTTAAGTGGTAGATTGGACATAACTGTCCAAACTTCGCCACGTCAACAAATAAAAAAGTCATTCTATTCTAAAACTGTAGGTCCAGCTCATCAATCATCATCATCATCATTCAACTCATTACCCACACACAGGTATCAGACCTATGTGGGCTTCATCCTCCAAAACATGACACTGGTAACATAACTGGTTTTGAAATCTTGAAATTTGGTATACATGACGAACTGCGCGTATTACTAATAATAATTACAGTATTTGACTTTATGAATAATTGCACGACTATGAAGTCAAATATTTGAGTAGAAAATTAAAATATTTTACTCACTGAGCACTGCAGTGGCGGCCGGCAATCAAAAATTTTGGTGAAGGACTCTTATATTAAATTATTCCACAGAAATTAAATTATTTTTTAATATTTGGATTTTCTCTTAGTGTTGGAGACACATTTTGACCATTATGCTAGAAATGGGTGATCACATAGGGAGGTCGGCAGGATGGCTGTAGTATATTCGTCATTGAATTGGAAGTAATTTTATTTATGATGTTGAAGATCCATCTTGTTTCCACTAATATGTAATATAAACTTAAAAAAACCACTTTTAAATGGAAATTAACTCACGTTATGGCGTGACGGCCGTTTCGCTCTGTTGTCTAGAGCATCGTCAGACAACCCACAGTATACTGACTTAAGGTATGAGTTTCAGGGTTATGTATGTTGGAATGGTGCTGGGGTGGGGGGATGAGTAGGCGGGAGGTTTGAAATTGGGATTATTTTGTCAAATAGAGTGTGTGAGAAGAAGTTAAGTTGATCATTTAAAATGTTGTCAGGTTCCTGCTTTGCATGTTTGTAAATCTCATATTGTTCTAAAACATTGAGTTTATGGCTTTTGTGAGTGAAGTGTAGTGTGTCTAAATTAGTGTCAATGTCTGTATAACTGTGGCCTGTTGAAATGATGTGTTCAGCAAAAGTGGAATGTGTGTATGGGTGTGAGATGGCTCTTGTGTGTTCTTTGAATCTAGTGGTGAATGTCCTGCCAGTTTGTCCTATATAGAACTTGTTGCAGTCATCACATTTCAATTTGTAAATTCCAGATCTGTTGTACTTGTTTTGAGATGTTGTCTGAAAATGCAGGTGTTTTTTGAGTGAATTATTTGTTCTGTAAGCTATTTTATGAGTTTCCTGAATGAAGCTGCTATTTTATGAGTTTTTTTTGTTGAGGTAGGTAAGTGTGATGAATGTATGGGGGTTGTCATTCTGTTTGTTGCTGGTGTGAGTGATTGGTTTTGTTGATATTCTGTGCAGTAGTTTGTCTATTAGTGTGTGTTTGTAACCATTCTGTTGTGCTATGTATTTTATAGTATTCAATTCTGTAACGTAGGTGGTAGAAGTAATCACAAACTCATTGTAATTGATGAAATACATTTTATTAAAAGAACGAATAGCGTAAGTAAACTCATTACATCATGAAAATTCAATCGACAATAGAGACATAGTACAGTAGGCGTTGTCTCTCTGGTGTGGCACAGTCTTGCCAACTGCATAAAATAAAACTAAAATTCATGTTGTACAAGGATATATGACACCTCCCCCCGTAATGAAACCTAGGGTGAATACCTTTCAGGAGGTTTTCTGAACCTAACAGGTCTAGCCTGTGGCGTATGGTAAATAGTATCTGTCACAATCGGTAATTTTGTAGAAACTGGCGTTGAATGTAAAACATTCTTGAAAGAATTAGAAAAGAAAGTAGAATCATCAACATCATTGCTTGTAATAGCTTTCGATTGTTCAGAAAGTACTGTTGATTTAGGCACAATTACATCAGTATCATAATGAACATTAGGTATATCAGTTGAAAAATCCTTTAAATTAATTTTACAATCCTTCATTTGATTAGCATGTCTCCTAATAGAAAGATTATCATCAGTAATGATATTGTACATAGAAGAACCAATTTTATCAGCTACAATACCTGTATTCCATTTACCCTTATTTATTCTAAATTCGGTACATAACTCTATCATTGATATTGAAACATTTATCTTTAATTGTCTGTTTTTGCATTTCTTGAGTATCTAACACTTTGTCAGTAATATTAAAAAATTATTTAATTTGAACCGTAAAGTAGAATTTACAATCATACCTTCGCAACATTTAATTAATCCTGACTTCACAGTTTGTACAAAACGTTCTGCCTGACCATTGGATGCAGGAAAGAAAGGAGCACTGGTAATATGCTTTATACCATTATTAGTACAAAAGGTTTGAAATTCACTAGAGGTAAACTGAGTACCATTATCTGATACTAGTGTAACTGGTAAACCAAATCTAGCAAAACATTCACGCAAATTTTCAACTGTTTCTTTGCTTGAAAGAGTTTTCATTATGTAAGTTTCAACCCACTTACTGTAACTATCAACAATTATTAACAGCCATAATCCTGGAGAAGGATTAGCAAAATCTATATGTAATCTTTGCCATGGTCCTGAAGGAAATTGCCATGGATGTAAATTCACATTAGACTGTTGTCTAGAATGACGCACACAATGTATACAATTCTTTGTAACAAGCTCATTATCAGAATCAATATTTGGCCAATAGACATAACTTCGTGCAAGGCCTTTCATTTTTACAATTCCTAAGTGTCCTTGGTGTAGTTCCTCAAGTACTTTAGATTGTAAAGATTTTGGAATCATAACTCGTAAGCCTTTCATAATACAACCTTGTTCAACTGAATATTCAGCAATATTGTTTGTATTTTCACCATTTTCAGTACCTAAAATTTGTCGAAGTAATTTACACATATCTGGATCTTTTCTAGTTTCATGAGCTATTTGTTCCCTTGTAACCGGTAAAATATTAATTTGATTCATTTGTACAATTTGAACCTCATCAATAGTATTGTCATTAACCATTTCCATAGGAAATCTTGAGCAAAAATCAGCATTCATATGTTCAGTGGTCTTACGGTATTGTATGGTGTAATCAAAACCTTGTAAAAATAATGAATAATGTAATAAACGTGTAGCACTGATGGATGGAGTAGCAGCATGAGCATTTAAGATGCTTTGTAATGGTTTGTGGTCAGTCAGTAAAGTAAAATGACGACCAAACAAGTAATTGAAAAATTTCTTAACTCCCCAATAAATTGACAATGCTTCCTTGTCTATCTGGGAATAATTTCGCTCAGCTGCAGTGAGACATCTACTAGCAAAAATTATGGGCCTTTCCACACCTTTTTCATCTAAACATGAAAGAACCGCACCAATAGCATATTTACTAGCATCAGTAGCAACAATTATAGGTTTAGTGACATCAAAATCCGCAAGAGTAAGTTTTGTTTCAATATCTTTCTTAATTGTTTGAAATGCAGTTTCACACTCTTGTGACCACAAAAAACAACATTTTTCCTGAGTAAGTTGTATAAAGGTGAGAGAGAATTAGCCACGCCCTGTATAAACCTTGAGTAATATGTAACAAACCCTAGAAAAGATTTCAACTCTGATACATTTGTAGAACGTTTTGCATTCTTAACAACTGCAATCTTATCATCAGTTTTATGTATGCAATCTTTGTCAATTTTAAACCCCAAATAAGTAATTTCAGATTTCAGTACTTCACATTTTTCCCATTTAAGTCTAATACCATTTTCACGGCACATACTAAAAAACATATTTTAAAACAAAAAAAGAAACCGACTTCAGTGAAATGATTAAATACTCACGTACTAAAAAGTTTAAAATAAAGTATTTACTTTAAACTGAGAAAATTTTAAATTTCATACAAGTAATCTTTTGAAGTCGGTGCCAAATATTTTATGTAGTTGATAAGAAATTCTATATAATATCAAAACTAACAATGTATTTTTTTGGAGGATGAAGCCCACATAGGTCTGAGACCTTTGCATGGGTAATGAATTGGATGATGGAGATTGTTGAGTTGGACCTACAGTTTTAGGTGGGTTCCGAACCACCGGGAAGTGATTGATAAGAGATTCTATCTAATATCAAAACTAACACTGTATTCCAATTAAATATGTGATTTACACTCACTTTTACTGAAATACATAGTAATTGATAAGAAATTCGATCTAATATCAAAACTAACACTGTATTTCAATTAAATGTGATTTACACTCACTTTTACTGAAATACAGTGTCAGTTTTGACAGGGGTGCCCACCCCCCCTAAGCCTCATGACGCACCCCCCCCTAAATTTAGCACCAACCCCCCCCATAAATTAGGCCCCCCCCCCCAAAAAATGCGAAAAAAGCCCCCCGTATTCTTTCTAAAACTAAAAGAAGATTTTTATAACTATTGAAAAAATTCAATCCCAGTCGATAATATACAAAATGTATGTATATTTCTTGAGATTCTTTACATAGGTAACATTTTTTTGTAAAGGTAAAAAAGAAATATCAATGAAATGAATATATGAACTTCTGCTCAATAAACTTAATTGCAAAATAGCTAAATAAGAATTTGAACCTAAATGGTTTTTAAACAATAAAATATTATTACAAATACACAATGTTCAATAAAAATGAAATACCTATAAGTTTATGTTCGGTGTACCAATTAGATTAAGGTTAAATAATTCTACAAAGTTGTTCCTTTAAAGGAAGTGAAAACAATGAGTTAATAACTTCATTTGTAAAACACAAAAATTCAAAATACTAAGTCATTTATTGGACAGTAGTTAAACAACAGGTTATTTACTTAGTGTAGTATCTTGGGAGAATTTATGTATGGATGAAGTACATAAAAGGCACACATTTCATGTATAGTTATTTACAACACACAATCGAAAGAAGTGTCTTTCAAAAACAAAATAAAGACATAGTTATTTAGTAAGTTTTTCAAAAGCAGTTCTTACTTATTAGTAAGTAGTTATCGTAAAATACATGAAAAACATCAACAGTTTGAAGTCAAACATTTTAAATTTGTAGACTGTGACCATCTACAAGTTAGCTAGGCACCTTCTAAGTTTTTTTTTTTTGAGGATGAAGCCCACATGGGTCTGAGACCTGTGCGTGGGTAATGAGTTGGATGATGGTGATTGATGAGTTGGACCTACAGTTTTAGGTGGGTTCCGAACCACCGGGAAGTGATTTTCAGCAGAGAACATTGTCTTTTTTGCTGGCCAATCTAATCGGTCACCGTTACAAACAGGACCTACGAGAACGCAGCTTATCTATCTGATTGAACAGATACCTGCTACGGCTCGCGGCTATCACTTCCCTCTAAAATCTATTGTTAAATCTATCTCTCTAAACCCCACATAGAAGTTTTTGGGATGAGGAAACAGAAAACCTTTCAATTATTTCTTCGTTAGAAATAGACTCAAGTACATCTGCACAAGTTCCTGCACAAATCCTAAACATTATTATTTTAGCTAATTCATATTCAATTGTATAATAATAATTATAAATATATTTTCATTAATTGACATTCTATCTGGTGACTTCTTAGTATATTTTTTAATGTTGTCACGTTAAACACGGTTTCAATCAACTTTACGACCACCCCCCCCCCCCCCAAAAAACGTTTTTGGAACCCCCCCCCCCCCCCCCCCCCCCCCAAGAATTTCAATGACGCAGTCTGCGTCATAGCCCCCCCTGTGGGCACCCCTGGATAATGGTATAGCAACCGAAACTAATGTCTCACTATTTTTAATAAATGTAGTTCTGACAACTTCGTCTTATTATTCATTAAGGATATTGTAGTGAGAATTGAGAGAAAGAAGTGGTTCTCGGTGTTATCTGCTATGTAAATGTTCACTTCTAAGCAATTAATTACTCTGCTTTTGACACTTTTATGGTGTTTACTTTGTACTTTGTAGAATGTTCTAGTTGAAATTAATGTTTGATTAGAAATTAATGCAGTCTTATCGAATATTGTCGAAGGCGTGAAGGTCTTTCATTGTTTATTTTAGAAATCAGTAGAAGTTGATAGAAAAATCGAGATATCTCAATTATGGAAAATTATATAAATAGAGGGAGACTTTTGTAAATTAGTTCAGTCTTGTTTGAGATTCGTTGTGATAAACAAGTAGTTCAGTTGTTGTACGTTGATAAGTGGCAGTAGTGACAGTTCCCATTAATACAGACAGTGCAATCCTGTTGGCGCTATTACAAACCATCTAATGAACTTTCGTTGTCTGTAGTGATAATTCTTTTGACAGTTCTTTTACCTATTACTGTATTACGAACTTGTGCTACGTAAGTTAATTGTTCTTCCTCGACGATTCTTATTTTATATTAGATCGGCCTTATGACATTTAGTGATTGATTTTTGTGCAGTAATATTGAAAACTCATTATCAGTTAAAACAATATCGTTTTATCTGTTTCCGATTGCTTATTTTTGTGCAAGAAATTACTGAACAGTGTGAGTTGTGAATTATTTGTGTTAATAAAGTGCGAGTGATAAATTTAAGTGTTGCCAGCGTTATTTTAGACATAGAACCCATAACAATCTTCCACAATATCACCTTCACCACTACAAAGAAAGCTATTATTATTACTATGATTTTATGGCATAATAAATAGTTACTATGATTTTATGACTAATAGATAATTTTTTGTCACAGATATTCTACCTGGCAACAGACCTTCCTCAAGAACTGTCTCCAGATGAAAAAGTGGAAGAAGAACTGGAAGTAGTTCCAGCCACTTCCAGCGCTCACTCGCTGGTATTTCTGGACAAGTACACTGGCTACCGTATACAAATCCTGGCCTTCAATCCGGCTGGAGACGGACCTCGCTCGGTTCCTATCACAGTCAAGACGCTGCAGGGTCTGCCTGGTCCTCCCAGTGAACTACGCTTCTCGGAAATCACAATGACCAGTCTCCTAGTCAGCTGGGATCCTCCGAAGAAGAGAAACGGCGAGCTGGTTGGATATATTGTCACTTACGAAACAGCTGAACAGGATGAAAGTAAGTAGAAAGCTATTTTTCAAAGATTGTTACGGTGCTTATATTCGTCTTTGAAAAAGTCAATGTTCCCCACCGTCACCCCAAATGCTCAATTTATCAAAAACTCAAATTGTATGCTCTCTTCCAAATCTGTATGGAGCATACTGTATGCTATGGAGCATACAATATTCAAGGATAATCACCGTGGTAAAATCAATCGCATGCTGAGGAATGATATAACAGATAGGAGAAGCATGAATACCACTATTCCTCAGCATGTATTTGATTTTACGATTGTGATTATCCTCGAGTATTGGATGCTTTACTGTTCACTGCACCGCAGTTCATTTGGGCTTCCCGGTTTTGTCAAAACAATCTATGATGTTTACTATTAATGACATCAAAAACTTGATGAGCTTTATTATCACTCACCTGGTGGTTCGGAGCCCACCTAAAATAGTAAACATCTAGTAAATAGTATAGCATGGCTCAAACGGCGAAATGAAACTTTCAATATTCAATAAAATGAAAGCCATACGCTTTTTTACTATTACTGACGAATTCGTACCAAAAGTGACTACAAAATAGATTTAATTTATTTACCAAAAGTGACTTCAATATAGATTTAATTTTTTGTACGAAAATATACGGGAAATCCTAAGCTTTGCTATCCAATCACTTACTATAACCCAGTGCTATAGTACTAATAAAAAAACCTATGGTACTATAACCTATAACTATATCATAGAACTAAACTATACCTTCTAAACATTCATAATTTGAGAGAAGTCTATACTAATGATAATAAATGTATAACATAATTTTTTTACAGATCCCAATGATACTTTTCCCACAAAATTCTCTGCATAAAATTCCCCTGAACGTTGGTTAAATGTATAAAACGAAGATCGAATTAATAAATCTTGGAAACGGAAAACATGACATTTTTTGGTGATGATTCTCTCTTTTGTGTGGGTGTATGATTATACAAAAATATCACTTTTAGACCGGGAATCAAACCAGGAACTCTTTGGGTATTCACTCGTGAGCGCCACTTTATAGTAGGATTAAATTGGGTGTCCGTTCCACAAACTTACAAGTCTTGTAAATGATAATTCTTTTTCAGAACGAGCCCTTTTAATAAATTACAAGTTGACAGCAACAAGTGTTTTACAAGGTATTTTACTGTTTAGTAGCATCTGATGCCAAATGTCATTTGGGTGAAAGATAAATTTATATTTGTGACTATTATTCAAGAATATTGCTATTCAGCAGATTTCTGATGACCTAAATATGAACTGTTGTTTTATGTATGTTTATGTAATTTATTGTTTTAATGTGATATTCATTACTGATGGAAGTATGTAATATGAATAAATATGTAAATAATTCATAGATAAAAAGTGCAATAAAATAACTTACATATCAGTAATAATACATTTATTTTGTGTTTTTGCAGAATTCAGTAAGCAAGTAAAGCAAAAGGTCTCGGAAACAAGTCTCCTAATTCAAACGCTCGAGGAGGAGGTGACCTACACGTTCATGGTGCGAGCTCAAACCATAGATTATGGGCCTCCAGTCAGAGGCAACGTGACTACTGGACCTCAGGATGGCTCGCCCATGACCCCCAAAGAGCTTGTAGTGGGCAAAACAGTGTCCAGTGTTGATTTGCATTGGGTGAACCGGGCGTCTGGCAAAGGACCAATACTTGGATACTACATTCAGTGCAAGAGAAAAGGTAATTAGTCTTTAAATACATTAATCTTAAAAATAATATTAGTATATTATTAGTAATAATACACATACTAATAATATCGTAAGACCTAGCTGGATAAGGTTTCAGAGTTATCAGGTCGCACCTAAATAATAAGTCCAGGGCCTCTAACGTGACTGCTTTTAGGCAGCCCGGTCCGATAGGCTCAACGTGTCCTCCAATACTAATCTGTCTATTTAAGCATTTTGTTTTTCGAAGTTATATTTCTTTTTTTTTTTGATTTCTGAAGAATTCCAGTATTCTGATTAAGATATATATTTTACAAAAATATCAAATTTGTGATGTTTTCCATGACGAAATACTTGATGAACAATCTGATATCAAAACTTACACTGTATTTTTATGAAAATGTTATTTTCCACTCACTTATACTGGAGATGTTGGAGGAATGTATTTCACTTCTGAAGAGGCTGACGAAGCTTCTCTTCAGAAGTGAAATGCATTCCTCCAGCATCTCCGGTATAATTGAGTGAAAAATAGTATTTTAATAGAAATGCAGTGTCAGTTTTGATATCAGATTATTGACTATCACCATAATCAACGTTATAAGGCGGATCACAAACAGTAATCATGCATATATTTATGTATAAAATACACTTTTTTATTCTTTCTCTGTCAGATATGAAGCGACATTCTACGTTTTAAGTGAGAAACTTGTGTGAACTGTAATATATAGATTTTAAGGCTTATTATATCATTTGAATGGACTATTCCATAAATTGGAATGGGAACTAAAGATAGAACGAAGAAATAAATTCATTTTAGTGCAATTCGATCAACATTAATTATTTCAATTATTTTCTTCGAAAAAAAGAGGAGGTTCAACCTCTTTTTTGACAATTCTGTTGACATTGTGGAACTTGTAATGTTGAAAATATGGAAGGTAAAGCTTCAAAGCAGTGGTCAGATAAGCAACATTATTCCAACCTTTTCTATTTCGTTTCCTTTATTTGATCTTTCTTATTTTTGTACTCTTTCAAATTTGAATTGGTTTTGATATCCTTTGTTTTCCTTTTCTTTTTCTCTTTATCAGTCATGGAACAATGGCAAGTTTGTAAGTTGATTCACTTGTCTCTACTGCTTGGGAGTGCTTATCGAGTTTGTATTTCCTATTTAGGGTAATTATTTGTGTTTGTATAAAAAGTAGATGTTTGTAAATTAGGTGGGTGTGTAAAAACGTTAAAAATCATGTTTTTATTTCAATTTGTTTTATTCAACTCAAATTATTTCCTGCAATAACGTTGTTATTATTATTTATTCGTCCATTTGTTTATTAAAAAGAATCATCCCAATGATAAATCCAACTTGTGCTTTATGCATTTTTATAGGATTTTTTATTGGTTTTGGTTTGGTGTACCCAAATATTTTCAATATTTTTTTGTTAGTTATGTACAAAATAATCCAATGACATGGGTATTTAGTAAAAGAACAATTATTATTGAAATACATTTTTAGAAAATATTAGAGGAAATCATAGTTGGAGACAATTAATTGTATTGTATTGACTTACAAATAGTTTTTCTACACATTTATCTATTTATTGATACAGTCAAATTACAACTTATAATGTAAAATTTTATTTTGTTCAAGTTGAAGTTTATTTATTGAAAAGAAACAACAGGCTTCTAGCCAAAACTGTCTCTATTGCTAATTGAACATTAATTTATTAAACATTTATTGAACATTTATTTACTGATTGAACATTGAACATTCATACCAAGATATCATTATCCATTCTCAGTGATTGTTCATTAATCTCCCTGTTCAATAGATTTGATGTTGCTAAGTGTTGACTGATGATGTTGTTAAGTGTTGACTGAATTAACCATACTAACATAGATTAGTGTAATTGAACTAACTTACTAACCAGTGGAAGTGTGGATCATTCGACTATGAAATAAATTGGCATAGTTTTGGCAAATAGAGTTGATATATAGTAAAACTTATAAATAATTTAAATTTGACATACAGCAAAACTTTATATATAATTGAGGTGGATAACCGTAAATGTACAGCATGGAATTCATCGCATCATTGAAGGCTTTCCTCTGGCCGTTATTCTAATTTCTTGGTGAATACTTTAAAACATTATCTTTCTCAATGTCTGTAACTTGAAGTTTGAATTTCGGTAATGATAATTATGTTAAATGAATATAATTCATATAATAATAATTTCCATATTTATATATATTATAATATATAATTAACCATGATTGTCATATTTCATATTCTAATGATCATAACACATTAGCTTAGCACACTAGGATATGAATATATTGAGCAACTAACCTGTACCTAAGGATAATCTAGTTGAATATTGATTAATTAATATCCATTAGTTAACTATTAGAATTCCTCTATTTCACTCAATGTTAAACCATTGTTGAATATTATAACTTGAAACATTTTTACTATGAACATTTTGAACCACTACCAATAGACAATGTTGTGATTTGGCATATTTGGTTTTTATGCATAATTCCAGGTCTGCAGCATAATTTTTAGTATTAAAATTGCAAATTATTATTAAAATGGTGTCCCGTATTCCTGAACCTCCTTGAGGCTTCCTTAACTCAAGGGGACTTGTAATACATGCAATCAAATCGCTTTTCAAGTCTTCCTTGACATGAGGAAACCTCAAGTTCGTTTCATAAATGCGGACTTGATTGTTATTTAAATAATTAATTAATTAGGAACTTTTTGTTGTAAATTTAACGACTTGCATTCAGTTTTAGATTGTGAATATATAATAAATGTACTCACACTTGGTTGAACGTTTTCGAGTTATTGAAGCTCATCTTCAAGGCCTTGATAAACATTTATAATATATATTCACAATATAAAAGTGACTGCAAGTCGTTAAATTTACAACAAAAAGTTAACATTAACAACGCAGATCGTTATGGAACAAGAAATCCAATAATTGATTAGGTATTCTACGGTCTACGTTTGCTCGTTAATTAGTAACTTTGATCTAGATAAAAAAGTAAAAAATCCTTGATTATCATTATATTCGCCCTTCTCAAAATATTCCAGGATTGATACATTCATTCAGACGTGATTTCTAATTTGAATGGGTGAAACTATAATCACAGAAATTGTATTTTATTAAAATAGTACTAAGATAATTATACTAGTAGTACTAATGTATACTAATATGTAATAGTACTAGTATATAAATAGTACTAATAGTATTAATATAGAAAATAGTACCCTGCTTATATGTGTATGAAGCTACTTTATATGTAAAAACGAATGATATTAACCAAAATCTTGACGTACATGATTATAATATAATACAAGAAGCCGAGGAGATTATCACTTGGTGAGTCACAATAGTAGCTTATTCAAACAAAACCTAGTTATATTGGTAGGAAACTCTACAACAAGCTACCGTAGTTTTTGAAGAGTCTTGAAAATATAGAAATATTTAAAAACAATTGAAAAAATATTTAGTTGATAAAGTTTTTTATAGTGTACGAGAGTTCCTTTCACATCAAAATTAAGCCTCACCTCAACTAGTTGGTATAATAATTATGGTAACTAGTGTATAAGAGTATAATTGTTGATCTGACTTGTCTTATACTCCTTAACTGGAGTCTCCAAGACGTAATCTACAAAAAAAGTATTGGGTTTATATACCAGTTGTTTTCATGAAATGTGCAAAAATCAATTAATGAATAGAATAAATTATATTAATAAATGCGATTATAAAATAATGCTAGTATCGTTGTTAATAGTTGCATATTTAATTTTTAGATGATACAAGGTGGACAACTGTAACAAAAACGAGCAACGGTCCTTTGGAAGAGTTCACTGTTTCGTATCAGAATTTGCTTCCATCCACAGCCTACAATTTTCGACTCATCGCTTATAATAAGTTCGGAATCAGTTGTCCTGCCTACTCTGAAGATGTGGTGAGTTGTTAAATTTTGAAGATAACATTTTTAGGATAAAATAATCTTTAAAATATTTTAGGATATAACTAGCTAGCAGCTGCCCGTCCTTCGTACGGATTATGTTTAGAAATACGACTAAATATGTTTCGGCTTTTTTGATAGCAACGATCATGAAGTTGTTAGCAGCTTAGTTAACAACTTTGGACGTAAGCAATTCAGTGACAGTTATCAGAGAGAATATTTGAGAACAGCTGATTAATATATCATGATAAATTACGTGATTTGTTCTTATGTGGTAATAATAGTGCTACCTGGCGAATTCCCAAGAGCCTAGCACAAACCGCACCTTCCTAAAATGTTAATTTTTGTTTTGATAAATTTAAATTAGAAAATTTTGTTTTTTTTCAACAAAGAAATAATTGATAAAACAAGATGAGCTTTGATTCACCAGACATATGTTTCCTAAAAGACTGCAATGCTCCGACTACACAAGTCTGCAGACAGCGTAAATAACGCCGCGAAGGGCCCACCATTTATATTTGAGAACAGCTGATTGATATATCATGATAAATTACGTGATTTGTTCGTATTCTTATGTGGTAATAAAACTTGGAAGAAATGTATCCAAAATCGCACAATACTTGGTTTTTAAACGTTTATTATTCTGTTAAAAAAAAAGTTAATTTAGTTTTTTATAGCTAAAGACATTGGTTTTCAAAAAGGTTTTCAATACTGATAAATAACTTAAATCCCGATCGATGCTCTCGTTTTTCAGGAGAAGGCCGCGTAAAATGTATCCAAAATCGCAAAACACTTGGTTTTTAAACGTTTATTACTCTGTTAAAAAAAAGTTAATTTAGTTTGTTATAGCTAAAGACATTGTCAATAAACTGTTCAATAACTAAAATCCCGATCGATGCTCTCGCTTTTGAGGAGAAGGCCGCGAAAAATACCTTTGGGTCCGTGACAGACAGACAGACAGACAGACAGGCAGGCAGACAGACAGACAGAAAGTGAGATAAGACTATTTTCGGCTTATTTAATGTATAAAACGTAAAAATAACCAAAAAATATACAGTTCTGATGAATGTACAGACAAAACTCTAATTTTATTTATATAGATAATTAATTAGGATAGATCAATTAGGATAGAATAGAATAACTGCCTTTATTTAAACCTGGGAGGGCGAAGTTAAGGCGCAGTCGGCCCTCTCCACCACTTGACCCTCCCATACAATTCTAATACATATCCTAGAAATAAGAAGGAAAACAAAACATGTGCCATCTCTCAAAGAAAGAGAGAGAAAAAATAAAAAATCACTTGAACAATTCCATAAAAATAGGATATACTGTAATAACATAATTAATATTAATATTATTAATTTTGCTGTCCATTTTTTGCACGACCATCATTCTGTTTTAATATGCTTGGTGCCTAAAATTACAGCGCTTCACTGGAAAGTATACACAGAAATTATCATGTATGAAAAATCTATACGTAGTATCTTAGTATTTGTGCTTGAAGTTAATATTTTATATTATGTTGAATGGATTGGCCAGCAAAAAAGACTCCGTTCTCTGCTGTAAAATCACTTCCCGGTGGTTCGAAACCCACCTAAAATTGTAGGTCGACCATGTTTCCAATAACATGGCTTATGCGGCGAGGTGGAACTAACCGTAAGGGCCTCCCCACCAGTAAAAGCCATAAGCATTTACATTATGTTGGATGTGGTTGATGTACTTGGTGAATAGATTTTGATTAATAGTAGAGGGGCGTTAGTGATTGTTTCATGCTATGCATTGGATCTATGTATGTAAGTTTTGAAGTAACAGATTTTTTTAAAAATTGGATTTATCTTTAATTAATTTGAGTCTAAGATTACATGAAGAACCGTCCGCAATGCTAGCAGGATCAGAGCTGACTAAAAATAAAACAGATTGTCTCTACTAAAATACTGCTGATTCTACAATAGTCCGTGAGAATAGTTCATAGTCTGCATGAATTCGCTAGATAACTTGTTTGCTCTATTATAACAATAATATGTTCTAGAAAATTATACCTGCAACTTTTTCAGATTACATGTCTACTGTCTTGAATGTAATGTGTAACTGTGATAGAGAAAATAATGATAACTTCCTAAAACTATTGCCAAAATTGAACTGGGGAAGATTGGGTGATATGTATTGTCACAGAAGATAGAATATTATCTTCTAGCTAATATTAATAACTACCTATTCTGTTTTTCTGTATACTTATTCTGTGGTATTATGTAATAGAACTTGCTATTGAAGGTTGAAAAACGCTTTTTCCCAAAGAAGACATAAATGAAGAGACTCATTGAAAAAATTATCCTTGTTTTAGCTAGTTTCATTAAATCAATCAGAATATAAGGCAGCTTTCAGGGAGATATGATAAAAAATATGAACGAGTTAGGGACAGAGTTAGTTAGCAGGACAAATTCCATGCAAGTTGAAAACGACTACACGTTCGTTCTCAAATCACGACATTAAATTATTTCAGAACATAAGTAAAAGTATTGATTATAAGGTGTTTTTCAGGAACTAGTGACATATTTATCGGGCCTTATATGAACGTGGTCGGTAACAAGTACAGTGTAGACCTAAATTAGAACGGGTTTGAATTTCAAACTAGTGAGAACTAAATTATAAATCCTAAGGCGGTTTATAAGCCATCATTGACTCTGAAATGCGTAAGTGAATAAGCCACTTCTGAAATGAATAACAACAGTTCCATTAGAGAAGTGGAGGAGGATAAATTATATTTATTTTAAAAATATGTATTTATATCATAAATAAATATTATTATAATAATTATTACTATATTTAAAAAATATATATATTATCATAATAATATTTGAATTAATAAATCAAATTATTCATATTATATTTAGAAATGTTAATTTCATGTATCATTAGATGCCCATTGATAAACTCCAGTTAATTAGCATACTGATTTATATTTTACAATTTAAAATGCATCGTTCGTTTTGTAGGTTTTAACACCATCGAAACTGTACCTGGAGTACGGCTATCTGCAGATGAAGCCATTCTACCGACAGACTTGGTTTGTTGTGGCTCTGGCAGCTGGCTCCATCGTCGTCATCATTATGGTTGTGGCTGTTCTCTGCGTCAAAAGTAAAAGCTATAAATACAAACGTGAGTATTAATTGCTGGTAGGGTATCACTTATTTTCTATTTAAATGAAGAGACATCTTGATAATTTGTAAGACATTTTTTCGAACAAATAAGTTAAGTATATTGTGAATTGTTCAGTTATACAGAGTAATTCAGGAGGAAGTGTCGATAATTGGATTTTGAACAGTAAAACCAGACTTCATATTTTTGAAATGAATCACAGACAAAGTGCTTTAAAACTCTGAATCAGAGTCAAAAATTGGAAAAAAATATCATGGTAAAAGGCTGGAATCACTTCTTTAAAGAAATAACATAGCAACTTACTTGAAAGCGACTGTACACAACTCAATGTGTTTTCAATAAGTTTAATTTAATAAAATTAATGGATTTATCTTGTTTCCCGAAATTAATATTTTTAAAGCTTTGTTTCAAGATATCCATTTAAAACATATAGTTATTTCTTATTATTCAACTATACAACTATTCAAATATGTAGATTCACAAAATATAAAGTTTTTAGACAAGTTTGCTCATTTTGTATTGGTCTCTATAATAATCACTAGCTCCAAACTTTTATCTGTAAGAATTTTTAGTGTACATTTTGACGCTCAAAAAGCAATTTGAATTTCATTTTGAGTAAATTCAAAGGTATGGCTAAAATCTTTCATCATCATCATCTTCTATCAGAAACTCTCATCTTTTTACATGCTTTTCTCAGACCCGTATTTATGAGCCTATTTACATTTCAGTTATTGTTTCTGTTCTACGCACATTTATTTCCTCACTCCGTTTTATACATGAATGATAATCTGTAAAGATATATTTCCTTCCTCAAAAAAGTAAAATAGGCAAATAGTGTTTTTTTATATTGAGGAAACGGCACTGTGGAAGTGACTTTACGCTTGGCTAACGGTAAATGTGTGGACTGCCACTTGATTTTTCAAATTCGTAATTTTTATTTTCAAACTATACAATGATAATGTTTAACATCCTATGTAAATATCACCACTCTCTTAATGTATCTGATGACCACTCGCACTGTAGTAGAGCTTCCTCAAACACGGCTGGAGGCCTACTGAATGAGTTTGAAAACTAAGGTTTATTTATTCATTTATTCAGAATTACATAGTTGAGTGTAACAGGCGTAGCTCAAATTGCATTCATGACATATTGAAAACAAAACAAAATAAGATAAGCATAAAGAAAATTTGAAAGAATGTTCAGAGAAAAAAAATAATTTGAAGAGTAACTAAACAGTATTACAATAACTATAGGTTAAACAATAAATTTTCTATGCATAAAAAAATCATAAATTCAAAATTATATACATAAAAAATAATCAAATCTGGAAGACGAAAATAATGATAGTACAATAGCATTATGTAAATAGGAGTAAGTTAAGTTAAAGCATGGATAGTATTTTCTCCTTTACCATACATTGAGGCATGAAAAATAAGTCAATCTGGCAAGGTTAGGCTTGTGAGTGAGGTAGGGCAGTGGGAGGATGGGTGAGCAGGAGATTGTATCTGGGACAATGTAGTCAAACAGGATGTGTGAGGTGAACTGGAGTTTGTCATTTAGAATTGATAGAGGCCGCAGTTTTGAATGTTTGTAGATTTATTTTCAATATTTTCTAACTTTAGTTTGTTGTCATTATGCTGACCATATTTTTTCATTGTTACCAACAGAAGAAGCGCAGAAAACCCTGGAGGAATCGATGGCAATGGACATAGACGACAGACAGCAGCTGGCAATGGAGTTGTACAGGTCGCGGCATGGCGGCGGGGGTGGAGGGGGTACGCTGGGCAAGAGGAGTACACTGTCCCGGAAGTCGCTTCCGCCACCCGGGCCGCCCATGATGGGCAAATCGCCGCCCCGACCTTCGCCAGCCTCCGTCGCCTATCACAGCGACGAGGAGAGCCTCAAGGGCTATGATGAGAACCCCGATGACTCCAGTGTCACTGAAAAGCCGTCCGAGATTAGTTCCACCGATTCGCAGGTAAGTAATAATTACAATTTATTTATTTGATACAAAGTATATGAAAGCATGTAGGCATACGCCCAAAGCTGCTTCCTTGGCACAATTGTCATAAAATCATCTAGCGGTAGAAACGAATGAATTATTAAAGATGAAAAATAGAGGGGAAAAACCAAAAATAAATATGAAAATAGTTAGCAACAGTTATGTCCAGACAGCATCACTCTGTAACAAAGAATGAGATGCTCTTAACATCGCTCCCTAAGGCCGTGGTCAGACTGCTTGCGACTGACGAGTAGATCGTTTTGCGAGCAGGTCGTACGAGTAGGTCGTCAGAGTAAGAGTGGTCACATTGCAAACTTCCTACTCCTGCGAGTTTATACTTAGACCAGTTGTTAGACAATCTGTTATTGCGCATTTTGTTTGTTAATGAAGATAAAGAAAGCTGGGTGAATGATATTAATTCAACAAGAGAGACGCAAGGAGAATTCAAGCTACTTTTTCCTGATCTACGAAAAACTGATAGAAAATTATTCGATTATTTTCGGATGTCACTAGAAACGTTTCATTATATTTTAAACAGAATCAGCACAAATATTGAAAAACAAAGCAAATTTTGGACTTGTATCAAGCCTGTGCAAAGATTAGCGGTCACATTGAGATCTCTATTATGATAATCCTTTGTGGATTGATCCCACAATGGATTTTGGTCAAACACAAGCGTAATCAACTCCTCAACGTTCATTTTTACACTGACGACCACGCAAAGAAAATCAAACAAACTTGCTTCCAGAATTGACTCGTGCGTGTGCGCAAGTCCTCGTGCGACCAACTCTTCTCTACTGTGACCAATCAAACCGGTTTATCAAAGTTTGTTTTACTCTGACGTCCAGATGCGAGCACGCACGTCCATTTACTCGTCGGAGTACGCATGCAGTCTGACCACGGCCTTAAAGCACGCAATAAACACAAAGATAAGTTGTTGCACGACGATGTAACAAGTAGCTGATTTTCTGTTAAGGGGTGATGTTCACGTCGTTTGTTTGCTGTCTGGTCACACCTTTAAGTAGGGTGATTATATAAGGTTAAGCTTTCCACTAACTTGGAATTACAGTGTATAGGATAGCCTACTATTTATTAAGGACCCGTCTTGGCATTATTGATATTGTGATACAGTATTGGTTGTCCGTCCGTTCAGGCGATATCTTCCGGAGGAAGATTCCAGACTCTTGATAATTTGTAAATAGCTTCCTCTTAGTGCAAGTAAGATCCCTATTGATTTAGGACTTCATAGGATTTAATATATAAATAGCTATGATGAAGATCTCATCGGCACTATTGCATCCAGGTTAGTTTAGGCTAGCTAAATCAAATTTTAAGGTGAATGAATAAAACAGATGTTGTCTATTCCACATTAAATGTGGAATAGACAACATCTGTTTTATGTGGTATAGACATCTCTTTTATTCATTCACCTTAATATGGAGAAGTTCCACAACATTTCTAAATCAAGTGTGAATTTTAAATCAAATTTATTCAGGTTCTTCAAATCAAAATACAATAAAAAAAACTATAACAAAATTAGAACCCATTAATTCCTGTGCGCAGGTGTGAGTTGCAAAACATTTAAACATTATAAACGATTACACAAAATTCGATTTACAAAGATAATGATGTATAAAGGTAGTACTGTCCTCAATGTTTTGGACAATGTAACATATTAAAAATTTGTGAAGGGAGCAGTTTTGGGCTTGAATCTGTTGTAAATTTGTCACAATAAATAAATAATTGATGAAAAAACTGAAAGAGACAGATTAATGAGGACGGAAGGAAGTAAGAAAGATGAAAAAGAGGGGATGCAATGCAATGCAATGAGAGAATTAAAAGAATAGAAAAAAATAGTAAAGAGACTTGCCTACATATTTATATTGAGAGATTGTTTTTAGAAACAGCGCAGTATGTTGGCATAGTGTAATCCATGCCAGATGGCAATAAATTTTGAATACTCATTTTAATTCTATTAATTGCACAGAATACTTACGATTTATGAATATTGACAACAGTTACAAATAGTTGTAACGCTACTATTAATAATTCAAGCTAATTAGAAGACACCTCGGGTTATAACTAACTTGGCTTTCAACTAGTAGACCAGTTCAAACTCGGCAGCAGCAAAATTTTTCATCAATTTTCAACTTTAACCAATTATAAATTCCAAATGAACAAATAATTACTTCTTATTTAATTTTTCTCCATTTTTTAGATATTTTATTTAGTAATTGTTTCTATGTCGGATCCTTCAATACTGTGTTGAATCGGTTTATTATTCATCTACATGTTTCATTCACTATTAACCAAATGAAAACAAAGGCCTTCCATCTCAATATTAAAACATTTATTCTCACTGAACAAGATAGTTTGTGAATAAAGTATAAGTTTTTCTTGATAATATTCTTTTGAAAATTCTTTTGTATATTTTAGAGATAGTCAAACTCTAAATGGTTGGCCCAATTACTAATGGTGGTATTCAACCTCTAATTGACTGATTTCAAATGGATTAATCCTATTGACTTTTAAACTTTCTGTAATCGCTGAAACTTCTGTAATCGTGATTAATTTTCTAAGCTACTCATACAATCTAACATCAAAACTGACACTGTATTTCTATTAAAATATTATTTCCACTTCAGGGCTGACGAAACTTATTTTCAGAAGTGAAATGCATCCCTCCAGCATCTCCAGTATAAGTGAGTGAAAATAATATTTGAATAGAAATACAGTGTCAGTTTTGATATTAGATTATTCATCAAGTATTCCGTCATGGAAAACATCACAGACTACTCATACCTTTGTTTCAGGGCTCAGAGAGTGAGAATGAAAGCGTCAGATCGGATCCTCATTCGTTTGTGAATCACTACGCCAATGTCAACGACTCGTTGCGCCAGTCTTGGAAACGGCAAAAACCAGTCAGAAACTATTCGAGCTACACAGACTCTGAACCAGAGGGCAGTGCTGTCGTTAGTTTAAATGGAGGACAAATCATAATGAATAACATGGCTAGATCGAGAGCTCCGTTACCTGGATTCTCGTCGTTTGTATGATACGATACGTCACCTCTGTTTGCACAAACTGATCAAACTACGAGTGCAAACTCTAAACCTAAACCCCTAACTCCGGAACTTAAACATCCTTGAAATGATGTTAAACTTTCATATTCAAGGATACATTTAGTGTCATATTAATGCGAGAAGTGTTTGTTCGGTTACTGTAGTTGAAAACTTTTAATCAAAATGTCCGTTTCATCCATGTAACTTAGTTTAGGTTAGTCATCACGCACGATTGTATGTATCGTTTAGGCTACAAATTTTAGTGATCTCTTTTATTATAGTCAAATGAAGAAGGAGTGTACATGGTTGTTTACAATGTACAGTAATGTTCCTGAAAAATGAGCTGTTTTTAAGTTTTCTCAACGACTGTCAAAACCTTAGTAACGTAGGGCCGTATCTATGAACGTTCCTTCATTTTCTTTTTATTCGAGGAACTCTTAGAATATAATGCACTTAAGGAGTCATTTCAAGAGTCGCTAAGTCAAGAGACACTGAAGGAGCGTTATAAGGACAGCAGGCTCCAATCTGTGAATCCCAGTTATTTCCGTGCTTCCTTTTATTATCATTAAGTACATAGTAATTCCTGTTGAACTAAAAGTCTCCTGTGACAGCTTTTTATGATGTATAAGGATTTATACTTGCTGAGGATTCAATTTAATACCTTATTAATGCAGATTGAAGAACCTATTTTGTAAATTCCTAAACATGAACTCCGTGAATTCATTCCAAGTTGAACGGTGATCACATTGAGCGAGTTTACAAGCTACTTGTTGGTGGATTTACAATCTGATTGTAAACTTGCCAATTGTAATTGTGTTCACAAGCTAACTGTTTAACACTATAATTTACAATCTGATTGTGAACTCGCCCAGTGTAATTGTGCTACCAAGCATACAATCTAACACAATTACACTGGGTTCACAATCAGTAGCTTGTAAACTCGCAGAATGTGATCGGGGCTTTATTGAATTGGAAGTAATTTTTTTCTGGTTTGAATGAAGAGAGTAGGTGTTGAATGCAATAGTTTTATGCACTTTTACATTCTCTCTGTGATTTGTACTTCATTGGTTTTTTTTAAATTTAATTGCTGAGCAAGTTGATGGGATATTGCACGTCTTAAGAGACATTAATACATATGGCCGGCATTAATACATATTGGTGTGGTAGAGCTTAGGGATGTGCAGGCGGTGAAGATGGGAAAACATAAGTATTTCCACTGTTTTGGACCCTATTTTTAATAAAAATCATGCATATTGTGCAAAAATATATAAAAAATTGTTCTTCCACTTCAAACATTCGTTTTTTTTTACTTAAAAACTTTTTAAAGGTATGTATGACCTTTAGCCGATTCCGACTGTGGCCGACTCTGGTGATTGGATTGGTCAGCAAAAAAGACTGTTCCCTGCTGTAAAATCACTTCCCGGTGGTTCCGAACCCACCTAAAACTGTAGGTCCAACTCATTAATAACAATCATCCACTTCATTAACCACGCACAGGTCTCAGACCTATGTGGGCTTCATCCTCCGAAAGAAAAAATTCTACATTATGTTTTAGATCAAAGAGCGTACTACGCAAACGAGTAGTGAGATAGGTTATGATTGTTTTCCTTACTCAGCTAATATCAGTAAGCCAATCCCACCGAAACAAATTTCGTAACCATAAAACAAATACACTTTGAGTATTGGCTAAAGTCCGGTTTGACATTAGGAAAATGGTTGAGTTCATGTGAGCCTTCTCATTTACCGGTAAATGTTACCGGTTACTCATTTACCGGTAGATGTTACCGGTGGCGTCTAATTGGTTTTTTTAAATTTCTCAACGTCTATGAATTTGAATAAACCAGACGCCACCGGTAACATTTACCGGTCACCGGTAAAGCTCCCAAGAACTCAACAATTGGTATGCATTTTTTATGCTCGCAGCCGTAACGGAGGTCCATGACAATTTAACAAATTTAACATGTAATTATCGAGAATTGATAAGTGATGGTCAAATTTTAAGGTTAGAGAACTACTTTTAAGTCGATGTTTATTTAATTTGAAAACATTTCCTCAGACATCACCACCTCCATCTTGGAATGAAGTCAATGAAGATAGTGATGTCTCAGATCTCACTTGAAAAATGGCTTCCGAAACAGTGGAAAACAAAGCGTCTCGTTTAAAAATTTTATGAAAAATTCATTTGAATGTTTTTGTGTTTTTCCAAATGTATTAATGCGTCTTAATGTCCACTGGTTAGATGTATGTCTCTTTTAGTGTTTATTACCTATGTTCTTCCAAGTAATGTTTAATAAATTTTAACGTTTACTTCTTTATAATTCGATTATAAAGCATTCAAGCTTTTAGAAATACATTTAACTACAAACCCGGTACTTGACCATTTACATTTCAATTAAGAATATTTATTAAATAAGAGAGCCTGTTTTTAATATTTATCAAATGGAGCTTTTTTTAATATTTATCAAATGCAGCTTTTTTTAATATTTATTTAATAAAGCTGTTTTTATAGTTAATGTGACTTAAATATTACTTTGGCCTAATGCAGTTCTAATCTTTGAAGAATGTTCAACGAGCTCTAATAACTTTTTATAACTTTGGCCTAAAGTTTATGTTTCGAAACTACTTAAGAATTCACTGCCTAGATTAAAAGTGAATCATGTTTGTATTATATAAGCTATTATTTATTGCTGTTTATCATTATTGTGCATAAATTACATTCCTTTTAGAGCAATGTCATTTAGTGAATATATATGCATCAAGGTCTGAGTTTAACTTTGATATATTTGATATGATTAACATGGCTATAAATATATACATGATGTCTTCATTATTCATCAGTCATCAATTCATTAGTCATCTTCACTGTTAATTTTTTAAATATAAGCTCTGTTTTAGAACAAACATTAACATTTTTCCGTCTGCTTGTAATTTCATTTTCTTGAAATCGTTTTACTTCAATCTCACTTTAAATGATATTTTACAAATTTATATTCTAATATTATACCATTCATATATTATCACTGAAAGTGTATAATCATTCATACCTGAAATTTATATTTTAATTAATACTGCCAATTGCATTTAAATGCAATCTTGTTATCCGTTTAGTGTTTGTTTACAAATTCGCTTTTTATAATAATTAAGTATAACTCTCACAACGCCATAGTATCAGTGAAAATGATAACGATAATTTTTTGAAATATTTATTTGATTATATTGAACATTTTGTTACGATTTCAATGTATATTTTAGCATATAGGTTCTGCATTGTGAGCGTATACTGTTGTAAATGAAGATAGGGTGTAAATATTGTAAATTTTCAATTACTACATTGTCTTTCTGTGTAAATATTGATAATAGTTTGTAGTAAATCATGTAGTAAATTTGTTTATCATGGAAAATCAGTGTGTACTTTGTAAATGTAACGATTAGATAATACATTTTTCCTCATAATTAAACTTTTTAATTTTAATGATATTGTAAGTTTTTTCTAGTAATTTGTGGAACCAAAATTTTTATATTATTCGTAGATCTATTCAGAATAGTGTATTTATTTGACTCGTATTTTGGCAAAAAAACTTGTTAGCTACAAAAGCTGAGCTTACACTTTGTAGTCGTTTTTCAACATTTCTGGAATATATTCAAAAACTATAGTGCAAATATTTTAGCTTTGAAAGACCAGAATATCAGTTCACATCAATTTGAACTCAGTGTTCAAGATGTTGAAAATTCTTCATAACCAAGCAGATTGCTGTATACCATGGCTTTGGGACATGAAGGTTGATAGATTACAAAAGCTTGATTTCAATCTACTAACCTTTATAAATAAAAGTTCGGTTTAGCCTTTTAACTACATTGTGTAATCACAGCTTTAACGCCTGCTTTATATAATGTTTACTTCGTGAAATATTCTATTTGACTGATAGATTGATTTCTATGATATTATTGATAATATACGTTTATAAATTTACAGAAAGCAAGACATTCCTTGCATTCCTTACATCTTGTGATATTGATATTAATCTAAATGCTTTACAATTATTTAGAAAAAAGTATGGAGAATGTTTCTTAATGCTAATTTGATATTAGTTATTCAAATTAATACCGGGGAAATGTATATTTCAAGTGAAATACCTAGTAAATTCGACTCAAAACTTTGGATGTAATATCTGTAAAATCAGCAAGACTGTACTCAAAAATTCACATTCCATTAGAAGAAATAAGCCATTAGTGGCTCAACGTAGAAAATATTTAGGAGACAATTGTAGTAAGTTATCAAAGCATATTACAGTGTATTTTTTCTTTTTGTTATTAGAACAAATTAATGTAATCAAATAATGGGTACAAAATAAAATGAACTAATTACGATGTTTAAGTATAGTTCGAGTCTAATGCTTATCAACGTAATTTTGATTACGTACATTAATATTTCTCTTAATTATTCCAAATTAGTTGAGCAATTGAACACACAATACTGGGTGCAATCTTATACAGTGTTTAAAATGTCTGCTATTTTGATTAAATGAGCTTAAATGACTGAATTTATCTCTAATGTAAATAAAAAATAGTGAAATAGATAGGGTACTGTATTTGTAAAACGAAACTATGTTCTTGTTAATATGTGTATATTATAATTGTACGATTTTATATATTATGATATTTAAATGAATGTTATTGTTATGGAAAATTCTCTTAAATCTTATCCCGTAGTGATTAGATTTTTATAGTTAGGACATTACTATACTATTTTAGATAAATTTTCATAAAGAAAAAAGTCTGATTTGTACTGTTAAGCCTATTAATTATTCAGGAATACCATGTTAAATGTATTCATGTATTAAAAATTTTGTATTGCAATTTATCTAATTTTATTAGCACCTAAATGAATGTGTACATTTTTACAGATGTGTATTCGAAATGCTTGGCAACAGATAACGCTTGATCGTTTTTTCCTTGTATAAGGCCGGCCGCACATGAAGCATTCGCCAAGTTTTACAGGCATCAAGTTTCATTGACTTATGGCTCAACTAATGATAGCAATTTCTTTGTGACGCTTGGCCAACGCTCTGTGTGCGGACTGCCTAAGTCCACATATAAGTGATTTTGTGTTGGAAATGGGCATAACTCTGGATGAAACTTAAAATGTATATTGAATAATAAGACAAAATTGTCACAACCACATTTATTAAAACTTTGAGAAACTAGTTTCGGTTGTTACACCATTATCAATCTTAATCAAACTAAAACTAAAGTACAGAGAAGCTTAATATATATTGAACAAGGAATGATACTATTGGCTAAGCGGGAAAGAGGCTGACCTTCATTGGACATTGTGATGGGCTGTCAAGTCACGCCCCCTGGTGGGAGGAGTAACAAGCAAAAATACGAGTCAAATCAATAACTAAACACTGTGAACAATGTTATTGAAGACTCGTATTTTTGCTTGTGACTCCTCCCACCAGGGGGCGTGACTTGACAGCCAATCACAACGTCCAATGAAGGTCAGCATCTTTCCCGCTTAGCCAATAGTATCATTCCATGTTCAGTATGTATAGTATCATTCCATGTTCAGATAGTATCATTATTAAGCTTCTCTGTACTTTAGTTTTAGTTTGATTGAGATTGATAATGGTGTAACAGCCGAAACTAGTTTCTCAAAGTTTTAATAAATGTGGTTGTGACAATTTCGTCTTATTATTCATTATGGATAACTTCCACAAAATCACCTTCGCCACTACAAAGAAAGTTAATTTTATATACTGGAACAAAATACAAAAGTTGTATATTGCATAAAAATATAGGCTTGTAGTAATTGGATTGGAATTTGTAGTGGAAACATATTCTCCTATAACATGAAGATATAGGAAATATAGGATATAGGGGTTCTTAGTACCATAATTGATAGAATGTAATTAATTTTTCATGAAAAAACATGCAATCTATATTTAATACTCGATCATTTATTTATTCTGTCTAAAAATATTCAAATTAGCTTTTGTAATCTTAATATTATTTAATAATGTAATCTAAGAAAATATTTATTTTCTTGAATAATTTTAAACGAGTTTAAAACGCGCTTTTAATTTGTCTGCAAAAAGGAATTTTTGTATGATTTGCGATTGATTTCATTTTTGTACGATTATTTTTATTTTTTAGTTTATTTTTTGTTCTTACTATTGGTTTAGTTCATGCAAGTCTTACCATTTACCGATAAAAGGAATTTTACAAAAAACAAAGGCGTTTGATTGGTCTATCGTAAGTTTTAAACGTATATAAATTTGAATAGACCAATCAGATGCCTTGGTTTTCGGTGAGATTCCATTCACCGGTAAACGATAAGGCTCCCATGAACTCAACCATTGATTGTACATCAGCTGAGTAGAGTTGACAGTGTCGATCAGCTGATTGTTCCACTCAACTGTTTTGGATCGATACATCTCGTTAGTAAATCGAGCTTAACTTTCTAGTTTTTTTTAAATCAATTTACTTATCGGTGAAATACTTCAACATTTCAGTTACTACTACAACAGTAAAGTGAGATTTTTCATTATTTTAGCCTTAAAACTTGAAGTTTTTGCATTCAAAATAGTCTAAATAGTGATAACCTCACTTCACTTTTCAGGGCTGAAATGTATGTATGTTTTTATTCCAGTTTGATTTTCTTTGCATTTGAAACGTGACTTGTGCATATGTGAAAATTTTGGATAAGTTAATATGCAATATTTTCTCAAGTTATACTAAAAGATGTATGATGAAAATATCTACAGGAAACATGGCACTGCAAGGCAAGTACCGTTATCAATCATTTGCAAGTTAACAAGTATGAATATTTTAATGGTAGGTATAGAATATTTCTATGGTAACAAGAAGACTCTCACTCTGTTTTAAACACTGCTACTAATTTATCAGTAGTTTCTATAATAAATTATTATTTTCAGTGAGTCGAGACTGCAAAGAAAGAGTCATCATAACAAATTAATAAGCTTAAAATTCGGATTCAGTGCTTTCAAATATATAAATACCTCTTAAAAGAACTATTTTTCCATTAATGTTGATTTTCTTGTTGAAATAGGTGTTAATGAAGGGGGGACCGCATCATCCTCGATAGTAAGTATGTAACTATACACATCATTGAATTCAAAAAGAAAAATGCTACAACATTTTTATTTGAACCTTTTTTTTACTAAACGACAATCGGGAAAGTCACTTCCAAAATAAGAAGAAATCTCTTTCAAAAGATTTGACTTTTAAGGATTTTTATGAGGAAAACTAAGGTTTATCGTGAAAATGAATAGGACCATTGTAGCCCATGGTGGTAGAAAATTCAACTCTTTCCAATGATTGATTACAGAGATACTAAATTCGCTTCATCACTGATATTTTGAAACTTTGAGGGGGGCTAGGAGTGGAAGCTCCAGTGGGATTTTTGGGAAAATGACCCTTTAGCAGTGTTCTATGGATGCTGTGAAATTCGGCTTTATATAATTTGTTTCCCTTGAAAATCTTTTATTGCCGGCTATATGAATCACTCTGATGATAGACTTTTAAGATTATCACTTTTGATTGAAAAAAAATTAATTACAGTTAATGGATGAAATTGGGTGAACACATCGCTTTTGGCACATCACTGCCAGCTAAATATGGAGGCTCGGAAGGACCCTATTTCGACCATGGAGACCAACCAAATTAAGACGAATGGCACCGTTGAACGCTGAACACAAATATTTACTGAAGGTAAGTGCTGAAAGTTCTGAGTGTTAATTCACTTTTTTATGATGCTCATTTGAGACTTGTGCGTGGTTAATGAGGTGAATTATGACAGAAAATATCCAAGGGTGAATGAGATATGAACTTGAGACTCAGGAACAGCAGCCAGCCAGAGCTGGCATTTTATTCCTACTTAGCACTGAGTTCCATGGCGGCATGAGGGATCAAATCAAAAAATCAAATCAAATCATTTTATTGCCATCGACAAATAATACAGACAAAAAATTTAAAACCTCCAAAATAAAAGAAATATTAAAACAACAAAAAAGCTGTAAATGAAAAAATAACAATAGCAAAGTTGAAATAAATTTAAAAAAATACATATACAGGAGAATATCATTATTACAGGCGTTGCTAGCAAAAGCTAAAAAGCTTGAGCGCCAGCAACGAGTCAATATAAATAGCAAACTTATTAATCGCTTTGAGTGGCTCGCGTGTGAAAAAGAGAAAAAGCAAGTTACAAATTGTAACTTTAAGAATTTTTCTTAATAAAAGTAGGAAGATTGAGAATAGAAAAGTAAAACAGAAGAGAAAAGAGAAGAAATGAATATTATTAGTCTGGAATAATATTAGAGTAAATAATTATGATTGAGAAGAAGGGAAAGTTATAATCAGTTTTATGATTTTAATTATTGATTATTATTATTATTTTTTAATACAAGAGAAGTGAAAAGAAAATGCATGGTAAATATAATAGAAAGAATTTAAGCCATGATCATGAAAAGAAGCAGAGAAATATTAAAGGAATAATAATATATCCTAAAAATATATAAGCTAATAAGTGAAATACTAATATAATATATAAGTACAGTATGTAGTATCACGGTTTACTCTAATGTTTCACGAGAAAAAAAAGAAGTTCGAACATATGGAGAAAACACTTTGTTATCAATAAAAATTTTATCTATAAAATAATTCTAATTGTAATATAATAATAATTATTATTGTAATAAATCGTGATTATTCTCAGTCACTTTACAGTCACTACTATTGTCTCCCACATCACTCAGAAAGGCTCTTCCTAAGCGATGTAGGAGACAACAACAATAACTTATACAATGAATTAAATTCAGAACCAACTTATCCAAGAATGAAATTGACCATCTCATCATCATGTTCCACTATCCACTCATCCAATTCATTCCTCAAACTCCGACTCAATTTATCATAAATGTATTTATGAGGGAGTTTGTTGATCAACTTGGAACATATGTATGACATTTGCCTCCTACAGACATTCAAATCACTTCTTAAGATGTCATATGTTACTATAGTTGAACTGCGGAAACCGTATGAAGTGTATAAACGAGAGGGGAATAGATTTTTATTCGAATTTATGTATTTTATTAAATTTATTAAATACAATTGTCTGAGAGTAAGCACGCCTAGCTCTTGGAACAGGAGCCTGCTTGGGTAAAGCCTAGGCTTTCCCAGCGCCGCCCTCAAAATATGCTTTTGGATTATGTAAATTTTGTTGAAGTGCACGTCATGAGCACCACCCCAAGCTGCAATTCCATATTGGAATATGGACTGCGCATAAGCAGAATACACCAGTTTGATAATTTGCAAATTATTAAGCTTATTTATTTTGTGAAATTTGAAAACTAGATATTTTAGCTTCTGACACATATTTTCTATATGGTGGTCCCATCTCAAATGTTGATCGATAATTATTCCCAAATATTTAGTTTTCGCGACATTTGTCAGCGTTGGGCATTGGCAATTTGCTAAATTTGAGTTGACACATTGAACGCAGTGTATACTTAAATTTTTATGGAATCTGGGTTTACCCGTCTTATTTGCAGAGAACGTCATATAAACACTTTTTTTAAGATTTAGAGTAAGAATGTGCCGGTCAAGCCAAGTCTTAATTTCAACAAGCCCCCGCTCCGCGGATACAAAAGCCCCATCCCAAGTTTCATGAGAAAAAATCAAGGTCGTGTCGTCAGCGAAAGATATAAGGTTACAATTTTTTACATTTAATTTAAGCAAATCATTCAAATAAATAAGAAAAAGAACCGGAGAAAGTACTGTGCCTTGAGGTAAACCAAAATCTGTGAGATCCTTAACACTAGTGTCAAGAATTTGTGAACGGCCTTTCAAGTAATTATAAAACATTTTCAATGGGATTCCACGTATCCCTATTTTTTCAAGTTTATCTAGAAGTATTACGTGTGGGATAGTATCGAATGCCTTTGCCAGGTCGAGAAAAACAGCTATTGATTTAACTTTCTTATTTAAATTTCGGGTTATGATTTGAATAAATTTATTTATGGCATCCTGAGTACTTTTGCCAGCTTGAAATCCAAATTGATTTTGACTTATTAAATTTAATTTATCAAGATATCGGACAAGTCTCAATTTTATTATTTTTTCCATTACCTTGGCCAAATTGCTCAAAAGACTAATAGGACGATAGTTTTCAGGAAGGCTTGGATCTCCTGATTTGAAAATACATGTTAAGTTTGCTATCTTAAATTCACTTGGAAATAATCCCGTTTCAAAACAGGCATTTATTATCACAGAAAAAGGTTCAGATATAAACTGAGAAATAGACTTTAAAAGAATACTGCTGAATTTATCAATACCAGAAGAAGAATTATTTTTAAGAGTCATGATTACATCAGAGACCTCATACATATTCGTTGGAAATAAAAAGAAAGAATTTTGGAAACCGTGATTAATATTTGTAAATTCAATAGATTGTGGGTTGATGTTACCTATTATTTTTTCCGCATGCTTTTTCCCAACCTGAGAGAAGTAATCGTTCAGAACTTCTGAGTCGACTTTTGGCTGGCGGTTTGATTTTTTAATGTCCAATAATTCGTTAATAGTCAGCCAGATCTTCCTACTATCCTTCCCGTTATGTGCGATTTTGTTTTTGTAATATTCTAATTTAGCAGCATTTATCAATTTGTTTAAACAATTCCGGTATTTTTTAAATTCATTTTTCAGTTGCACATTGAATGGTTGCCTAGATAGTTCCTTATGCATGCGATCACGCGTTCTTATGGAATTTATCAATCCGCAGCTAATCCAATTTTTTATAGGTCTTTTTTTATGTGGTATAGGTATTTTCGTTGTTGCTTGTTTAAGATGTATGATCATGGCGATGTGTTTCAATGTTGACCAAATATGAAGAGGAATATAAATCACGTTGAACATACACACAATTATTTACTGAAGGTAAGTGCTGAAATGCGAAAAAGACACTGTTCTCTGCTGTAAAATCACATTCCGATGGTTCGGAACCCACCTAAAACTGTAGGTCCAGCTCATCACTTACCATCATCCAACTCATTACCCAAGCACAGGTCTCAGACATATGTGGGCTTCATCCTCAAAAAAAAAAATTGATTCACATAACATTAAGGTGTTGCCCTTTCCAAAGGCAGTCTCTTGAGAGCGTCTTGAGACAAGTCACAGGGTTTCGCGCCACTATAGCAGGGGTGCCCACAGGGGGGGGGGGCTATGACGCAGACTGCGTCATTGAAATTCTTGGGGGGTTCCAAAAAATGTTTTGGGGGGGGGGGGCGTGAAGTTGATTGAAACCGTGTTTAACGTGACAACATTCAAAAATATACTACGAAGTCAACAGATAGAATGTCAATCAATGAAAAAAATATATAATTATTATTATACAATTGAATATGAATTAGCTAAAACAGTTATGTTTAGGATTTGTGCAGGAAGTTATTATTCAAACTTAGCAAGACGCTAAGCGAGTGCTCTTAAAGTGGTTTATGCAACTTTACTCTCCTTAACAGTTACTAGTTAATCAGCAGAAAGAGCAACAAGTCGATTTAAAATTATCAAAAACAGACTCAGATCAGCTATGGGAGACTCATGGTTGTCCAATCTAATGGTTCTAGCTGCAGAAAAAGATGTACTTGAGTCTATTTCTAACGAAGAAATAATTGAAAGGTTTTCTGTTTCCTCATCCCAAAGACAAAAACTTCTATGTGGGGTTTAGAGAGATAGATTTAACAAGCTTAGAAGGTGCCTAGCTAACTTGTAGATGGTCACAGCCTACAAATTTAAAATGTTTGACTTCAAACTGTTGATGTTTTTCATGTATTTTACGATAACTACTCACTAATAAGTAAGAACTGCAAAAGCAAAACTTAATAAATATTAAAAATTCGTTAGTTTTTCATAACTATGTCTTTATTTTGTTTTTGAAAGACACTTCTTTCGATTGTGTGTTGTAAATAACTATACATGAAATGTGTGCCTTTTATGTACTTCATCCATTCATAAATTCTCCCAAGATACTACACTAAGTAAATAACCTGTTGTTTATTTACTGTCCAATAAATGACTTAGTATTTTGAATTTTTGTGTTTTACAAATGAAGTTATTAACTCATTGTTTTCACTTCCTTTAAAGGAACCACTTTGTAGAATTATTTAACCTTAATGTAATTGGTACACCGAACATAAACTTATAGGTATTTCATTTTTATTGAACATTGTGTATTTGTAATAATATTTTATTGTTTAAAAACCATTTAGGTTCAAATTGTTTTTTGCTATTTTGCAATTAAGTTTATTGAGCAGAAGTTCATATATTCATTTCATTGATATTTCTTTTTTACCTTTGCAAAAAAATCTTACCTATGTAAAGAATCTCAAGAAATATACATACATTTTGTATATTATCGACTGGGTTTGAATTTTTTCAATAGTTATAAAAATCTTCTTTTAGTTTTAGAAAGAATACGGGGGGCTTTTTTCGCATTTTTGGGGGGGCTAATTTATGGGGGGGAGGGTTGGTGCTAAATTTAGGGGGGGGGGTGCGTCATGAGGCTTAGGGGAGGTGGGCACCCCTGACTATAGTATATTTTATACTAGTTACCATAATTAGTTGAGGTGAGGCTTATTTCTAATGTGAAAAGAACTCGTGTATACTATAAGAAGCTTCATCAATTAAATACTTTTTAAATTTTTTTAAAAATATGTCTATATTTTGAAGACTTTAAAAACTGCGGTAGCTTGTTGTAGAGTTTCCTACTTGCTTTCCTGCAAGTGCAGCTGCAGGACTGTTTGTAATGACTTGTAATAACAAAAGATTGAAACGTAGTGTGGGTTAAAAAATATAGGGAACAATTTAGTCACCATGTTGTGTAGCAATAAAAGTAATAATAATACCTAATGATAATAAAATGAATACCCCCACACCCCACCCTCTATTTAATCATCAATGAGATTTAATTTTGAAAAACCTGTAAGAAATGATTGCTCATCCTCCTAAACTTTGAATTTATTTCTAATAAAATAATAACATTCAAGGCGGAATAGCTCTGAAATAACATTCTTCCTGTCATATTGTGATATACCAACCCCTTAATTTGGGAAGACCTTAACGCGCTTGATTCTACGTGATTGATTCTACAAAAAAAGCAACTGATCTATTTTGTAGAGAATTTTGTCAGCTTTAACTTTGATAAGAAAAAAAATTCATTTGAATTATCGTTACTGATTTATAAGCAAAAAACTGAAAAAATTACCTTTCAAATATTTTATGAAGTTGATAAGAAATTCTATCTAATATCAAAACTAACACTGTATTTTTTTGGAGTATGAAGCCCAGATAGGTCTGAGACCTTTGCGTGGGTAATGAATGGGATGATGGAGATTGATGAGTTGGACCTACAGTTTTAGGTGGGTTCCGAACCACCAGGAAGTGATTGATCAGAAATTCTATCTAATATCAAAACTAACACTGTATTTCAATTAAATATGTGATTTACACACTTTTACTGAAATACAGTGTCAGTTTTGATATTAGATTGTTCAATTATTTCGTCATGGAAAACATCACAGAGTAATTCTGTTATATTTTAGAAGTTTATGGGAAATTTGGCGCCGACTTCAAAAGATTACTTGTATGAAATTTAAAATTTTCTCAATTTAAAGTAAATACTTTATTTTAAACTTTTTAGTACGTGAGTATTTTATCATTTCACTGAAGTCGGTTTCTTTTTTTGTTTTAAAATATGTTTTATTTTAAGCTTTTTAGTTGAATTTTCAAACTTTGAAAACATGAGAAATTTCTTAAGGCCTACATTATGAAATATTTATCAAATTAGCAAGTCAATAATTAATTTATAACATCGAAAGTTAAGTAACTAAAAAGTAAAGAAAAGATAAACTAAGGAAAATTATTCTACAAAATTTTATTTAATGTGGAATATTGTATTTAGGAAAATTATAATAGCGAAAGGCTTCTTAAAAGTTAAATGGCTTTTTGATGTGGTCTCTTTCAGAATATACCTACACTGAAATAGTAGGCCTATATTATACGGTATCTTTCCACCATGGTTAGAGGGTGCGATTGGCGAAAAAACATTTCTCAAAAAATTTAAAGAGGTTTTCAAGAGAGAGCTAGAGGACTGTGGTTTCTTTTCAAGCCAAGAATAGCCGAGAGTATTATAAAAATTCTAAATTAATATAGCCTGAATGGAAATAATAAATTTAAATTTAACATTGGACAAATCCAGATTATCATGATGGGAGGCCAGTGGATGCTTCAACATCTATCTATCTATAAATATTGTTTCTCTTGATGGCCATATTTTTGTCTGACTGTGCTAGATAATGTATAGTCAAGACTATTTTAAACATATTGTGTGTATGTACCTGTTTTGTGCAATTTTTTTTGACGATGCCGAATGTTCTGTGGAAATATATGGCGATAGATTTATTTGCTTATTGTAACGGAGTGGTCAACAGTGCTGTGCAGTAGTAAATAAACGCTTTTGTGATCAAAATTTGAATGTTTAATGTGGTGAGGTAGGATCAAGACCACTATTAAAAGTATCAGGGGGCTCATCCCAAATCATATTTTCCGTGCATACATTTGAAGAAAACGATCTAATTACATTGTTGTGTTTTGGTTTTCATTTTCTTAATTACCTATTAATTTAGATGATTCTCTGTTATTACCGTACGTTTTCTCCAAGAAGATCTTTCCGAAAATAGCACTTTTCAAATCATGTTTATTGCTTGTCTATAATATTTGAGGTAAAACACGTCTCATAAAAATTTGTCTGTCATTGATCAAAGTTTTTTATTTCCTTAATATTACGGCTCCTAAGTTGTTAAATTTATTTTCTCCACGCTATTCTATGGAGTAAACCCATTGACATACTGAAACAACTAAAGAAAGACTAAACCTTTTTTTTTTGAGTTTCGAGTTATGGACAGTAGCGTAGCGAAAAGTTTTTAATGGAGGGGGGTTATCGGAGATTTGGGGGCATCCGGGGGGTCGGGGGGTATGGAATACCCCCCAGGGCGAGGGAGGTCCGGGGGTCCTCCCCCGGGAAAAATTTCATAAGTAGTCCCTCTAAAATCGTATTCCAAGAGATTCTACTCATATATAGAAAAGCTTAAATTCATTCTAGTCCACAAATTACAGGACAATTTTTGAATTTTCGATGTTGAGAGCTTGATTTGAGGCTCAAAAAAATAATTTTATACAATTATTTATTAAAATGAAGTTTATAAATTGGGAAAAGTGAAAGCTTTAATTGAATAAATCATTGATTTTATGAATCGTTTGCCTAAGAACTTGAACCCACTTTCTTATATTGTTAGTTGATTAATTAGTTGTGAACAAATTTTAATGTATGAACTATAAAAAAATACTACTTTTAAAGTGCCAATTTAACAAGTTATAGTGGTTTCAAATTATTATTACAATCAGGGCCACCCATAGACATTTTTGTGGCCCAGGGCAGAGTTGTGGCTGGAGGATCCCTTACACCTTCACCCTAATCACCAATTTTCGATTAATGACTCGATTTCCCAACTAGCATTGATTATTTCTTCTAGCTATGCCTACTTGTCTACTGTACTCAAAAGAATAATCTGTGTAACTAATTTGAATGTTTTTTTTTCTTCAATTTAAAGATAAAATCCGAGTGCAGGCCAACTGAAAACCATTCCATGAAAAAGCTGTGGCACCTGAGAGAGATCTTCTGTTCTATTTTTGTGTCTATCTCTTGATTTCACATTGAACTATTCACTAATACTGGAATATGTAAAATGTGTAAAAATATAAAAATTATTATGACTGAATGGAACTTGATTTAACTTGCAAAGAGATAACGAATTGATAATACATCCAATTCCAAACTTTAACTCATAGTAATTTTGTATTTACATATAGATGGTGACGGAACCCCAAAACATTTGGGATTCTGAGGGTTCTCCACCAGAGAAAAAAATTGTATTCCAGGACTTGAAAGTGGAACTCTAATCTTTTTTTGTGGTTATCAACCTCTTATTCCCTCATATTACTAATAAATTATTATACGTTATTATTATAAATTATTAATTTTGTAGATTGATTCATGGAGTGACAAATTTCACGATCGCAACAAATTCTATGGCAGGGGCGTAGTCTCAAAACTTACCTTAGGCTAGCTCAACTCGCAATTAAACCCCCCTCCCTTCCAAAAATTACCCTTCAATTACAAAAAAAAAAATTATGTTGCGTTTAAAGCCCAGACCAACACAGACGTTCAACCGTATACACTTAACAAATGAACCATATAACAAACGGATAAAAATTAAAGAACTTAAAAAAATATAAACAAAGTTATAAAAACAACGAACTGCCGACAGGTTGACCGAATCGAAACATAACTTCAAACAATAACATTAACGCTGACTTGACCCATCAACTCGCTTCGGCTACAGCCGGCCGTGTTCGCCACTGTTCGGGCCAGGGCTTGCTCCCTCTGAGCTGTACCTCTGAGTCCAGTTCACTGCAATGAAAAACGAACCCATCCCCACCCCACCTCACTCCATCATCAAGAATAACATTGTCGGTATGGGTCGCTGGGCTAGCGCTGTGAACGAGCTAGCTTTGCGTATTTGGCCTCGTCGCGCCGCATCGTGCACGCTTAACTTGATGTTAAACTTAACGCCACTGCTGTTTTTCAACACTTTTTACCTTCTTAAATATATATCTGAAAAAATATTTATTTCTTAAAACTTAGGCTTCGCAGCTAGCCTAGCTAGCCTTGAGAATACGCCACTGTTCTATGGGGTATCATGTCTGAACAGTAACAGAAATGAACATTTGAAGCCCTTCTTCATAAATATTTAGAGACCTTTTCTCCTTTCAAGCCTACTGTGTCAAGTTCATTTAAATGGTCTGGGGGGCCTTCAAACCCATGTTTGGGGACTCCGAAAATACAGGGACTCACCAATATCGTAGGGCCTTTAAGGCCCAAAGCTGAGGCAATTAGGGGTGTATAAAAGCTGAAATTTGAAATATTCTAGATGCAACCTATTTGAATGGCTATACTGGAATTAAAAACGGGCCCGCGGCCTCAAACCCTTGTTAGGCTTCCAAGGGGCCTCTAGAGGTCTCAACTGGAGAAAAAATAGGCCTTGGAGGCCCCTAGCTGATCAATTTCGGACCCCTTATTTTATTTTCGTTTTGTCACTTGCTTACATTTGTAAAATGATGTGGCCCCTTGACGTTGAGGCCCAAGGAAACTTGCCTTGTTCACCCCATACCCTGTGTAAACTTAATAAAAAATTTTCTAGTTAAAGTATTTAAGAAATTAAATGTAGTATTTTTTCTAGCTGTAGCACTTCACGTATGACAACGTTTTTACCACCTCCAGTAACCTATATTACCGTATTACTATTGATGCCTCCCTACTACTCGTTTTTGGGGCCTCTTTCACAGGCTCAAGGGGGGGGGGGGTTGTAACCCGGAACCCCCCCCCCCCCCCATCGCTACGCCACTTGTTATGGAGTATGGAGTACTGTATAAGACAAGTAAGATTAACAAGAAATTATACATCTATATAATTGTACTATCTTATACACTAGTTACCATAATTACTACTGTATATTAATTAATTCAGGTGAGGCTTAACTTTGAAAGGAACTCTTGTACACTATGAAAAGCTTTATCAACCAAATATTTTTTCAGTTTCTTTAATATTTCTACATTTTCAAGGCTCTTTAAAAACTGCGATATCTTGTTGTAATTTCCTACCAATATAACCAGGTTTTTATTTGAATAAGCTACTATTGTGACTCACAAGTGATCATCTCCTCGGCTTTTTGTATTATAATCGTGTATATCAAGATTTTGGTTAATATCACTCTTTTTTCACTTAAAAAGCAGCTTCATACACATATATAAGCAGGGTACAGTTAGGAAACCAAAAGTCTCTTGAACAACGGCCTACATGAATCTAATCTATTTACACTTTCCATACACCTAACCGCTTTCTTTTGGATCTTAAACACCCTATCAAGGTTTTGTTTTGATGAATCACCCCATACCACGATAGCATACCTAATATGGGACAGTAAACATTACTTTGAAATATAAGGCTCTTTATGAGAATTTTATACGTAGACACTTCAATGAGCATGTGTTAGAAATGAATAAGATATGTATAATGAGTATGACTTAAGATGGTGGGGAGACCCTTGCGGTAAGCTCCGCCCATAGAAATAAAGGCCGATTCACACTTATCGTGCACGACATGGACTCGGCAATGTCTCGACCAATCAAGACATTGATGACGCCATGTTTTGATTGGTCTAAACCAGTGGTCTTCAACCTTTTATTACTTAAGGGCCAAATAATTTTCATGGAGGACTTGGAGGGCCGCATTGATTAAGCTCATATATATAGGCCCATATATATACATATATTTTATATTTACATTATATATATGTGTGTGTGTGAATTTTGTCTCAGATTAAAATAATTTACATGAATTTGTTATAACATTTTATATTTGTTGATAACTACATTAAACATCAATATTCAATACAATTTTGGCCTACTTTACATATATTTAAACATGTTATAAAACTGAAAACATCAAATTTGTGACTTTTGTAGTTTAGTGAGAAACTTGACATTGTTTCTCTTTTACTAATCTGTCAACATTGGCTTTTATGTCAGATGTGGCAATTCGAAGAGAGTTCTCTAAATGAGTGTCAGAAATACGGTTTCTCAGTTTCGATTTCACGTTCTTCATTCTTGAAAATAGCTGCTCACAGATGTAAGTGCTGCCAAAAAGAGATGCAGTGGCCAGAGCATGAGATCTGATTGCTGGAAATCGATCACCTTCAACATACAATGAGTAAAACTCCAGCTTTGCCACTTAACGAATTCCCTACTACGGCCGGAGCGATTGGCCAACTTCAGTGCCGCAATGTTCTCCTATTTGTTTGGAAACAAAATCATTCGGCGGGCCACAAAAATATAAACGGCGGGCCGCGGGTTGAAGACCACTGGTCATTGCCAAATCCTAGCCTTGCCCGATAAGTGTGAATCAGCCTAAGCTATGCCGTTTTCAACAGGGTAATGATAGTCAGAATGATGGCCGATATTTGAACCGAATACGCACAAGAAGAGGGCTTCGGGATCTGTGATGGGTCCACATTTATTTTATACCTGAAGTTAGACGAAGCAACAGGTTGATGGGATCGGAAAGGGTTGTCCTATTGTTTGTAAAGATGGAAATATTCCTTCCTTCATCCTTTTTCTATTGTTCTATATAATAGCTTGAAAGTTTGACGAATTTGTTGATTTTGAGCCTTCCTTGTTGGTGTTGACTATAGAGCGCACATTTTGGAGTAGATATTTTGTGGAGTTGTGAGACAAAAACTGTTCTGTAATCAATGTAACTTGTAATAGTATGGTGCAATTAGACCAAAAAACGGCCTAGCCTCAACATCCAAAGTAAAAGTTCCAAAGTTACAGAGAGTGTAAAAGTAGGCAATTTTCGTCCTAGATTGAAATCTATAATTTTCTATCACTCGCTTTGATCGCCTTAACCGTCCAGCTGGACCCAGTGATGGGAGAGGGGATTTTTTACAACAATTAATAAGTACAGTACTTATTGATGTTTGCGCCTTCTATGGGAATATTTCTAAAAATTTACTTGGAACTCATACTCCTCATAAGGGAGGAGTTACCACCCTTGAGGTAAATAAATCTATAGGAAATAGGTAATATCAACATCCAATATTAAAATTGTATTTGACATAAAATCTTTCATATTTTGTTCCAATTCAGTTACAGAGATACTTTATGTAAATTCCTGAAGTAGGGTATATAAAGACAAAATAATCTACACATATTCAATACCCAAATCTCGGCACTTCTTTGTTGATTTGAAAGCAAATCATGAATCGCTTACAATCTTCACGAATAGAGAATCAACTCTCAAGCATTGTCACTTTATTGAGATTTTGTCACTCTGCATGTTTCTGTACTCCACATTATTCTAAATCGTGCTCTCTTCAGATGGCAAATCACCTTTGGGTCCAGTTCTCATACTAGTCATTAACAATGGGCATTCATTGATCTAAGAACAATAGGAGATGATCGAGGTGTGGTACTGTGCATACGTTGTCAGAACAGGCTCTGCGAATTTTGAAGCATATAATATTAATTCGAATGGATAAGTAGTATTTTTGTTTATTATTATTAGTATTTATAATATCTTAATAATTTACATCATTAACTTGTCTAATATAAGTTAAAGTATTTAAATAAAAAGTCAAATTCTATTTTCGAGGTTAGGTGTACCGATATTGATAAATTTTCTTGTAATTAAATAGTCTCAAGTTGACAAATGTAATAAATTAAGTAATATTTCATTAAACATTTAACTAAAATCAATTGAAAACAATTTTTAGCTAGGAAAATGAGTCCAAACAAGGCATCTAAATCTAATTGTTTAACTAAAACTCAGGTAGCTACGCGATCTCAGCAATTATTAACAAAAAAATCTCCAACAGCTCTTAAAGCTACTGTAGATGTAGAAGAAAAGGTTGCTAAACTATTGAGTGATCACACCAAATTGAAAACAAAATTAGAAACATCACTAAAAAATTCTGAGGAAGAACGAATAGGGTTAGTGGATCACATAAAATCTCTGGAAGTTATTGTAAAATTGCAGCAGGAAGACCATAAAACTGAAATACTAAATCTCACGAGTCAATGTAGGTCTATGTCAGAGGAAATCGAAATATTAAAATCAAAAATAAACTTGGCTAATGTAAGATCTGAACCTCTGATCAATACAAAAAAAGTAGAACCTAAATCAAATGGGGAAAAAATAAATAGAAATGGTCAAACAAAAACGTATAGTCAGGTTTTGCAAACAGCAACCAAAACTAAAGTAAGGGCAAATAACGATAGGAAAGGTAGAGTACTGCTCTTGACATCCAGTCATTGACGAGACTGTAGTGACCTACCAAATAAAAGATTAAAAAATAAGTATGAAGTTCAGAGCTTTTTCAAACCAAGTGCCCCTATAAACGCAATCGTAGAGTCAGCACAGGAACAAACTAAAGATTTTGGAAAAAACGATTTTCTAATAGTACTGGGTGGCTCAAACAATATAAATGAACCTGATCTGAAACATCTTCCTGAAATAAATGAAAAAATTAAAGAGACTGTGCCACTCAGCCAAAAAACTAATGTAATAATAAGTACAATTCCGTATAGGTTTGATAGGCCAGAGCTAAATGAAGCCATTAAGTCAACAAATAAATCAATTCATAATACAATCAACAGCCTAAAAAATAAGAATTCTAAGCAGTTGGGGATTTGTTTTCTAAATGAAAGGCTGAAAAAACAAAACTTCACTAATCATGGTCTACATCTAAATCAATCTGGTAAAGTAATATTTTGTAATAGGCTGGCAGAGTTGATTGAAAGTCGTTTGCAATCTACTGTCAATAATTCTCCTAAACAATCATCTAACGAACCTTTTTTAGTAAAGTGGCTCAAAACCGGGAAGGGAAACTAGTTTCAGATGATAAATTCATATCTTCAATTGTATTAAAAGACGTTAATCGATCAAAAAATCAGGATAGCATTAGTGGAAGGAACTCTTGTAGCAATCTGATAGGCTCTCAAGATTCTAAGAGATTGAGTAAATCTACTTCAATATGCAAAAGCAACGATAAAGTAATAAGGGATGATAGGGAAGTACCGGTACTCACTGTGTTCCATCAGAATATTCAATACATTCGTAACAAAATAGATAGAATCGAAGTACTTTTTAAAGAAGAGGCTCCTGATATAGCTATTTTCACAGAGCATGGTTTAAAAGAAGATGAATTGTCACAACTTAAAATTCCAAACTATTCATTGAAAACGTCGTATTGCAGGACATCTCATCGAAGTGGGGGAGTAGCTATCTTCACTAAAAATGCTAAGAATATGCAAACATTTAATTTAGATTATGTAGAGAAATTTGCTGTGGAAATGGATTTAGAAGTTACTGGTTTGAGAGTAAAAATCGACAATAATTTCGAAGTAGCGGTGTTGGTATTTACAGGTCACCAAATGGGGAATGGAACAATTTTTGTGAACTATTCAATAGGCTTTTAGAGATTACTACTACTCGTTTTACAAACGTTATTGTAGCGGGAGATTTCAATACAGACTTTGCAACACAGAATAAAATGACAGAAGATTTAAAGGATATTATATGCATGAATAACTTGGAAATAAAAGTTCATGAATATACCAGAGTCACAAGAACATCACAAACAATAATTGATAACATCTATATAAATAAAATTAGAGTTTTGTCTGTACATTTATCAGAATTGTATATTTTTTGGTTATTTTTACGTTTTATACATTAAATAAGCCGAAAATAGTCTTATCTCACTTTCTGTCTGTCTGTCTGTCTGTCTGTCTGTCTGTCTGTTTGTCACGGCCGCAAAGGTATTTTTCGCGGCCTTCTCCTCAAAAACGAGAGCATCGATCGGGATTTTAGTTATTGAACAGTATTGAAAACATTATTGACAATGTCTTTAGCTATAAAAAACTAAATTAACTTTTTTTTCAACAGAATAATAAACGTTTAAAAACCAAGTATTGTGCGATTTTGGATACATTTCTTCCAAGTTTTATTACCACATAAGAATAAGAACAAATCACGTAATTTATCATGATATATCAATCAGCTGTTCTCAAATATAAATGGTGGGCCCTTCGCGGCGTTATTTACGGTATTTACGTTATTTACGGAGCATTGCAGTCTTCTAGGAAACATATGTCTGGTGAATTAAAGCTCATCTTATGTTTTATCAATTATTTCTTTGTTGAAAAAAAAAACAAAAATTTCTAATTTCAATTTATCAAAACAAAAATTAACATTTTAGGAAGGTGCGGTTTGTGCCAGGCTCTTGGGAATTCGCCAGGTAGCACTATTATTACCATGTAAGAAAAAATCCCGTAATTTATCATGATATATCAATCAGCTGTTCTCAAAAAATATTCTCTCCGATGCCTCTCACTGAATTGTTTACATTCTAAGTTGTTCACTAAAGCGGCCCATAGACGACCAACCTTGTCGCCAACTCAAGTTGTCAACTTGGTGTCCTTGGTTATGTTGGAGTTCATGTTGCGTGTCTGTGGCTAGGTTGGTGGTTGGAATTTTGGTTGGAGTGGAGGTTGGTGTTGAAGTTGCAGGTTTTTGAAGTAGGTTAAAAACTTTGGATTTTCTGTGGGCGGAGCCTTATGTTGGCGAACATGTTGTAGTGTCTGTGGGCAGGTTGTCAACTAGGTTCACAACATCAGTTGAAATCTCGTGTCATCTTCGTACACTTGTTGTCCTGGTTCTTGATAGTTACACATTGCAGTTTTATATTTGACAATAAATTTGTTGGTTATTTTTTACTTTTCAATAATTAGTTCGTTTTTACTTTTTTTTAAATTTAGTTAACTTTTTTCAATTATAATAATGACAACAATTCCAAATAATGAGCTTTGGAATGATTTCTTTGTACTGCTGAAGAGCTTCCAGAACTCTGGAAAGTAAAGTCAGACGTTTTTAAAGATAGGTTAAAAAAGAAAAATGCGTGGGAGAAACTATTGCAAGTGTATATTAAAATCGATCCTGCTGCTAATGCAGATAGTTTAAAAAAAAGATTCACCAACATTAAAACTTGCTACCGTAGAGAACTAAAAAAAGTGTCAGGTCCGGTGCTGGGGCTGAGGACGAATACGTGCCCAATTTATGGTATTTTGATCTACTTGACTTCCTCCATGACCATGAGGTCCAAATACCTGGATTGTATTGAATGTAGTAAATTAGAATTAGAAAACTCAGTACGTTGGTACCACTCTTTCATCCACATTTTTCTTTTTTTTCTTGGGCGACTCTCTTCATCATCACACAATTCATTCAAAATAAAAAATAACAAAGGATTCTGACTCATTACTGTGAAATAAGACCGAAATATAATTTATTATTACGTATTAATAATAGGCCTACTATGTTAAAAACGTTAATTACTTGCAAGAAAGCTAGATGGAGGAAAGGCTAATTTGACCCGAAGTGATGAGGCAACTGAAGTTGACAACAAAGTTGCAAACCAGGTTGCAGATTGAGTTGTAGTCTGTGGTGTCCAAGGACATCAAGTTGACAACTTGAGTTGGCAACAAGGTTGGTCGTCTATGGGCCGCTTAAGGGCCCGTTCACACGATACAGTTCTTGTGCGGTACAGTAAATTTGCTGTATCAGTTATTTTTCAGTGCTTTCGTTTGCATGTAAATTTCATATTGTATGTTCACACAATACTGTTTCGACTGGATCCAGTAAAAAAGCTGTTCTAGCCGATTTTTACATTCGGTTTTGTCTTCGAAAACTGTATCGCTAAAATCAGCTGTACCGCAAAATAACTATCAGTATCCGGTGGCACATGTATTGTACCGGTAATGGATATGTTCAAACGATACGCTTATTATGCTGGAAGCAGTCTTCAGATCGTCAGCATTGATCTTCTTCATTGATATTCTTCAGCATTGATCTTTTTATTAGTGAATTCCAGTGTCCAGACGTGGAAGATATTAATAATTGTGAAAATTTAATTTCTCTAATATATGAGAGACCCGCCTTGTGGGACAAGACTTAAGATTAATATAAAAATAAAGAGAGAAAAATGTGTGGAATATTGAAACCAGAATTTGCGTACATGATCAAAATTTAAGAGAAACCTTCAGTAAGAAACTTATTTAAAAAATCTCACACAAATAAAAAAAAACCTGGACTGGAGTAAATAAAACTGAACTGGAAGCGCAATGAAAGAAGTAGGAGAGCACAGCAATAAGCAGCAAAGCCGGACCGTGTGAACATCACAGTACAGTTGACACCGTACAGTAAAAAAAACCGTACCGCAAAAAAACTGTATCGTCTGAACGGGGCCTAAGCTGCTAACAACTTCATGATCGTTGCTATCAAAAAAGCCGAATCATATTAATTTAGTCTTATTTCTAAACATAATCCGTACGAAGGACGGGCACAATAGCTAGAATCCTTACTAATATAGATTACTTTAAAACAAGATTAGGCGGCTCGGAACTATCTGATCATGACTATCAAATCTTAGAGGTGGGGTTGCAAGGTCATAAATCAATTAAAAAGAGTAGAGTAATGAAAGAAATTCAACAATGTGAACAGGGGAATATCGATTGTTTGAAGCAGAATCTGCTACAAGAAAACTGGAGTAGGGTTTACAATAGCAATAGTTTAAATGACAAATATGATAGTTTCATTAATATTTTAAGGTTTCATACTACTATGAGTTGTCCAGTTAAAAAAGTCCCTGTAAAGAACAAATTAGACAAGATTGAAGAGTGGATAACTGATGATATCCTTGCAGAAAGAAATAGGGTTAAAGATGCATATGATGAATTCAAACTATCTAGAAATATGTTAAGTGAAGATAATTACAAAGCTCTAAAGAAAAATTATACAAGAGAAGTGAAAAGAGCGAAATGTAAGAAAACAATCTAGTATTAAAACTGATACTGTATTTCACTTTTAAATAATGTTTTACTCACATATATTTGAGATGCTTGAGGAATGCATTTCACTTCTGAAAAGAAGCTTCGTCAGAAGTGAAATGCATCCCTCAAGCATCTCAAATATATGTGAGTAAAACATTATTTAAAAGTGAAATACAGTGTCAGTTTTAATACTAGATTGTTCATTAAGTATTTCGTCATGGAAAGCATCACAGAGGTAAGAAAACAGCTGAAATTTTGAATAATAGTGTGTAGGCTACTTTAACACAGCATTGTGGTATGTAATAAACAAAAATAGGCAAGTAGCTCATGTAGATGCTTATACTAGTGTCCCCAGAATAATTAACGAAAATAACAAATATATTGATGATAGTGTAGACATTTGTAATTTCTTTAACAGATATTATCAACTGGTTGCTAAGGATGTTCAAAAATCTCTTAATACAGGTATTAGTGATGCAAACATGAGGAATACTGAGGGGATTCAGAACGAATTAAAATTCCACCCAGTATGCCAAGACGAGTTGTCAAATATCATTGATAGTTTAAATAATAAAAAAACTGTAGGAATGGATGGGGTATCCAGTAAAATTCTGAAAGAATGTAAAGATCAATTGTTAGACCCTTTGATTCATCTGATCAATCATTCATTAGAACAAGGTGTTTTTCCAGACAGTGGCGTACCGAGGTTTCAAGCGCCCTGGAGCGAAAGTGTCTTACGATGCCCCCCCCCTCCCAAAAAAAAATCAATCTTACACTCAACCACCCAAATGGGCTGATATTAACATAGTGGTCATTTAATGAATCAGCGGTTTTTTCCCGCCTCCAACTACACCATATTTGTCAGAGATGCGAATCTCCGATGAATGATTTTTCGCCAGACCAGATTCTGCTTTTATCAATTTCCAAACTGCATGTTGTGAATTTTTTCACTTTTCTATATATTTATTTTCAGTTATTTTTTTAGCATTTTTCAAGTCATTCCTATGAAAATGTTCTACATTTTGGAAATAGTATTCAAAAGTGAAGTATTACATTCCTGTTCTTGTTAAAATAAAAACCATTGAACTTCTTGTGGATTTATTTTTCCAGAATAAATTCAAAGTCTTCATTTAATTAATTGAAATTGTTATACCTTTTGTCACCCAATTTAAATTGTTTTGGCTTTGCTACTTTCTACTATTTGCTACTTCTGACTCGACCGTTTTGCATTCTGTTTGTTTGTAACGCATTTACGGCTGAACGCGTGAACCAATTTCTTTTAAATTTGACATGAATGTTTAGTAATGTGCAGCAATGTATACATACGGTTTTTTTTTTAATTTTACCCTTTTGGCCTTCATTATAGTAATACATTTTTTGTAAGTAAAAGGCAATTTTCTCTCAAGAACGGTGCGCCCCTCAGAGCCTTGCGCCCTGGAGCGACTGCTCCACTCGCTCCATTATCGGTACGCCACTGTTTCCAGATAACTTAAAAGAGGGGAAGATCTTGCCAATCTTCAAAAGTGGTGATAGAGAAAAGGTAGAAAACTATAGGCCCATTAGTATTTTAAATGTAATAAGTAAAATTTTTGAAAGAGTAGTTCTAAATAGGTTACTTCTGCACCTTCAAGAAGCTAACTTTATCTGTGATGAACAGCATGGCTTCCAGAAAGGGAGATCAACAAAGACAGCCATAGTTTCTCTATTTGAATACCTAAGATATAATAGAATCAGGTGATAAAGCTACTGCAATCTTCTTAGATCTGTCAAAGGCATTTGATTGTGTTAATCATAGAACTTTATTGGAAATACTGCAAAATGTAGGTGTAAATGGGGTTGAACTGAAATGAACAATCATATCTTATTGGGAGAAAACAATGTGTAGAACTAACTACAGTAGTTGGTAATAGTATAGTAAAGAATAAATCTAATAAATTAAGAGGTGCAAGCTGGAGTGCCTCAGGGGACAATACTAGGTCCATTGCTTTTTTTGTTATATGTCAACCGTTTACCTAAAGAATTAATTAGTGGTAGAGCCCTCTTATTTGCTGATGATACATCACTCATTTTCAGCAATTCCATTCTAGATAATTTAGAAATAAGTGCCCATATAGGTGTGCAGTCCATTGTCCAATTTTTAAATCAGTTGAAATTAACTATAAATAGTAAAAAATGCCAATACCTTCAATTCAAAAACAAACATAATTTAAATGAAGATAGGGCTATAAACGTGTTTGTAAACGATAATCAATTAGACCAGAAAGAAAAAATAGCATTTCTAGGAGTTATGTTGGATAGACGATTGACCTGGACTCCATACATTGAGAAAATATGTAGTAAAATTTCATCTGGGGTATTTGTCCTGCGACAGCTCGCTAGATTGAATGACAAAAAGTTACTTTTTACAGCTTACCATGGGCTCCTACTGTCACATATTAGGTATGCTATCTTAGTATGGGGTAATTCATCAAAACAAAATCTTGATAGGGTGTTTAAGATCCAAAAGAAAGCGGTTAGGTGTATAGAAAGAGTAAATAGATTAGATTCATGTAGGCCGTTGTTCAAGAGACTTTGTCTCCTAACTGTACCCTGCTTATATGTGTATGAAGCTACTTTATATGTAAAAACGAATGATATTAACCAAAATCTTGATGTACATGATTATAATACAAGAAGCCGAGGAGATTATCACTTGGTGAGTCACAATAGTAGCTTATTCGAACAAAAACCTAGTTATATTTGTAGTAAATTCTACAACAAGCTACCGCAGTTTTTGAAGTCTTGAAAATATAGAAATATTTAAAAAACAATTGAAGAAATATTTAGTTGATAAAGCTTTTTATAGTGTACAAGAGTTCCTTTCACATCAAAATTAAGCCCTGTACTCTTCCACAACCCAACAACCTGTTGCCCAGTACACTACAGGTATAAAATAAATGTGGACCCATCACAGATCCCCAAGCCAAGAAGAGTTAATAACTAAGTAATTATTTAAAAAAGATCTTCACACCTAAAAACATAGCTTTTTATTGTGTTGATTACGTATGTATGTATACAGTACCATAGTCGATTCGACTGTCTCTTCAGACCTGAACGTTTTGTTCAAGTCCAAAAGCGTACTACACAAACGAGAAGTGAGGTAGTTTGTGATTGCTTTCCTCATTGAGCTAACAAAATTGTATCAGTATGTCAAGCCAACCGAAACAAATTCTGAAGCTCTATGCTTGACAGTCCACTCCCACCTTCACACAGGGTCTGGCTGCACAGGTGAGTGTGCATACTATCTAGCACACCTCTGAGTTACTTCCTGCGTCTAAGCCATCATTCGGCAGAGACGTTTGGAAAGCAACACCAGTTCGAAATTAGTCTTATAATTTAAGTACTCACGGCCCGTATTTATTTCGTGAATCTAAATCAAGTCTAAGATTTGAAACCCCTTTTGAATTAATAAATTATTTACAAATATGCATTACGAAGCTTCGAAAAGTTTGTTTTGGTCATAATTTATTGTTTTTGAAGTTTCTTGTATGGATGTTCATTTATTGAAATGTTAGCTATTGCTGTGAAAAATGTTTTTTATTCATAAAACTCAAGGTTAACTATTTCGATTTTTGGGGCGAATTGATCTCCCCTACGATTTATTTTTACCGTAGGGAATAAAATTACATATTTATAACTTCGATAAAACAGTTTCTTTGCAGTCATTTTTAAAACTCACACATTAGACAAAAGATCAAAGCAGAAAAAATTCAACTTTAAACCTCAATATTTCACAAACTATTTGGGAAAAAATGTTCTCCCACTGCAATAGATAAAATTTCAATACCGGTACCTACAAGAAACTTCTAAAAATTATCACTTTAAAACCCCCTGTACAAAGCCTATACATAAAATACGGTCTTCAATCTTTAAAAAAACGACACTAAAAGCTCCATATTACTTTTCACTTGATATTTCAAACACAAATAATTGTTGAAAATACTTGACTGCTGAATAAAGTATTTTCAATAATTATTTATACCCCAAAAGGATATCTAACAAAACTTCATTCGTTTCAATAAAATCAGGGATGAGAAAATTTGCAATTTTCACCATAAAAGGAATATTGGCAAACGTAGAGAAAAGCAATCTTATTACAAACAAATAATTTTAATGGTAGTTACAGATTTTGACGGATTAAATACAAACTCATATCCTCACTCGAACATATAAACAACAGCAGCCATACATTCTTGTCCACGTTCAAACCAGCATGTTCTGGTCTGTATCGACAGTCTTCTATCATCTCCTAATAATTAAAATTGTTCAATGGTTTCAAACAATTCGACTCATTCAGACGAACAGATAATAACAGCACTCTAAAACTTATCTGCAACTTTCAATATTGTATTCATGTGGTGAACAAAGATGAACACAAACAAAAGGTTATTTTGAGATGTTATTTACACCATTCTAAAAATGTATTTAAAGCTTTCATTGATATTTTAACTGCTTTGAAAAAATAGTATTTGAAATTTAAAAGCATCAATATTTTTATTTAATTCCATAGATGAATACCATTTTTACTATTTAAATTAATTTTAAACTGAATGTAACATTCCAAAACATCAGAAAATGACAGTACGTATTTAATATACAGAATGTGGTACAAGATTACGATATCTATGAGAAAATAATCAGTTTGTAAGAGAAAAGGAGTTCTAACAAAGTCTAGTTATTTAACGATGGATTCGGCAAATATGGCTCTAAATGATATAATTAGGTAATTGTGGATACCGAACTGCTTGAAAGCAAATAATGTGTTTTTCCAGATTTGATAAAACTAGGATTATGCACAACTTAAAAACATATACTCAAAACAAATTCGCACGGTTGATTTTTTAAAATCACGAAATTTAAGATTTACATAACTGTCCAAATAATGTAAAACATTTCACAGATCTTCATCATCCTCGGGAAGGGCGGTAGCCTGGGCTTCCTGTAACAAAAACATACAAAGAACATGAAAACTCGTTTGAAAATAATACAAAACTGAAACATAATAATGTTGATTTTTTTCTAGTCAGAGATTGAGACAACAACATATATAAGCCTATGTTTCCAACTCACAGATTCTTACAAAAGTACAGTGGACTAGGAATACACTACAATTTATGCTGTCTAACTTCATGTCTCAGGTTATTAACCTACCTACTTAGTTAATCTGAGTTTATGCTTTTAGTTTTACAGTTCAGGGAAATGATAGCCGTGAGTCGTAGCAGGTATCTGTCCTATCACATGGAGATAAGCTACAAACTCCTGGGCCCTCTTTTTAAGAGTGACCGATTGGATTGGCGAGCAAAAGGCTCTGTTCTCTGCTGTAAAATCACTTTCCGGTGGTTCGGAACCCACCTAAAATTGTAGGTTCAACTCATCAATCACTATTATCCGATTCATTACCCACGTACAGATCTCAGACCTATGTGTGGGCTTCAACCTCAAAAAAAGTTTGGGCTTAGATAGTGTTTTAGAATTATTTCATGTCATTTACAGTTCAGAAATCATTCAAGATGTTTAATTCCTCAAACCAAACTTCTACTTGAAATTAGTGCAGGGTATTCCAGTGTTGTCCGCTGACCTTTTTCCAAATTTGTGTTGATGGAGACCAAAATCTTGAGACTCGTCAACCGATCAGAGAACGGTTCTACTCAATTCAAAGTAACTGAGCATCTTTTCAAAACTGGATGAGATATTTAAATGATAATCGCTTTATAAATAATGACGCATAATGAAGTGAATAAACTATTTCTTTCTCTTCTTATCGGTGATTGTGATATTATGGTAGATATCCATAATGAATAAACTTAGTTTAATGCGAACTATAAATAAAGTTGAAGTGGTAGAGACATCAGTACTATTCGTTAATGCAATTTTTTAAATATATTTATTTATTAGAAATAGAGCAGCTTGAGGCTTGGCAAGTTATAATGCCAGTGTCAGTAAATTGACAAGTTCTTGTACTTGGCAATAAGAGAAGCATGAAGCTTCTCTTTAGAAGTGAAATGTATCCCTCCAGTAAGAGTAAATATCATAATTTAAATAAAAATACAGTGACAGTTTTGATATCAGATTGTTGTCAGAAGTATTTCGTCATGGAAAACATCATAGACTCTGTAATTAAAAAAGTAAGATAACTCAAGTATTATCAATAATCTAGGCCTATGGAAAAATCATTTAGGCTATATATTTTCCTTTCGATTTTTCAGTGACATTGTGTCTGAAGTGAAATTGTAACAAGAGGAACAATGATTTCGTGTGCCTGCTGCAATTACCAAGTGCTTATGGATTCATGTACAATGTTTCAGAACTTATCATATTGGTTGAAGAGTTTCAAGTTCCTTTCTTGCTCATAATGTGTGGATTTTGTTAGCTCAAAAACACAATGCGGCTGTCTTTGAAACTTCTACAATTGATGTTTAAAAATTTCAACTTTTCTGTTCCCATGAATGTTGGGACTATGCTTCTAAGTTTAAAATTAAATAAATGATTGCAATTTTCCCCTTCTTTTTGAATAACCCGGTGAAGGGTCGATGGGGATATTTAGCAAGAAAAAGATAATAAGGAAACAAACCTTGAGATCCTTTTCGATCTGTGACTGCCATTGAGGGTCCATGGTGACCTCTGGTGGCAGGAGAGCGGGCATGGCGACAAACTCCAAGTTGGGGTCACCAATCAACTTCTTAGCCAACCACAGGAAGGGCTTCTCAAAGTTGTAGTTACTTTTCGCACTGATGTCATAGTACTGAAAAGAAAATTCGAGGTTTAAAAGAAACAAAACAATAAATGCCTAAACCTTAGTTCATTTTCAAAATACATACATCTATATCGAATAATCTAGCTATATCAAACAACAATCGATCAAAGCGATAGGTTGCAAAAATAGTGGCCAATATTTTTTATCAAGAATAATTCATGAATTATTATTGACAATATTGTTGTTATCTGGTCTTGAGACCAATGAGCAAATTTACTACTAAAACTAAATCAACTAAATATAACGATTAAATTTAATACGTCTACTTTATGAAATAAGCAGTAATAAATTTATCCATTCAACCATAAAGCACAAAGACTAGAAGAATGCTGGACATACAATTGAAATACTCGGTAAACAAAAGCTTCTTTTTTATTTAGCTTGAAATAAAATCTCTACTATAGCATTTTCAAAGACATTGGCAGCTTTAAATAATGGAAAATGTAGTTGCAGTAATGTATACCAATAATTATAATTTCTTCTCAAAATTGGGAGCTCAAAATAGAAATTCCTTTTTTTCCTTCATCAATAGTACACCGTGTTTAAAAGAAAACATTCATTATATAATTTTTTTAGTAAATTCAATTCATAATTTATTACTTATATGATGAATGACACCATACCATTAAATCATTATTATTGATGAAATAATAATATTAAATCATCAATATCATGCATTATCATAAAACTATTTAAAATGTATTTCTTTTAAAAGCTAACTAAACAACTGCACTACAAATATTCATCAGAGAACACTGCAAAAAATACAACGTATTTTCTAGGAATATCAATATTTTATCAAGGGAGTTGAGCATAGATTAGCGAACGTGAAGATTAAGGCAGAAAAACTTCACTATTTTGAAAAAATCGTCAAAAATATTTTTAAAATAAAAGAAGATACCTGTTTTAACATAAATGTTCAGAATGGGCTGTCTTATAATGTAAAATAATGTCTTACCTTAAAAACTGGTAAAAATACTACAATGCTATATTTAATGTTAAAACAGTATTACTTTTTTGGGACATATATTTTCAAGGAATTTTGAAAATGGTGTAGTTCCACTGCTTTATCCTTTAATTTGAAACTTGACGAAACAGATGAACTTTCTTGATATCTAATGAATACAATGCTATTATTTCAAATAGCCTATAAGTACTGCACACAATAAACAAAATCATTCAATTTAAAAAATAACTTGGTAAAAAGAGCATATTTTACCTGAAGATTCTTCTTCCGATGGAAAACTATGCTCTTGGCCTTGACCTTTCTGTCCTTGATATCTACTTTGTTGCCGCATAGAACAATGGGAATGTTTTCGCAAACCCTGACTAAATCTCGATGCCAGTTGGGAACGTTCTTGTAGGTGACTCTAGATGTTACATCGAACATGATGATGGCACATTGACCCTGAAACAAAATCAATCCAATTTATAATTTCCCTGGCATCTGGGTGCTCTAAACGATACTAGTGCTACTATCCTGCTGATAACCTGCAAGAGACTAACTGCAATAGCATAACATTGGAAATTGTACACATATTTCAAATTATAGTCCAGGCATTTAATAAAAATAGAAGTGATAAAAAGAGAGAAGGGTTTTCAGGGGTTTAAGCTCGGAATGAGAGCTAACTTCCTGAAAATTGGCAGACCTTCCTTGCAGCATTTTAAAAAAGGGTTAAAAAGTCAACGACCTAGTGTACTCAATATAATGTACAATTTAATGTTTTGTTTCGATAGATTCATGTGGAAGTGTTATGTGTGAGACACAAAATAAATCATCAAAATTAGCACAGCTGGTTTGGCGAAATAGTTTTCTAAGTTAGAGATGAGACGTTGGACTAAAAAAATATGGGAATTTATGTGATTTATATTTCTTTAAAACAACACAAAGTTCTACACTGAATTCGCACATCTTAGGGACCAACAAAGTAATCAATACAAGCGAAAAATAATCGATCAATCAAGAGGCAATAACACAATTCTTGTGTTAAAAGAAACAGCCATACATAAATCACACTAATTATAAAGATAATAATGTTAATTTATTCATCATTGCATAGTAAATAATAGCCTAGCACAAACAAATGATCAAGCAAACTTTACTCAATAAGTACTTTCTCACAATCCAATGAATATCACAATGAAAATCATTAGATATTATTACTTGCTTATATATTACCAACATACTATTAGATACAAAGTGTATTACATGAACAAGTTAATGTTACATAGCAAGAATTAAGATAAGCCCGGCACAAATGAATGATTCATTTAAAAAAGAAAAGTTATTGTTTGGACAGAATGAATGAAGTATGGTACCTTGTTCTCTGGGGGTGAATACATTTTTCTATAAAAAATTCCACCTTATTATAGCCTACAAATCTGCATTCTTTATATAAGGCAGTCTTGACACTGCTTCAAACTGATAAGCATGACTTTTGTGGGGTTTCATGAGAGCAATGCATTTACCCTCAGAGAACAAGATATGGCTGCAGCTGCAACCATCCACACGAAACAATCGAATGAGCGAGTCTAGAAAAGGAAAGCTTGGTTTACTGCAGATATTCGTTACTTTGATATCAAAATTTTCATTCGATTGTTTCATAGGGAAGGTACGGAACTGCAACTCAATATACTATGTTGTAACAGTTCTTTAGGTTTTCAAGGAGCTCAAATCACTAAAACATCAATTATTTTGCTTTGCTCAACAAGTGAGCAGACAGCCTGGAATCTATCATATGCATCAAGAATCGGAACAATCTCTAAGATTCTACACCCATATGAAACATTAATTTGGCACTATTGAACAAGAAAGAACTAAGCTACCAACCTGAATGTAGTATCCATCTCGAAGTCCACCAAACTTTTCCTGACCAGCAGTATCCCAGACATTGAATCTGATTACGCCTCTGTTTGTGTGAAACACTAGCGGGTGAACTTCGACACCAAGCGTGGCTACATACTTTTTCTCAAATTCACCAGTAAGATGGCGTTTTACGAATGTTGTTTTGCCAGTACCACCATCTCCTACTAGCACACACTTGAATGTTGGCATATCCTGTTCTTCCATTTTGATTTTCAAATTTTCGACTTGAGTTACTTCTGAAAGAAAACAAAAATATTATTAATTGGTCACCACTTGAAAGATAGAATATCAAGAACCAAGTTTAAGAAATCGAATATCTTGTCAGACATAAAGATTCCCATTTTTACAAAAGTTCAATTTCTTCATCTAATTGTAAAAATGAGTCAGTTATTGTTATTAATTAAAGATTAAGCTGCCTGAATAGAACAGAGTTAGAAGTGTAAACTTCGTCAAGTCAAGTTATCGAATTCAGTGAAATGTATTGGAAACAAGCTGTAACAGTAACTAGATTCATGCAATTAACTTATAATTCATAGTAACTGTAAAAACAATTTATAGTTTAGATGTAGTTCAAAGAGCTTTATTTGGCATTAATTTGTTTAGGCAATAACTCAGCACTCAGGATTAATCTCTAGTCACTATTTCAAGACTAGGCCAGTAAATTTGGATTGACAAATCTTTTAAACTTTGAAGAAATTAAGTATTCTTTACGTTACTTTAGATAGGTTAGTGTACGTTCAGTTAAGTTACAAAGGATCCAAGATTTCGAGTTCGATTATCAAGGACACTTTCTTTCGAACAAAACCAATTTGAACTGTATGATCTGATCAAGTTTCAAAAACCACACGTAAATATTTACTGTAGGCTAGCTTATGAAATGCTTTGTCAGCCGATCAAAATCCGAACTGCAATCAACTTGACTGCAGTAAAAAATGTACGTCAAATAATTCAATTCTGAAACGTAAGTTCAATCATCGAATAAATAAAAAAGCACTCCCAATACCGAAATCTCGATCTGATGAAGTATGGTTCAAGATTGTAAAGAAGAGGTACCGGTAATTGGCTTGCCTATGACAACCGTTACTTTGCCATACAAGGTTATACGCAGTGCAGTAGTATTCTACTGCAACCCCAAAAATGAACTACTCCTGTATCACAGGTAAATCAGAAAGCCTAGTTTACAGAATTCGGTGGATAAAGATGAAGAGTAATAATAAGTGAGGGGATTATGTATAAATAATAAGCAAGGACAGTTTCTGGCGAGCAAGATCATGAATTTGGACAATTTTCAACTGAAACATAACCGGCAAAAATTTCAAAAATGTGTTAAATTCAAATTTGAAATGTCAAGGAACAAACTTCAGGAGATATAAGATACGAAATTTTTAAATAAAAGCAGTACCAAATTGAAATCGAAAAATGTTCTATGTGAAATGGCGCCATTGACTGTTCCACAGGAAAATAGCTCAAACCGACCGAATACTTCAGCTTCATTCTACGATAATATGCAACATACAATCGAAATTTCTAGCTCAATAAATAGATCAAGTTATAATTCAAATTATAACATAGTTTGAAAAAAGAAAATATAAAGATGAATGTGAAATTTGAGGATAAAACCTACCTTGAAAAAGAAGACGTTACGGTCCACAATGGTGTTTCAGATGAGAGAACGGACAAAGTAGGAAGTATGTTTGACTGCAAGTGTTTCACCACTTTGATCAAACGGACCCTATCACTATATAAAAAGGTTTCTATAATTAAAATTCAATAATTATGAATCACTAACAATAAACTACGTGTTAAATATTATATTACCCTATTTAATTCTTAATTTATGACAATATTTGAGAAATAATTTATTTCAATTCAAGATTTGGATGACTGTGACGCCATGACGTCAGGAGCGCAGTCGCACATTGACAGACGGCATTGCAGGAGCATATCGATTTTTACCATCGTCTGAAGTTTTAGTGTCCGTATCGTCTTTATTAGTGTAGTAGTGTCTTCACATGAAGATTATCGTGCATGGGATTTTTGTTTAAGTCGAAATTAATTATCCTTGTGTATTCGGAAAGTTAGAAGATGACGAAGGATAGGCTAGCAGCTTTGAAAGCGGTAAGTGTCATAGCCGGTCGAATTGACAAAATCTCTGCTCGTCTGCACAACCTACCTTAGCCTAAAACTTGTATATTTCTTATGTTTCATTGATTCCAAGAGATTTGATCTATTGTATGAATTATGTATTGATCTGAGAGGCTCCTTGATCTGTTATTCAATTATGTTAGTCAGATTGTTGAATCTATGCAGCTATTTTTGGGCCTAGTCCTACACCAAACCGTGCCCCACCCCCTGAGCTATTTGATCGTACCTCACTAAATTTTACATTCTAACTTGGATTCAACATTGACAATCCCTCATTTCCTCACATTGATAACTTTTTCACAGCAAATGTTCTTGTCATAGTTGTCAGATATATAACAACTTGATTAATTTCAAATGAATTAGGTGGTAAAATTTTGAAAAATGAATTGCAGTTGCTCATTATTATCACTACTAAAGAAACTCCGAATTTGAAATTTAGGCTGATCCTTTTGTATGTGGCCAATTTTTAGTATTTTCAAGGACATTAAAACCTAAATATGGTGATTCTGTATTGCTTGCTTGAGCACCCATCTCCATGTTCCATATCAGTCACAATTTCTCTCATCTCAATTTTCTTGTAAATTCATTGATACCATTTGATTAGGAGATATTTAATATTCATTTGAATTAGCTATTTTCACTTGAACATATTTATTTTAGGTTAGCTCACTGCATGATCAACAGGTTAGGATTAGTATTTCATGACGTTACAGAATAGGGACATGGGTACTAGCTGTTGATAGTTCAGAAAGAGACTTCAAATAGGTAATAGGCTATAAATAATTTATGACTGCTGATTTTAAATCGTGAATGTAATTTACAAAATTGAATCTTCCTAAATATTGATTGGAAATTATTTTGAACTACTCCACAGCCTGTGCAAGAACGCTATCGAACATTCTATTTAATTAATTTGTATGAGCTGGCTTACATGAATTTATTGTGAAAACGTGAGTTTATTGTCATTTAGGGACAAAAGATACCATAGCCCAACTAATTTAATATAATAGACAACAGATAACTAATTCATCACTGGAGATTCATACTAATTTTAAAAAATTAACAGATAACAAATAAATCACTGTGATGGGAAGCGATAGCCGCGAGCAGTGGCTGGTATCTATTCAGTCAGATAAGATAAGTAACGTTAGACTGGGTCATCTTTGTAAAGGTGACCTACTGGTTTGGTCAGCAGAAAAGACTATTTTCTGCTGTAAAATCACTTCCCGTAGGTTCAAACCCACCTAAAACGGTAGGTCCAACTCATAAATCATCATCATGCTACTCATTACCCACACTCAGGTCTCTGACTTATAAGAAAACCTCTGAAGAAAATTGTAGTTTCTAACTTTTACATAAAAATGGGCAACAAATAACTAATCCATTATTGTAGTCCCCCACTGATTTAAAAAATAGATAACACATTATTAACCCATTGATTTAGAGTTTACAACTAATTATTTTACCCCAGATAGATTACAAAGATTAGTAGGACAGGCGTAATCCAAAACATTTCTGTAAACTTAACTGTCCACTTCTCTCAAAATATTCTTAAAATTTTCATTTTCAACTGCCTGATTTTCCAGTAATTATATTGGTAGCGTGATCCCTAGGTATTTTAATCTAAATGCGCTTAAGAACTCGAAAGATCTTGGATGTTTAATAATAACTAAAAAAGGTTCTTTTATCTTGAAAAAAAAACTCTTACGAACATTGCTCATTGTAAACTACTATATTAATAATAAAAATGTATAACTATATTGAAAACCAATGAATGAATGTATGAATTACTTGAAAATGCAAGTTCATTTTCATGGAAGATAGTTAGACAGGGAATAAGCTGACCAAAGGAATACTCAGAAAATTATTTAGTAAGTGTTTTCACTAGAATGAAGTTTACAAGAAGAACCTACGTTTACAAAAAAATTGTAGGAAAAAAATATTTAAAAATATGAAGAAAGAAAATATAGTAGTCGACGGACAAGTCAAAAGAAGAAAGAAATAAGAACTGTGAGAAAGGCAAATTGGTTACCGATTTTGGATAGGAAACATTGTCACAGGATTCAGTTAACTGTTGTTGAAAATCAGTGTAGCTATGAATTTTTGTTTTTTTATTGAGAATTAATGTTGAGTAACACAAATATGTCAGTCATTTTATTTTGACCGTATCTTTCCTTTTAGTAAGTGAACAATACTTTACATTGTTACTGCTAGTTCAGGCAAATACGAATTTCTAATAATACTATCACTATGATAATTTTTATTTCTACTGCTTATGAAAGTCGACGTTTCAGTTTCTTTATTAGCTTTTATTCCAAATGGTGGTGTATATTTAAAAAAAAGTTTGTTGATCACCATAGCAACATGATAATATTTTTCGGCTCAAAAGTTTTTGTAAAAATTTAATGTTATTAACTAATTTTAACAGTTTTTAGTGTTTCGTTTCAAGTGAACTTTTAAATTAATAGTGATTAGGTGAGAAGATTCATTTTGTTATTTTTCGAGTGAAAGTTTTTAGCAAATCTTGAATTTTTAAAATTCATAATTTCTGTGTTAACCTCAATGTTTTGGACTATGTAACATAATTATTCAAAATTTGTGAAGGAAGCAGTTTTGGACTTGAGTGCGTTGCGCCTTCACATTCGTTGTAAATTTTTCACAATGAATAAATAATAATAATAATAATATTCAGTTGTCAGTGTTAGGTCAGTAAGATAACTTGTTATCAGTTATATCAGTTATAGAGAAAAACAACAGGCATTAAAGTCCAAAAATGTCTGTGTTACTTGATTTTAGAAGTTTCCAGATATTTTCAAGTGTAGATTATGTTTACGATATGAAATAGCAATCTCATTGAAAATTATGCCCTAACCTTTTCTTTTTCATGTTAAAAAAATGCTATCTCACTTCATGCCACTCCATGCTTGTATAGCTTCGGTAGACAACCTAGAGGAGTTGAAATACATTATGTACATAATTATGCAATAAATATTTCATTTATTAAAGGAAAGGGTGTTTGTACAGTGGAGCACCATATTCGAGGATATCACCATCGCAAAATCAAACACATACTGTGGAATGGTGGTATTCACGCAGGTCGTTGAACATCATTCTACAGCAAGTGTTTGTTTGATTTTGTGATGTTGGTTATCTTTAAGCTCTTACAATAGTTTAAAAAAAAAGGCGTACACGTACCCCATCTCGTTAGTAATGTAAGGATTGTTAATTTGAAATTTTAATAACTTTAAATTTTGTAACTTGTAACTTATTACAATAAATAGTAAAAAATGCCAATACCTTCAATTCAAAAACAAACATAATTAAATGAAAATAGGGCTATAATCGTGTTTGTAAACGATAATCAACTAGACCAGGAAGAAGAAATTGCAACTCTTGGATAGACGATTGACCTGGGCTCAATATTGAGAAATACAATATAACTTAGTAATTATTGAGAAATATGCCCAATACCTGTGCATACATAGAGAAAATTTGTTGCAAAATTTCATCTGGGGAATTTGTCCTGCCACAGCTCGCTAGATTGAATGACAAAAAGTTACTTTTCACAGCTTACCATGGGCTCTTACTGTCACATATTAGGTATGTTATCTTAGTATGGGGTAATTTATCAAAACAAAACCTTGATAGGGTGTTTAAGATCCAAAAGAAAGCGGTTAGGTGTATAGAAAGAGTAGCCTAAATAGATTAGATTCATGTAGGCCGTTGTTCAAGAGACATGGTCTCCTAACTGTACCCTGCTTATATGTGTATGAAGCTACTTTATATGTAAAAACGAATGATATTAACCAAAATCTTGACGTGCATGATTATAATACAAGAAGCCGAGGAGATTATCACTTGGTGAATCACAATTAGCTTTTTAATAAAGTAGCTTATTTAAACAAAAACCTAGTTATATTGGTAGGGAATTCTACAACAAGCTACCGTCGTTTTTAAAAAGTCTTGAAAATATAGAAATATTTAAAAAACAATTGAAAAAATATTTAGTTGATAAAGCTTTTTATAGTGTACAAGAGTTCCTTTCACATCAAAATTAAGCCTCACCTCAACTAATTGATGTAGTAATTATGGTATCTAGTGTATAATTGTTGATCTGACTTGTCTTACTTAACTGGAGTCTCCAAGACGTAATCTACAAAAAAAAAAAACGGATTGGTAACTTGCATTTTTTATGATAGGTGAATCAACTACACAGGCTGTTACACATAGAGTTACTAATAGTTCGTGGACTTGTACCTATTAAAATAACGAAAAAAGTTAATATAAACATTGTTCCGGAAATGCTTCGTTATGGAGTTCAAGATTGCGGAAGTTGGCAACCAACTCCATCAATTCACTTGTTCAGAAATTTTTAGTGGCTTTATTTTAATTTGGGCAGGTTCTATGCAAAATTAACTGAAGACTAGAATAAAACAAGTTAGAAGTCGATAACTCCAGTAACTTTTGTGTTATTCTACAAAATATGCAAAAATTACCTAAAAATGCAGGCGGTTTCAAGTTTGAAGTGGATAAATGCCATCAATTATACAAGAAACTTGTAGTTTTCTTCAACAAAACGTGTAGAGGATTTATTCTGAAAAAAGTGGATCTTTTGGGCTATTACACCGCATTTCTTAAAAATTGTCATTGATCATTGATCAGTAGATCCCTAACCTAAGACCTAAGGTTAGGTTAGGAATCTACTGTTCAATGACAATTTTTAAGAAATGCGGTGTAGAAGGTGTAAAAAGGCCCCAAAAAGTTAATAATCCAATAGAAAAAAACACACCTGAGATTTAATAAAATCTTTTTTATTGAATCAAAAAACACTAATTTTGCACAGCTAGCTATTTCTATGTGGTTTGATATTGAATTTTATGTAATTATGATATTTTAGTGTGATTTCGACTGTGTTACTGAACATTATTTATTTGGGAAATTAACTAAGTTTATCAACTGAAAAGCGTGGGTTTTGGGCTATTTTTGTATATTTTGTTGAATATATCAACAAAAGTTACCGACTTCTCACTTGTTTTATTGAATTTTTCAATCTATTTTACATGGATCCTCGCTAAATTACTAGTAAAATGAAGGTAGACTACTACAAATGTCTAAATTATTGAATTGATGAAATCTAATTTCTTATATCCGATATCTTAACTCTATAGCGAAGCATTTCTGGACCTTCGTTTATATGAACCTTTTAAGTAAATTTAGTGACTACAGCTAGCCCAGAAAGTATTGTTAACTCTTTGCGAAACACTATTGTTGGAAATACTGATCCCGCCCTGAAACTTTGTGCTCCAGATCTCCAACCAAAGAGCAATCATCTGGATGTAAGGCTTTTTAAGCAAATAATTTACTAACCTAATTCATTACATAAAATCGATTCAAAGGAATTTTGAAATTAATTATCTTAATAAATTAATTAATAGATTCTGTCAAAAATCTACTTTTTTAACTTCTGTCTGAAATATGCCTTTGGTAAGTCACAATAAGCTCTTTAGTTTACCCTAATTGCACTCTACAAATTTATAGTCATTTTTTTGAGGATGATTGATGAAGCCCACAGGTCTGAGACATGTGCGTGGGTAATGAATTGCATGATGGTGATTGATGAGTTGGACCTACAGTTTTAGGTGGGTTCCGAACCACCGGGAAGTGATTTTACAGCAGAGAACAGAGTTGTTTTTGCTGGCCAATTAACTATAGTCTCAATTAACTATCTAATCTTATTCAATAAATATGTAGTTATATCATGATTTCATTCAAATAAAATTGCGCATTTACATTTTGAAAGCTTGAAACAGGATTTAAATTTCAATGCATGCAATTCAATTAACTGAAAATTGTCCAAAGTCATTTAATCCTGTTCAGTTGGGTTGCATCTGAATTTAGGCTTTGTTATTGTCTCAGACAGAGGATACCATTTTTAATTGCGGTACTTGAATGACTAGCTTTGATTTTCTATGTTTATACACTGTTATAAACATATCTATCTGTTATATCTATATATCTATCTATCTATCTATATGTTATAAACATAACTATCGTTCAATTCTATTAAAAGTAAATTAATAAAAACTGGAGATTTCCGTATTGTGCTCAGTCAATAGCAACACCTCTTGTGACAAATTTATGCTTGTTATTAACCAAAAATTCATCAAATTTTCTCAAAAACAATGCTTTACTGTTATCATTTCCGTTATAAAGTAAGCTTAATGCATTAATAGAATTAAATGAGAATTCAAAAATTATTTACTTCTGTATTTAGTAATTATTTATTGCCATATTGAATGGATGTAATTTCACATTTAACACTTTTTCAATGTATTTTCTGGTGTATTTGTGCCTGGAGTGCTGGAGTTGGTGTGCTTGCACAGTGGAGCATCTAATACTCGATGATAATCACTGTCGCAAAAATGAATCACATGCTGTTAAATGGAGGTATTCACACTGCTCCAATCTGGCATACACCATTCCTCAGCATGTGTTTGATTTTGCGATGGTAATTATCATAGAATATTGGATGCTCCACTGTGCAAGCACACCAACTCCAGCACTCCAGGCACAAATACACTAGAAAATACATTGAAAAAGTGTTAAATGTGAAATTACATCCATTCAATATGGCAATAAATAATTACTAAATACAGAAGTAAATAATTTTTGAATTCTCATTTAATTCTATTAATAAGCTTACTTTATAACGGAAAAGATAACAGTAAAGCATTGTTTTTGAGAAAATTTGATGAATTTTTGATGAACACTATTAAATCAGATAGTATAACTTTGAAATTAAGTGTTTTTAGAAACAAAACTTTAGAGGTCATAACCTCATAACCACAGATTACAGAAACAGTTGTCTGAGTCATAATAGTAATAGAAATAGAAATAATAATAGAAATAATAATAATAATAATAGAAATAGAAATAGTTGTCTGTGTCATAACTAAGGTGGGAGAATAAGTCTTAAAACCTAGAAAATTTGCAATATAATAAAATCTTGAATTTATTTTTGAAAATCATTCATATTACTTGACCTCACCGCTAATTGATGATCACTTACCAAAACAGCCTTGCTATACACTACAAGCAGAAAATTTGCCAACTGATTATTGAAGGTACTGTATATCAAGGCCTTCTCTCAAGTTAGCAATGAGTATGTGCTGAACAAATTGATCCAAATTTTATTATACAATTTTATTAACAAATATCAGTGTCCATATGGACACTGATATAGCTCTTTTTAGTACAGCATTGTTTTGGTGATTGGAACGCACCTAAAATTGTAGGGTCATCTTGTTCCCCAAATATGACTCTCAAAAGGCGAGGTGGTACTGCCATAAAGGGCTTCCCTACTTATTTTAGTCAGTCGTATGGACACTGATGTAGCTCTATTTAACCCTGCATTGTGTTTTGTTGGTTTGTAAACCACTTAAAATTGTATGGTCATCTTGTTCCCCAAATATGACTCTCAAAAGGCGAGGTGGAACTGCCATAAAGGGCTTCCCTACTAATCTGAGTCATATGGACACTGATATAGCTCTTTTAGCCCTGCATTATGTTTTGGTGATTTGGAACTCACTTAAAATTGTAGGGTCATCTTTGTTCCCCAATGACTCAAAAGGCGAGGTGGTACTGCCATAAAGGGCTTCCCTACTAATCTGAGTCAGTCGTATGGACACTGATATAGCTCTTTTAGCCCTGCATTATGTTTTGGTGATTTGGAACTCACTTAAAATTGTATGGTCATCTTTGTTCCCCAATGACTCAAAAGGCGAGTTGGTACTGCCATAAAGGGCTTCCCTACTAATCTGAGTCAGTCGTATGGACACTGATATAGCTCTTTTTAACCCTGCATTATGTTTTGGTGGTTTGGAACCCACCTAAAATTGTAGGGTCATCTTGTTCCCCAAACTTGACTCAAAAGGCGAGTCGGTACTGCCATAAAGGGCTTCCCTACTAATCTGAGTCAGTCATATGGACACTGATATAGCTCTTTTTAACCCTGCATTATGTTTTGGTGGTTTGGAACCCTCCTAAAATTGTAGGGTCATCTTGTACCCCAAATATGACTCAAAAGGCGAGGTGGTGCTGCCATAAAGGGCTTCCCTACTAATCTGAGTCAGTCGTATGGACACTGATATAGCTCTTTTTAACCCTGCATTATGTTTTGGTGGTTTGGAACCCACCTAAAATTGTAGGGTCATCTTGTTCCCCAAATATGACTCTCAAAAGGCGAGGTGGTGCTGCCATAAAGGGCTTCCCTACTAATCTGAGTCAGTCGTATGGACACTGATATAGCTCTTTTTAACCCTGCATTATGTTTTGGTGGTTTGGAACCCTCCTAAAATTGTAGGGTCATCTTGTTCCCCAAATATGACTCAAAAGGCGAGGTGGTGCTGCCATAAAGGGCTTCCCTACTAATCTGAGTCAGTCGTATGGACACTGATATAGCTCTTTTTAACCCTGCATTATGTTTTGGTGGTTTGGAACCCACCTAAAATTGTAGGGTCATCTTGTTCCCCAATGACTCAAAAGGCGAGGTGGTGCTGCCATAAAGGGCTTCCCTACTAATCTGAGTCAGTCGTATGGACACTGATATAGCTCTTTTTAACCCTGCATTATGTTTTGGTGGTTTGGAACCCACCTAAAATTGTAGGGTCATCTTGTTCCCCAATGACTCAAAAGGCGAGGTGGTGCTGCCATAAAGGGCTTCCCTACTAATCTGAGTCAGTCGTATGGACACTGATATAGCTCTTTTTAACCCTGCATTATGTTTTGGTGGTTTGGAACCCACCTAAAATTGTAGGGTCATCTTGTTCCCCAATGACTCAAAAGGCGAGGTGGTGCTGCCATAAAGGGCTTCCCTACTAATCTGAGTCAGTCGTATGGACACTGATATAGCTCTTTTTAACCCTGCATTATGTTTTGGTGGTTTGGAACCCACCTAAAATTGTAGGGTCATCTTGTTCCCCAAATATGACTCAAAAGGCGAGGTGGTGCTGCCATAAAGGGCTTCCCTACTAATCTGAGTCAGTCGTATGGACACTGATATAGCTCTTTTTAACCCTGCATTATGTTTTTGTGGTTTGGAACCCACCTAAAATTTATCCATTTCCGAGATTATTTATTGTTAATTTATTACAGATTTTGGACATCTAAAGTTACAATTGTGAAGTTTCCATCAGAAATTGAAGTGACAGGAAATTTTATATTCCAATCGAAAGTCTTGTAACTTGGTTAAAAATATTTTTTCCTGCTACTGCTCGTAAAGTAGTTCTTTACGTACTGAAAACTAATTGTAAAATGCCTCTTTACTGCTCAGCAAGCGGTAAAGTACTTTACGCTCGCCAGCTGTTTTCTTTACGCTTCTGTTTTGATTTTGATGCCTTCTCATTGGTGGATCATGGAATCTGTGAAATTCACATAACCTCAACAATGGCGAACGGTAACCAAATCCGCGCATGGTCTGTGATGTTACAAACTACAAGCTTTTATTGTGCTGGAATCCAGAGCTGCAGTTTTAGGAAAAATATTGTATGCAATTCGCGCGTGAAGCTTCTTTATCGCTCTCGCAAAATTACTGCGCTCCGCTACGCGTTGCGCAGTAAATGTTTTGGCTCGAGCGATAAAGTCGCGCTTCACGCTCTTAATACATAAATAACTATTAAGTCTTCAAACTTGTTATATAAAATAAATTAGTATTTAAAATAAAATAGTATTTAAAAAAGGAATAGGCCTACTACTATCCATTATTGATAAATCTGATATATTTATGTTATTTTAATCCATGATGAAATGTCTTTTTTCTTAACTTCATCTTACTTTTCGAAAATCACTGTAAATCACTTGTACTAGGGGATCTGATAGTTTAGGGGATAGGATAGGGGATAGTTGCTAATATTAATAATACTGTTATCATTCATGTACACTGTAAATTTACACAAATAACGTCATCTGAATCTGAATCTTATTAAATGTAGGGGAGTCATTAAAATTACAGTCTTCCCACTAGTAGGGGAAATAATCTATCCCACAAAAATATTAAACATTTATCTCCCATATTTAAAAAAGAATTGATGAAGAATCTTGTTTATTTTCGAATTTTGAAAATTATTTATTCATAAAAGTCGAGTTTTCAGACTTGGAAAATCACAAAAAAGTACTGTCAGTATTAGAGAAAAAATTTCAGTTTAAAAACAGTTGCAGCCTGCAGCCTTCAACCATTATTACAATGAAGCAGACAATTATCTTATCAAAATATAATCTTATTGATATAATCTTATAGGAAATTGGAATACAATTATAATTATTTTTTTATTCTTTTAGGAAATAGAATTATAATTATCGTAACAGAAGGATTGCTGGTGGAATTCATACGTCTTTTTCTATTCAATTTGTTACCGGGGATTTTTGCTAAGAAACACAATTTCTCCCTTTCATTCTTCCCTCTTGCCCTTCCATTCCCTTTATTCATTCTGTTCGATTCCAACCATTTTCGTTTCCTCAATCTCCCTGGAGAAGCCGTTAAAAGAACGTAGTAGCTTATCTGTGAGGGCTTTGAGAGTCTCGGTCCCTGATCTTCACTCTAATTTGATTTCCCCATTTTGCGACGTTGTAGGAACTACTACTACAAGGTGCACTGAAACTCTTATCGGAGAAGCCACATGTCTAGTACAGTAGTGCTCAGTAGGACTAGCGTGCACTGCTAGAGTCATGTAGGTCACGTTGAGATGATTCTTCTGTGTGGGAGTGACTTGATTGCTTAGAAATTTGCAATTGATAGAAATCGAGAATTGAACGTGTAGAGATTTTTTGAGCATTGTAAAATGTTTTGGATGGGTTGATAGCCGCAGGTGTGTAATCGGTTAGAGCGTTATTATATCTGAAAAGACTGACTGCTACTCCTGCGTTCACGGGTTCAATTACCGTTCATATTTTGTGTGAAATATTGTGAGAATTTTAATTCTCGCACAAGTCTCAGACTCATTTGCGCATAATGTCCAGTGAAAGGAAGATATTCGGATGATTTTCTGCTGAAAAAGTAATCTGCATCGTTGCAAGTGTCTAATAATATTTTGCTAATGATGCCCACATGAGTCTGGGACTTTTGCGTGGGCAATGAGATGAATGATGATACCATGGCAGGGATTGTAGAATATATTTTTTTATTAATGCATTTTTATTAATCTTCACTTTATTGATATTCTGTTTATAAATAAATTTTAGCACCCATTAGACAAATATTCTATTTATTCTATTCTACCGTTTTTTAACACATAAAACTCAAAACTTATAACAAACTTTAACAATTGATACAGATAGTCTCAGTTGGCTACTTTTTAATAGGCGGTTGTTTACCTATCTAGAAAAATATAATTTATGTATTAATTTATTTGGTTTGTCTGGCTTGGAAACAATGAATTAATACTGTAGAGTATTGACACCATTATTTCCATAAGTTATGTAGTGGAAAGGTTCTACATCTCCCCCCCCCCTCCCTTTTCATTAGCGATAGTTCAAGCGCTAGATACTTTGCGATGGATTCATGTCCGAGATGGCTTAAAATTATGTTTAGAGGGATTATTTTTCAACATTTTTTTGCGAAGTAGGACCCCCGTGGATCCCGATTTATAACAAACGTTAAGTAACATGAAAACTGATGCTGTATCTTAATTTTTGGTTTTTACTCACTAAAATTGAAGAAATGCATTTTTCACTCTTGACTAGTGACGAGAAGCCCCATACTCTCTTGAAAGAAATGTTCACTTATTATGTATAGAATAGATAATAAATTCTATTTGTACTTCTAATTGAAATAGAATATATTATTGTTTGATACCAATTATTTAGCTGTCTTGCTATTTTTTGATAGTCTTGCACAAAAACTCAATTATGGTTGAATAACAATATCTATTTCTGTTCTCTAGAATTCCTTCTCCCTCTCTTAAAAGGAAATAAAGTTTAAATAGTAAGATTTAAAAAAAAAATTATTGCAGTGACCATAAATTCAATTCCTATTACATTTAAAATAAAAAATCTATTTATCTGTTACAAAATATTTAGCAGTTATATGCATTTTTTAAGCCTTGCACCAAAAATATCATTTTAACAGAATAACAACATTTATGTTTTTCCCTCCAGAATTATGTCTCTCTCTCTCTCTCTTTAAAGGAATTTTTATCCATTTTTGTTCTAGAAATGACAATAAATTCTATTTGAGAATAAAATATCTATTTAAAATTTACTACCAGTTATTTAGCAGTCTTGCCATTATTAACTTACGACAAAAATCCATTGTAATAGAATAACAATCTTTTTTTAACTTTTAATTGTAAATATTAACTTTTTATTGTAAATTCAACGACTTGCAGTCAATTTTAATTGTGAATAATTTGGCCGAACGTTTTCGAGTCATGGAGACTCATCTTCAAGGCGTCCTAGATCGGTGATGTTAGTTTTTTAGCCAGAAGAATAGTTGTTTTTGATCACATTATACAAAAACTATTATTCTTCTAACCAAAGAACCAACATCACCGATCTAGGACGCCTTGAAGATGATTCTCCTTGACTCGAAAACGTTCGGCCAAATTATTCACGATGAAAATTGACTGCAAGTCGTTAAATTTACAATAAAAAGTTAGTATTAACAATGCAGATCGTTATGGAACAAGACGTTCAAGAATCTTTTTTGTGTTTTTCTCCAGAATTCTTTCACCCTCATAATGAATTCTTTTCCTTTCATTAGGCCAACTTTATTTCATGAAATAAATTGGATTTGTTGAGAGCACTACATCTATTTTGGTTCCTCCATTCTTCAATATTTTGAACGTGATGATGATTAATCTATTTCGCTGAGCTAGCATTATTTGGAAGGCACAAATAACCGGTGGGGGGTGTTGCAATATTGTACCCAACCCACCTAATCGTTCATTTTCTGTTTCTGACAATGGCCATGCGTGGGCCGAATCACTAGCCTTGCTTGAATATTCTAAGTGGGATGCTGAGTAGGTGTGCTATGTGCTGAGCCCCCACGCGTGCAAGAAGATCCCTAAGAATTTATCTCATTTCATCTTCAGCCCTTATTACTAGTCTACCCTCTTTACTCGCATGTTCACAATAATATGTAAATCCAACCTTACTTGTATTTTATCTGTCCCACTTCAATCATTAAATATCCTTCTTAAATATATTTTTGGCCCTGCATATGTTTTTTGCTATGAAATTGATGGGAAAATCAAACGAGTTCCTGGTATAAAAGCGCTGTAACCGCTATCACTGAATAAAATATAGAAAATTATATATATATATATATATATATATATATATAAAAAACAATTTAGTTTAAAAGAAAAAATATTTAGTTCTATTTTTTTATGGTGTACCTACTTTCAGATCATAAAAACTTGAAAAATCGCAAGTGAAAATTGTGACTCACGTTATGGCGCGACGGCCGTTTCACTCTGTTGTTAAGAGCATCGTCAGACGACCCACAATACACTGATTTAAGGCATCCATTTTATTATTTACTAGTTTTATACCAGTTTTTATAGGTGATATTGTAATTCTGGTAACAAATGAATAATATTTATGGTAATATTGTATGTAAATAATAGTTGATCTAACTTGTATTTTACTCCATAACCAGTCTTCAAAACGTAATATTAAAAAAAAAATAAGTTTATAATTACCAATTTGAAAAATAACAAGGGATTTTTTGTATTATAACTGCAATCTAGTAGTGTGACCAATGAAAAATTTCGATTTAATCCAATTTACTAAAGAATCTTGAAGTCAATGAACCTTTTCATATCGACGATGAACAACATATCAATTTAATTATTTATTTAAGAATCTCTAAATTAATACTTGTATCAACTGGCGGCCGTGGTAGCGCAGTCCGTTGGAGCTCTTGTCTCTAATTAGATAAGACTCTGGCTGCCTGTTGCTCCGGCGGTCTCGAGTTCGATTCTCGTTTAGCCGCGTATATTTCTGTCTCATTATTTCAACTCACTACCCACGCACAAGTCTCAAGACAGCCTGTGTGGGCATCATTCGACAAAAAACTTCATTCCGAATGAGAATCTATGTAATATATCTAAATCCCGAATAGACACATCGAAACAAATGATATACATTAATATCGATTTCGTTTTGAGCTTTATGTAACAGATTGATTGACCGCTCGCTGAACGTGGTGTCGGGGTGATCGTGATGCTCAGTCGCGAATGCTTCGGACTGTGCTTGGAGGGGTGACCGTCTGCGATGACATGATGTTATTAGCTTTATTATCACTTACATGGTTCGGAACCCACCTACTACTGTAGGTCCAATATTCATAGCATTTGTATCACCATTCGCCTCATTACTTACGCACAAGTCTCACTCTTATGGACTTCACCAGCATGAAAGAAATGCATAGGCAATTCAATTATCATTGCTATCTCTACTTATGAATCAATCAACTTTATATCTTTTCGACATTCTATATAAATAAATTTATAATTTAATTGAATTTTAAATGAAACTGACGCAGATTGGCAATATAGTAATTGTTTTTTTTTTAATCTGAACTCGATAACTGTTATATTTATTTTTCAATTATATTTACCAGTTAATTGCTAATTTATTGTTTATTAGTTCTTCCTTCACTCTTTCCATTATTGCATTATTCTGTTGATGTAAATTTGCTACTTTTTCTGAAGACACTATTGTATTTGATTTATTGCCAAGATTTATGTGAGTTATTTTTTGCTGAAATAATTAATAGTTTCTTCAGGGTTCAGCCAGAAAACTATTTTACCTTGGGTTAATAAACTCCATCAGATTTACACTCACAATATATGAAGCAGAACAAGAAATTACCTTACTTGTAATGTAAATAAATTTAAAAATACAATCCAGGTGTGATATTTTAACACTCCACTGTTTGGCTATAATGAAATTAGCAAGCTGGTAACTCCTAATAGACTGCACAATATTCTAACGGCAGTAGAGGCTTTCAATATAGCAATGCTTTAATATTGCATTGTAGTACCTATCTTGAAGTGTGTCCTCACCTTTTTATGTTTTTGTCTATGTTTTTTAATTTATTTATTTTTTATTTGCAGGCTCAGAGTGATGACGATGACGTCGGGCCGGATGAAGTGGCGGTCAATGTGGAAGGGCGCGATGGATTCATGGACGAATTCTTCGCGGAGGTAATTAACATTTCTTACTTTTCTACCAACAGTTCCTCAAGAAATTTTTATTTTATTGCATGAAATCAAATTATAAGTTTCTTTCCACATGGAAAATCTTGAGAATTTTGGTCTAAACTAGGATTAGATACCCTATTCTTCAAATTCAATATAATAATCACAAAAAATACTTATTTGAAAATAATAAAATATTTAAATTATTATTGTTCTTGATTTATATTAATAATTTTTATTTAAACTTTTGTTTTATGTATGCAATTTTATGCTTTATTGTAAACAATTTTTTTCAAACCGTTAGTGAACTGTTGTTATTGTTGGTTGCATTGTATCAATTTCAATAAATTTCATTTTAATAAAAAAGAGGAGTTTTATAAAAATGTTCAATAACATTTTGAAAAGTAGAGAATATTTGAAGTTTGTAAGCAAGATCTTGAAGCATATGAACAAATTTTTATGTTAATAAAACACAACGAATGATGCTTTAATAATAAAAGGGAGAAATTTGATAATTAAAAAAAAAAAACGAAAATGTTTAGGAAATTATTTGAGGTTTCCTTGTAACTTCAAGCTGTTATAAAATGAATATTAAGCTCTCTTTTTATAAAAATCAAGCACCTAATGGTTTAATAAAAAAAGAGGTGGAGAAGATTCATAATTTCCATTAAAATTTGAAAATGTCGAGGAAAATATTAGAGGTGTTGTAACTTCAAGTTCTTTTAGCATACATTAAGCATAGCTTATATTAATCAAGCCCTTCAATTACCGTAAGAGCGTTTCACTAAAAAAAACAAATTCTTGGATTTGTTGTTCCATAACGATCTGCGTTGTTAATATTAACTTTTTATGGTAAATTCAACGACTTGCAGTCAATTCTATTTAAAATTGACTGCAAGTCGTTGAACTTACCATAAAAAGTTAATAAAAAATAAATTTTATAAGATTTTTAGTTATTATGTGACTGCTATCCAGTACTACGACTAATGAACAGTTTGGATTTAACCCAATTTACCAAAGAATATTCCAAACTAAGGGAAACTCTAACCAGTTTCTCCTTTCTATCTTGATTGAGCGATGCTCAACATACCTCATTATTATCAACACTTACCTTGATACATGACAATTATTATACACTTTATTTTCTCAATTAACATCACACCAAGTCTGTCGGCTTCTACTTCTTCAGTTTCCCCAATCACGTGTTTTTTTAAGAATGCTCAATAAAATTTTGAAAAATTGAAGTGTAATTTCAAGTTTAATTCATAAATTGTTCTGTCTTTTATTCCATTCACAAATCACTATTTTCTAAGAAAACAATAAGTTGGTTTTACCTTTGTCCTAGTAACCAACCGTGAGATAGTAGACATCTTTAACAATGCACTCATCATTAGTTTATTGCACGCTCTAGTGACCTGAGTGACTGAGAAGCGTGACTGTGATAACACACTTATTCTTAGCACATTAGAAAAGTTTTCTAATCAACAGTATTTGCTCTGTGACCTCGCACAACTTCTTGTTTTAGCCGGGTCTCTAACCGAACCTAACCTAACTTAACCTGCCGCTCAATGAAACCTAACCTTTCATTTCATTTTCATTTCATAAATTCTTTATTCATACAACATATATCAATACATTGAATAGTGTCATAATGTTTACACATTGTTCCTAAAACTAGGTTCCTTAACCTTAACCTGCCGCTTACATGTTTCACTCGTACTTACATGTAATCGCTCTGTACTTGACTATTTGTTTCAAAGTCTCCAGCAGTTAGATCACCAGTACCTGTTCCTGCATGGAGCCATATAATAATCTGACACTGAAAAGTTTAATGGATGTTATTTAGTTACTAGCAGATTGCCCGATTCAATTGAATCAGAATGTTGAGATACTAGAACGTAACTTGAGGTTCTTCTCCATCTCCATGTTTCAGCTCCTTTTTCTCTCTTCTCCCTTTTTTATTTATCTCCTCCTTTTTTCTTTCTTCTGCTCCTCCTCCTCCTCTTTTTTATTCTCCTTTTTTACTTCTTCTTTCTCATCTCCATCTTTTCCTGCACTTTTCCTCTTTCTCTCTCATTCCCTTTTTATTTTTCTCCTTTTTCTTTCTTCTGCTCCTTCTTCTCTGTGTTTTCCTGTTTTGTTTTTTTACTAATCTACATCCTTTCCTGCTCTTTTTTTCCTCTTTCTCTCTCCTCTCGTTATTTATCTCCTCCTTTTTCTTTCTTCTGCTCCTCCTCTTTGTTCTTCTCCTTTTTCTACTCCTTACTTCTTCTCCATCTCCATCATTTCCTGCTCTTTTTTCTTTCCCTTTTTTTCTTCTCCTTTTTTCTCTCTTATGCTCCTCCTCCTCTTCTTTCTTCTCCCTTTTCTACTTCTTCTCCATTTCCATCTTTACATCTCTTGTTTTCTCAGTTTCTCCTTAATTTGCTACTTTTCGTCTTATCTTTTTCCTTAATATTTTATTTCTCTTCTTCTCTTTATTTCTTCCCCTTCTATCATATTTTTCCCCCTCTTTACACTTTTCTCTATCTTCTCATTCTTTACTCTTTTCTCTTTCTTCTTTTCCACCTGCTAATTCTCCTCCTAGTCCTCCTCCTTCTCCTCCTCATCATCCTTCTCCTCCTCATCCTCCTCCTCCACATCCTCCATCTCCTCCTCATCCTCCTTCTCCTCCTAATGCTCCTTCTCCTCCTCATCCTCCTTCTCCTTCTCATCATCCTTCTCCTCATCCTCCTTCTCCTTCTCATCCTCCTTCCCCTCCTAATCTTCCTTCTACTCCTCATCCTCCTTCTCCTTCTCCTCATCCTTCTTCTCTCTTTCTAGGTAATGTTTTTATTTCTCCCCCTTTTATTTAAATTGTAAGATTTTGATATTCTTGCAACAAATCAAGTTTCATTGAACCATTGCAACTGTGTATATTGCATAGCAACAATGTTACTATTGACTTGCTTTTTAAGATAGTGCCATATCCATAATATATGGAATGTTTATATATTGACCTATTGAAATGGGTTGTTATTTTGCACTGAAGGTCACAAAATATCCTACATTTTATCAACAAACTTGTCTGTGATGTGCCTTCATGTTGTCATATATATTATTTTTGACAGACTCTTGTCATTTGTAATTTTTGTTTTCACTTGGCAACTAGAATGTTCACTAAGTTTTCATTCAATTGTGTATTGTCACTTATTTCAGTCTAAGATATTTTCAAAGCTTATTTTTCATCATTTGTCACTATTGAAGATCGAAAGTTTGATTGGTGCTTTAGACAGAGGAAAAAATACTCTAATAATAACTTCTATTTCAATGAATTTATTTCTTATTTTAATTAAGTCATTATTCAAATCTATTGTTACATTTAAAAAGTAGGAACTTGATTGCGGCTTTGAACAGAGAAAACATTGCCTTAATATTCACTCTAATTTAAATAGTCAGTTTTACGATTTCATTCTTATGATTTGGGTATATGGAAGATATGCTATCATTGTTTTTTTATCAGTGGGAAAGTATTGGTTATAATCTTGAATTCCTATGCTTCCCCTGCTTTAGGAGAAAATACTTTTAATCGTCTGTAATTCTTGTACTTTTCCTCCTCCTTTCCCCCCCCCCATATTCCTCCCTCTCCCCCTCCTTCTATTCCAGATCTAGTAGGGCTATTCAATATCCATTTATTGACGTTCTCCTTCCATTGAAACAATTCTGAAGTAAAAAGTACAGTACGCAGTATATAGTACATGGTACATAACATTCACAACTGAAACTCATTAGTCAAAAAGGAAGGTAGGGTCTAATTATTTATTTATTTATTTATTGTGACAAATTAACAACGAATGTGAAGGCGCAACAGATTCAAGTCCAAAACTGCTCCCTTCACAAATTTTGAATATGTTACATTGTCCAAAACATTGAGGTAAACACAGACTAAAGATTTTCTAAAAGACTTAAATATGAGCCTTTATGAAATACTACTAAAAATATTATATTAGGGATATAGAATACTACCACAGAATAACTGAAAAATATTTTATTTTTATAATTGCTAACACTATTTGCCCTTATACAATATTAAATTTTATACAATTACACTAATTATATTTTTTTAATGTCTTTTTTTAATCTATGTTGATAGCTACTGCTACTACCACTACTTCTGTTACTTCTCTTGGTTGCTCCATTTTTTATTTTTCAAGTAATTACTACCACTAAATTACTGGAAATTTTTCATAAAAGCCTTTTCTTCTTCTACCACATACAATTACTTTACAATACGATATTTAAAGCAGTTGCCAATGTCTGCATTAGCGCAAGTTTTTATCATAATTTGTAGCATTTAATGGAAATTCATTATTATTATTATTATTATTTATATACTGTACTTGCTGTTATTTTCTGTACTAGCTCTTTTTAATTTAAGCTGATAGTTTTCTCAATTTTTCCACTGCTACTTTCCATGCTCATTTCATTTATTTTATAATTTGTCAAGTATTTCCATATAATGCATCTTAATATATTTATTTGCTTTAGTTCCTATAGCTATGACACCTACTTGGATGTTAGACTGCACTGCAGAATAACATCTTGGCCAGTTATTGTCCCAGAAAGTTTCCTACTCTACTATACAATATAGTGCTTGAAATCCAAGTTTCCTGTCGCTTGTCTCAAGTTTAGTCCCCCTTCTGCTTTTACTTATGCTTTTGTGCCAAGACTATCCATTAGGCTAATGACTGTAATGTCAGGTTGGTTATACTTGCTGGCAACTGCATACACCACCTACCTCATTCACTGTAAACTTTTCAACGATCTTGAGAGAGCACTTTCACTCGTGAGATTCACTTTTCATAACAATATCCATCTATCAGACCAGACTGTTCATTAAAATGGCGTTTAAGGTTTCTGTGCAATGAGGACAATTTGAAAATTATATATGTGATGTTCTCCATGAAGAAATACTTGATGTACAATCTAATATCGAAACTGACACTGTATTTCTATTTAAGGCTGTGCGCAGGGTTTTTGGTCATATTTTTTTAAGTTTATTGTATTGGATATTATTAAGGTATTGAAATGTTGACTATTGCCATGAGAAATTATTTTTTTCATCAAATATTTTATGGAATATAGGAGTTCAAAGTTGACATTTTTCGGTTTTTGGGGGCAATTGATCCCCGTACAAGTTATTTTAAACTTTTGATAATTTTTTTTAAATGAAAGACATTGAGGAATAAAATGAGATATTTTTCATTCCAATCAAACTATTAGATTTCTCAAAATAAATTTTTTAAAGCATGCGAAAAATTTCAGTTTTTCAAAAAAATATTTTGAAAAAACCAATCGTTATTGAAATAAAAAATGTGCCATTCTTTTCCCCAAAGTGTCTTTCAGTTTTTAAAAAAATTATCAAATGTTCAATAAAACTCGTAGGTGAGTTCAATTGCCCTCAAAAACCGAAAAATTTCAACTTTGAACTCCAATATTCCATAAAATATTTGATGAAAAAAATAATTTCTCATGGCAATAGTTAACATTTGAAAGCCGAAATGACATACAATCCAAGACATTTAAAAAAAAATTATGAGCAAAAACCCTGCGCACAGCCTTAATATATAATTTTCACTCACTTTTACTGGAGATACTAGAGGGATGCATTTCACTTCTATCTGATTGATTGATTAATTTCTTTATTCATACAAATAATAGTTGGACAGTTACTAGTATAAAATACGATATATAGGCATCACCAAGTATTATCACATAAAATATCATCAGTTACTTATAACATAAACTGTTTATCTATATACAAAGATGAAATTATGACTGAAAATGATATTAATATGGTATACAGGAAAAAGCAAAGGTGGTACATTTGCATGAAAAGGCAAAGTTAGGGACTGTGTCCCTCTCTTACACTTAACCTATTACTTAAAGAGACCTTACACTTGACCTACTTAAAGAGAAGCCTTCTCTAAAAGTAAAAGTGAGTGAAAATCATATAAACACAGAATTACAGTGTCAGTTTTGAAATTAGAAAATTATATGATGTAGTTCCATACTTTTTAACATGATATTCGAACCTAAATATTGAAAATGAACTCAACTAGTGAATTCAATTTTCTTTCACTTTTTAAAAATTTAATTTCTTTATTTTAACAATTAAAAAAGTGAGTCTTGAAATCACTAGTTAAGTTTAAATCTTTTTACACTTATTCGAATAAGTAAGTCTTGTAATCACTAGTAAAGTTTATTTTCAATATTTATGTTTGAAACCCATAGTTTTCAAAATGAGTTTTCCAAAAATAGATCTCAAAATGAGAAATATTAAAATGCAAAAATTGATTTGCGTCCTGGTCTATAGCATTGCAAATTCAGAAATAAAATTAATTACATCAATAATATTACTTGTAATATTACTGTAGCATAGTGGGTTAAGCGCTGGTTTGTCACCCCAAAGTCTCGGGTTCGATCCACGTCTGAACGAGATATTTTTAATAAGGCCGGTGCCGTGTTTCGGAGGACACGTTAAGACCGTCGGTTCAGGCAGCCTTAAGGCTGTGTTTTTTATAAGCCTAATAAGTCAAGTCACGTCAGAGGTCTTAAACTTGTTCAGGTGCAATTTGATAACTCTAAACACCAGACCTGAGCCAGCCAGGATACACAATTTATTATTATCATTATGTCATAGGGAAGTGATAGCAGAGTGCCGTAGCAGGTATCTGTTCAATGAGAGATAAGCTACGAAACTCCTGGGCGCTCTTTGTAAGGGTGGCCGATTGGATTGGCCAGCAAAAAAGACTCATCTCTGCTGTAAAATCACTTCCCGGTGGTTCGGAACCCACCTAAAACTGTAGGTCCAACTCATCAATCACCATCATTACCCACGCACATGTCTCAAACCTATATGGGCTTCATCCTAAAAAAAAAAATACTTTTAAATTTGGTGTCACATAAGTTTGAATATCTGTGTGTTTTCTTCCTTTTTTTCACTTTCAAAATATTTCCTGACAAATGGTTAGATTCTTTTTTCAGGATTTCTTGTTCCATGACGAACTGCGTTGTTAATATTAACTTGTTATGTGAATTTAACGACTTGCAGTCAAATATATATTTGACATATATATATTCTTTTTTCATTTAAAAAAAAATTAGAAATGTTTTAAAAATATCAAGTTTCGCGAGAAATTTCTTTTTACACAGATGTTGACAACAGAGAGAGAAACGTAGAGAGAATGAGAAAGAGTGTGATAGAGAGAGGGTATGCGAGTGAGAGAGATAGAGAAAGTGAGTGAGAGAGTGTGAGTTCCGATGTTCTGCCCTGTACAATTTACTACCACCACATCACAGCCTTCCCCTTCGCTAGACTCATGCCTCCTCTCCCAACCCATCCCTGTGTCTACCTGTCAAGTGACCTCGTAGATGTATGATGTCTCTTTTATTGCTCTGAATTTCAAAAACCTGCTTCACGACACCAAGATAATGGCGCAGAACAGAGCTGATCATTTCGTGACAAAAGTGAAAGAGAAAATGCCAACACGCATTCAGGGCTGCGCAGATCTAAGTGTCCTCCCCCTTCCAATAAGTTCAGACATCGATGGAGTTGGAAGTTCGCTTCCCCGATGTCATGTCAAAAGCAATTTCTTGAGCAATTTCGTATAAAAATACACAATTTTAAAATACGATGTAGTCGTTTATCTGATAAATAATTGCCATTTTTCATTATTTTTTTAAAATTTTCACATTATTGAATATCGATTTTTTTCTTTACTACTTCTAATTGTTTCTTGTTATTTTTTTTAATTGCTGATGATGCCCACATGAGTCTGAGACTTGTGCGTGGGTAATGAGGTGAATGATTACACATAAATGCCTGACGGTGGAGCGGGATTCGAACCCACGACCACTTAAACGACAGCAAGCTGAAGTTGCGACGCCCCAACCAACTGAGCTAATTCTAGTTCCAATGCATGCTAATTCTATTCACCATGTTCAAGCCATAATCCATGTTCTCCATAATCACTGAATAAAGCATCAATATAAGTTAATAAAAAATAAATGAGTAAAAATAAAATAATATCTCAGTTGCTATAATATCTCAGTCTCATATGCTAATTTTATTCACAATGTTCTAGTTCTCCATAATCTCTGAATAAAGCATCAATACAAGTTGAAAAATAAATAAGTGGTATCAATTGTTAGTACTAGGTTTAATAAAATGAGTATTCTCTTTAGCTGATTTCAAGTAGTTTTGATTTTTTTTTAGCCTAATTTGGTTTTTTCAAACTTACTTTAATGTGAATTTTTCAAGAGTAGTTGACATTTATTATAATACAACATATTTTGATCAATTACTTGAAGTAGGAGTAAAAGACAAAAAATTGACATAAAAACTTATATTCTTAACAAATATTTCAATATTATTTGAATAATGAATAAGACTAATGTTATCCCAACCACCTTTATTTAAAAAAAAAAGTAAATAAAAAACACGAGATACTGAAGTTTTGATTGTCACATCATTTTCAATCATAGACCTTTTTTTGGAATGTTGATTGAGATTTGAAATTTCTTCACAGTCGAAACTTCATCTAGCTAACCTAGCAAATCTAACCTATACTACTACTATTGCAAGTTGATTTTTTAATAGCAAAAGTGATTGTGTCAACATCAGTCTCATTCATTATGGACATCTACCCCAATATCACAATCACCGTATATCATCATCATTGTACTAGCCAATTCAAAAATAAGAAACTCTTATATTTGAAAGAAAACAGAAGTTGTTTCACTAGACGAGTTTAGTGAAATTTGACAACTTTGTTTTTTTTTTCAATTATGGAGATATTTCACAATATCAAAATCAGTTCTACAAACTCTTATATGCTAATATCAACAAATATTTCAATATTATATAATTTTAGTATTATTCAGGTTTCAATTTTAGTTTGTGAACATGACTGACAGGTGGCAGAAGTGTGTAATGATGCTTGTACATTACAGAGAAACGGTAGTCACTCAAACTGTGAGTGTTTTTCCACCTGAGAGTCAGTTTATTTTCACTTAAATAAGTTTATCTCACTCTAATAAGTTCATTTTACTTCAATAAATTTATTTTAGTTTATTTAGTTGAAATATTTCACAATTCAAATTGGCTATTACAATAATTTTTCATCAATTTCCTTCCTTTTTACAGGTGGAGGAGATTAGGGACATGATAGATAGGATTCAAACAAATGTCGAAGAGGTTAAGAAAAAGCACAGCGCCATTTTATCTGCGCCGCAAACAGATGAAAGTAAGTGGCTTTACAAATTTTTGCTTCTTTATTCACCTTTAACTCTCACTAATTGAGATATTTTTGAATGGCTAGGATATTTGCAGGTTTGAAAATAAGTATTTTTATTACCTTTTGCTTGAAATTCCATAAATTTTGAGTGGCTAAGATATTTGCAGGCTAGATTTAACTCGGCATATGACTGCATTTGACATGCAAGGTTCATTATGAATTGATTGGTAGCTCTATTGCCTGTGCTCAGCTATGTTCAGATTCCCGTTCTATTAGTTATTAGCTGATGTTCAGCTCCTAGGGCGGTCATCTAGTAATTTCAGATCATGACAGTAATGCAGCTACAGATCTAATCGAACGCGCCGCCATAATGGCTCCATTGTATGTGTGTGTGTGTGTGTATGTGGGCATATAGGCTAAGGTCATGTCATATTTCATCTTGCCACATGATCTAGTATTCTAGCGGCCAGTTGCACGAAAGAAAATTAAATTTAATCACCATAAGATGACGTCATCTTACGGTGCTGAATAGGGAAGACGTTGCACTGGTTCCGTCAAATGACGTCATCTTATGGTGGTCAATTTTTTTTCTTTCGTGCAGCTGGCCGTAGGTGTATGAAGTTATTCCAACACTTCTGTTTGTTGTCGTTTTTTTTAGTGACCACATTAGAATGCTATGAATTTTGTCAGAGGATGAAGCCCACATCACATAGGTCTGAAACCTGTGCGTGGGTGATGAGTTGGATGATGGTGATTGAAGTGTTGGAAATACAGTTTTAGGTGGGTTCCGAACCACCGGAAAGTGATTTTTCAGTGGAGAAAAGAATCTTTTTTGATGTTTTATCCGATTTGTCACCAGGATTTCGTAGCTTATTTTCATCTGACTGAACAGCTACATGTTACGGCTCACAGCTATCACTTCCATTAATATACCGTATTTATTGTATTTCTTTGCATCCAAATACGTTGGGCTGCTTTGAATTATGAGCCCAACCATTATATTTCCATGGTTATGCAGAAAAAGTGTCCAATGTTAGAATGAACAAATCTTATTTAACTGTTGAATTCACTCAATTCAAGATGATAACTTCTGTTAATATAATACTTTACTGTGAAAATATTACGTTACCCTGAAAATAAGCTGGAAGTATAGATTATTTTCCTTAACATTTCGACTTGGATATTCAATTTTTGGATGGAGGTTGAGGTGCTTGATGGTTTTATGATTAAAGTTGAGGTTCCATCGATTTTTAAAAACGGCTATTGATTAGAATTTGAGAGTATTCAGATTATTTGAAGATGACTGCTGATTGGGTTTGGAGGTTCTCCAGGTTTTTAAGATAGTTGATAATTGGAAGTTGAAGTTTTCCAGGGTTTTAAAGGTAGTTAAGGATTGAAATTTGTGGCTCTATTGAATCTTTTGTAGGCTTATGATTCCCATTCTGATGATCCAAGCGTTTGGAAAAAATAAACTTGTCAATCAATTTTTTTACATAAATTTGTCAATTATGAATAAATTTGTGTCATGGAATATAACAATTCCATGGGATACTGTAAAATTATTCAGGGATTATGTAGTTATTTTGCAGGAAATGCTGTCAAATAATTGAAAATCATTCCAATGCCATGCTGTTGATTCAATTTCTAAAATCTAATGAGGGCTAAATATATGTCATTAAAACTATGAATAAACTGACTTTGATTGCACTGTTAGCTGATGGGGAAAGGATACTTTAGCATAAGTAGCTATTTTCCCCTTTTTTGGAATTTTTATTGGCTCCTTTCAATTTTGATTTTTTCAAATTATTTTTCCTTTACTTCTTGAAAACATAATTTTTTCAAAAAGTTTTTTTTATATGTCCAGACTTTTCTTCATACATGTAACAGGCTTAGGCCCATTTGGGGAATATAATTTTCTCTCGATTTTAATACTATATTTATTTAAAGTAGAATGTCTATAATAAAAAAGATTATGATTTTTGATTTTGATGTACAATATTGTGAAGAAATTATGTTTAAACTTCTTGATGTTGGTTGTGGTGATAATGAGGTAGTACATAATTTTCATAATCAATAAGACTGATGTTGTCCGAAACACTTCAATTATTACAATTATTTCTTCAATTAATAAACACGACTAGTTTCAACTGTTACTCATATAATGAGGTAGTTGGCGGTAGTTTATAATCAATAAGACTGACGTTGTCCAAACAACTTCAATTATTAAAACACGATTTTATCAATTATTTTTTTAAATTATTAAACTCAACTATAGTTTCAACTGTTACATCATTATAGATATCAATACACTAAAAACTAGAGTACAGAGTAGCTGAATATATACTATATATACTATATTTCTTTCTTAGACAAAAAACTATACTCTCGTGTTTTAATAACTAAAGAGGTTTGGACATCAGTCTTATTCATTATTTAATTATTTGTTAATTTAGTCATTACATTACATGGTGGTTCGGAACCCACCTAAAACTGTAGGTCCAACTCATCAATCACCATCATCCAATTCATTACCCACGCACAGGTATCAGACCTATGTGGGCTTCATCCTCCAAAAAAATAGAAAAAAATCCTTGAAAACCGGCCCTTGATCATCTGTTGATTTAAAATTGGAAATCTTGTAAATGTTTTTTTTTTAAATCATGATCAAGTCCATGAATATGTAAGAATCATAAGCCATTTACAGTGTATCTAATATTGAATCAAACAAAAAAACCATTTCAAACCAACTCTACAAATGACCATGAAAATTCTTTGATTCAGACTTGCGTTGTATTGTATCAGTGTCAGACTGTGAAGCAGGGGGCTTTCCGCCGCAACTCAGTGTTCTGTTGTTTTGAAACCGCACCACTAGTCCAATGGGAATTGAATCGGGAACAAGCAACCATCAGCCATTGCAGGGCGCCGATTTCATATGCATGTGCTTGTGTGTGTGTCTGCTGGTAGCCTGGTATTTTCTGGTAGCCTGGTAGGTTAGTCAGCTAAGTGCCAGCAGCAGGTTGGCAGGGAAAGTCAGTGGGGCTTTTGTAGTTGGCCGCCAAACGTAGGGAGCAGAGCAGTGTCGTGTGCCGTAGTAATTCTGGCCAGATATTGATCCTGCTTCCCAAAAACCACACTTCTCTCCGCCATTACTCCTCGTGCTCCTGGTCTGTCGGGTGAGGTTAGGAGGTTAGGTGTTGTCGTGTAGCGTTTGAACTGCCTCAACCCACACATGCATATCCTGTGCGCTGCGTTTTTGGAAGCCCAATGCCGCGGCGCTCTCTCAAAAGGGATGTAAATTGGGGTAGGACGGGTGGTGGTGAGGTTGAGCCCCTGGTACACCCCTTCCCTCACCTTCCTATCAAAGCTAAAATAAACTTTGTTTCTCTTCTCGCTTTCTGAAATCTTTCTTTGCGCCTTTCCGCCAATTTTGCACCCCCGTTTTGCACTCTACACTCTCTCTTATAAATTGCTTTCACTAACGTTATGATGAAGTTGGAGTTCTTTCTGAATTTGAATGTACGGTACTACATCCATTAAATGAAGTAGAGCTATAATGTGATTTATTTGTGTTCTTTGAATCTTCAACTTAATAATAACGTTTTTTCTTCTATTTGACAAAAAATGTAATTTGCATTTGTTATAATTATGTAAAACGAGAAAGCGGAAATATTATTATGATCAATGAAATTCATATGAAAAAATTGACTCACATTCTACCATTTACCAACATCCTAATATCAAGGAATGTCAGATAAAAATATTTTTCTTTTGGAAATTTCGTAGACTTCAATTGATGGAGGAGGATAACATAGATAGTTTAGTGTTGTAGTAACCTGAAGGTTCATTTTATGGAAGGTATCATGTAATTACTCTTCTTAGAATTGAAATTTTATATTTGTCTGTTATTATTATAATTTTTTTGACTGTTTGGATGGGAATAAGGAACCTTTTAGTATAAGTTTAATTTTGAAATATGGTTAAATATTTGGTATTAAATTTATTCTGTTATTATTTTTAAGGCCGGTTGAGGATATATTCTCTAGAGTTTTTTTTAAAGCTATTTTTGTTTCTGACAGGTTTTACCTTTGGGCTTTATTGTTACAAAGAACTGTAATTTTTTTATTTACTTATTTATAAAACAAAACACACATATACAAGTCATGCAAAAAATGATAAATATTAAAATACAATAACTGAAATCCAAAATTATTTAAAAGAAGATAAACCTATAAACTATTTTAAAATATAAATATACTACTATATGTGGAGATGGGGGTGGAAATTTTGTTTGTAAGGTTTCAAATTTCAAATTTGATTGTATTGTATTGTTACGGGTTCTATATTTAAAATGACGCTGGCAACACTTAAATTTATTACTCGCACTTTATTTACACAAATAATCCACAACACGCACTGATCAGTAATGTCTTTTACAAAATAAGCAATCAAAAACAGATAAATCGATATTGTTAAACTAATAAAGAGTTTGCAATATCACTGTACAAAACTCAATCACTAAATATTAAAAAGGCCGATCTAATATCAACTAATAACTGTTCAATAAACTGTCCAATAATTCAAGAAGAAGCGTCTAAAAAGAACAATTAAACTAACGTAGTACAAGTCCGTAATACAATAATAGCTATGAGTATAGTCCACTCGTATCAATTTAAAAAGAATTCTCACTAAAGGCACTATATACGGTTAGTAATTAACTATCACTAACAGAACTGTCACTTGTCATGACAAACTTCAAACAAGAATAAAATTAATGTTCACTTAAGCGTTCGCCTTAAATAGGTTTTTCAAGAATCCAGAAAAACGGAGATTTCTCGATCAATTTCTAAAATAAACAGATAAGGACTCTCGCATTTTCCACAATATTCGATAAGATTCCATTAAATTCTAATTAACCACCTGGAATATTCTACAAAGTTCTAATTAATATCATAAAAGTAATTAATTGCTCCCACAGCAGTTAAAGCTGCAAATCACTGTTCTTTCTTTCTATCTCCACAACAGTATGCTATAATATGATATAATATAACAATAAAGAATTTGAAAATCAAAATCAATTATTATAAATTAACTGTTGCTGTTGCAAAAGGATATTGGCAGGTGAGAAGGCTCCGATCTTTGTTGGAAAGATTCTTTGATCAATATTCTCATTCTCGAAAGGAGATTATTTATCACAAATAAACCATTTCTGAATATTGTTGTCGAATGAATAACTTCAACGCAATCAATCAACCTTTACTCCAGCTTTGCCTTTCCAAGCCGCTCAATTCTCAATTGAATGTTGAGGCTGAAATAAATTGTAATAACTTCTCTTTTCTTTGTGAAAACGTATTACGAGTCGTTAAAATTGAGCAAACATCTTCTGACTCATTAAGAATTGAAAATCGACGCCATAAGCTTTACGACAGCAGCATTGGCTTGGAACTCCTTCATCATGGCTTGGAACTGAAATAGGTGTGCCTCAAGGTTGTATTTTGTCACCAGTTTTGTTTTTATTGTATATTAACGACTTAAATTGTAAAAACACTAAATCCGAGATAATCATGTATGCAGATGACGTGTCCATTTTAGTGGAGGGAGAAACTAATCAATCCATGCTCACAAATTTGAAATTAGCAATGAGAGACTGCTGCATGTGGTTTGAAGCAAATGGTCTCCTGCTCAATCCAAAAAAGACCATTGCAGTGAACTTTCGGGCCTCCGCTCGCTCTGATAGAGTGACGGATGATACCATTCCTTTGTCCTTTGGCTGCAATCTTCCAATATATTCAGAAACCAAATTTTTGGGAATAACAATTGATGAGACATTATCATGGTCCAGTCACACTCATCAATTGTTAAAGAAGTTGAGCTCAGCGGCCTATGCAATTGCTGTATTGAGGGATACCTGTAGCATAGAAGTCTTGCTTGATGTCTATAGAGGTTATTTTGAAGGCTTGGTTCGCTATGGTATAGCATTTTGGGGATCCTCATCATCGGTTGAGAGAATTTTCAAATCACAAAAAAATATGATCAGACGTATGTTTGGCTTAAAATGGTCACACCCATGTAAAGAATTATTTTTACAGAATGGAATACTCACGGTACCCTCAATCTATATTTATGCTGTACTGACAATGACACAAAATAATCTTAGTTCATTATCAAAGTTTAGAGAGTCTCAAAGGATCACAAGAGCAAATAATTTGTTGTTCTATCCAATTCACAGAACAACAAAATATGAGAAAGGGGCACATTATATGGGAGTAAAATTATATAATAAACTACCAGAAAATATTAAGTGTAGTCACACATCAGAGCAGTTCAAATGGAGATTGAAGAAATTCCTGAAAGAAAACGCTTTTTATTCTGTTGAAGAATATCTGGAACGGGTGGCATGAGTGGTCTTTGATTTTGGATTTTATGAAAACCATGTATCTTTTTAGTAAAATTACATGAAAACAAGTATTTATAACATAGATATTATAGATATTATATTATATGACGACACTTTATATATGTTGCAAATTTATTTTTGTATACATGTTTTATATGTGAATAAACAATTTGATTTGATTTGATTTGATTTGATTGTAACGATCGAAAAATCTGTGGAGATTTGGCAGATTGAAGGCATTTTTCTTGGAAAGATTCCTTCGTTCCTGGAAGATGGGCTCGAGCTGTTCTGGTCTCATTTTCTTTTTCCTTTTCTTCTCCAGCTCCAGTCAGCCTTTTATCGGCCGAAGAATCCCTTTTTAGAAGAGATTTAGGATCCTTTTCTGAATGGAGAGCAACGGAATCATCAATCTTTGCGCTCCCCTTTCAACAGTTGATCGTATGATGGGTGAGAAGTTCTACTTGAGAGCCTATTGCCAGCGAAGAGAAGGAGAAAGAAAGAAAGAATAAATGAGAGATGATTCAGATGTCTTTATTTGTGTAAATTTACAATGTACATGAATGATAAAAGTATTATTAATTTTAGCAACTCTCAGTTCAAGTGCTGTAGAGTGATTTTTTGAAAGTGAATGGTTGAATAGTTTGAATAGAAAAGATAATAATAAAACAAAAGGTACTGTACAGCAGAAATTATTGATGTGATTGTTTAAAAAAAAGAAGAAAAATAGATCTTGGACCTGAGAGATGAATTACACTAAGAGGCGAAGTTTTGGCCATTGAGGCCATTCATAAACTTACACTTACACAAGATTCAGATTCAGATAGCTTTATTCGAGTAAAAGTACAATTCATATGACTTCTATTACCTTGCAATGAATGACGTCACCTAAAATCATAGAAGATAGATAAAAAAATAGATACAAGATGATACGTTACTATTGCACTGTTTTGTAAGTTAGATTACTGACATTAATAAGAATATTTGCATAATAAATGAATTGTAATATCAAGGTGATGCATCTACACAAAAGGGCGGAGTTAGGGCAAAATAGCCCTATCTTACACAAGTGAGAGAGAGTGAGAGAGAGAGAGACTATTGAGAAATACTGGACGCGAGAACAGAATTATGCATCAATTTTTTAGAGCACATAGGGGAGGAAGGAAGAAAGGAAGTGAGGAAGAAGGAGGAAAAAAGAAGAAAGGAAGAATAGCGCTCCATATAAAAGATGTGAGTGCACATAACTACAGGGTGATTATAAAAGGACTTTACAACTTTGAAAGCACATAAATATTTATTGAAATTACTTACAGAATTCAGAAAGGTTTCATTTTGTTACAAAACACTTCAAGTTTAACGTATGTGTGCCATTTTGGTTCGATGTGACTGACGTTGGTAATGCGACATAATCCTACAGATAATCGATTTCTTACCACACTCGTTCTAGCATATCGGGCGTAACTTCTGCAACCGCAGCGATGATCCGATTTCGGAGGTCATTAAGATTGTCTGGTACCTGATAGAAGCGGAACATAAACTTTATCTTCAATGAAACCCCACAGGAAGAAATCCAATGGTGTTAAGTCCGGTGAGCGAGGGGGCATTGCAATTGGCCCTGCACGACCAACCACTGACGTTGAAAGCGATTATCTAGAAAATCCCGAACTTCTCCGTGGCAATGAGGTGGTGCACCGTCTTGCTGAAGTAAAAGGGCACTAACTTGTTGTTGAGAACAACATCAGAAACGCTCGGCCTTCCTGGTGATTTCAAATGAACAACAGCACAACCATTCCCAATAAAGTAATTATACAATAAAGACAAGACAATAGAGTTGTTCTTGTGTCAGCTGTAAATCGTTTGGAGGTTCCTTCCGGTATTCCGTAGGAAATCTTTGTTGAACTGCTGTTGCAGAATTTGTTTCATGAAATAACAACACACATCGTGCACGTTCCACACCAATAAAAGTCGCCATTTTAACAATGCATTACCTTGGCGCTCGTAGTGACTGAAAATGGCACTAAAGCTTTATGCGAGTCAAACTTGAAGTATTTTGTTACAAAATGGCACCTTTCTCAATTCTGTAAGTAATTTCAATAAATATTCACGTGCTTTCAAAGTTGTAAAGTCCTTTTATTATCACCCGGTATAATTTATACTAATTAATATTTTTAGAGACACTAGTAAATAAATTTGCTCAGAATGTCAACTGAAAAAAACGTACTATAGCATGGAAGTACAAATCTGAAGGAAGGCATAGGAAGAATTGGAAGCCGGAACAAGCCAGTAGACCCATTAGATGAATTATTCTTATTTTGCAATAAAAACTTAAAAAACACTTTAAAGTGGAAATTAACTCACGTTATGGCGTGACGGCCGTTTCACTCTGTTGTCAAGAACATCGTCAGACGACCCACAGTACACTCTCGAGTGTTCCTGTAGGTATGGATCAAAGTTGTCCTCTCGGCGAAATTATGATGTTGAGATCCATCTTGTTTCCAGTAATATATAATAAAAACTTGAAAAACACTAGTCGAAATTAACTCATTTCTCTATTATTTGTGTATATCATTCTTCATCAACCTATAGTTATCAAAGTCATTGTCATTTTCATCTAATTTATTAGACAATTACCTGGTGGAAGTCTTTTATTTATTGTCAAATGTAATACAAAGAAATCGCTTATTGTTATTTTACTACTGAATTTGTATAATTTTATGGATGTATCGACATTTCCGTTACTTATTCAATAAATTTAAAATTTGAAACGTTTTGGCGTGACGGCCGTTTCACTCTGTTGTCAAGAGCATCGTCAGACGACCCAGTCTGACGATGCTCTTGACAACAGAGTGAAACGGCCGTCACGCCAAAACGTGAGTTAATTTCCACTTAAAAGTGTTTTTAACCGACTTCCAAAAAGAACAAGGTTCTTTATTCGACCTGTTTTTAAAGTTTTTATTACATATTAGTGGAAACAAGATGGATCTTCAACATCATATTTTGCAAACTTGTGAACACATTCTATTCAGTGAAATCAGGTATCCGCGCAGTCATAAATTGTGTAAAGTGCATAGTGCAATGTTTTGTCCAACTACAGTAAAGCCCCGATTATCCGCGAGTGCCACAAAAAATGTTTAATTACATTTTAATTTTTCAAAGCATGAAGCAAAAACGAGTGATTGATTTTTTTAGAAAGGCGTAACTGAACACTTTTTGTTAACAGTACAGTATATATTTTCCTACAGTGACCCGAAAAAGTGCCTATTTTTGCACTAAATGTAGCACGCTAGTCTATTCCTGCACCAGTGCGGGAAAGTAAATTACAGTGCGGGAATGTACTTTTCCGCACTCCAAATTTGCAACCTAACAACACAAAATAGTGAGCATGTAATACGCAGGTTCCCTATTTTCCTACAGTAATGTATAAAGTAATTCAAACAGAACAAAACAGGGCATACATAACCTGAAAATTCCTCACATAACATATCTTCGAATCAAATCGATTTCATCAACAACAACTACAACAACTATTCACAGCTGAAGCAGAGTAGCCAACCTATTTTTGAATGCATAATAGGGAACCTGCGTATTACATGCTCACTATTTTGTGTTGTTAGGTTGCAAATTTGGAGTGCGGAAAAGTACTTTTCCTACAGTGACCCGAAAAAGTGCCTATTTTTGCACTAACTGTAGCACGCAAAATAGTCTATTCCCGCACCAGTGCGGGAAAGTAAATTACAGTGCGGGAATGTACTTTTCGTCATACTTGTAGGTTATGGACAGTTTACCAGTCAAGCAATCAATGTGGTAAACAGCTGTTTACAGAAATCAAAAACAGCTGTTGTAATTTGATGATTATTACCGTACACTGTGTGGTAAAAATCATCAAATGATTATTACCGCACTCTATGGGTGGTTGTGGCTACCACTTCACTGAAAAACCATTTGGTCGAAAGCTAGATCAGCTGATCTAGAACCATTATTGCCACATTTCACCTTGAGTTGGTGTGTTGAGGTTATGTTTGTATAACAATGATTTATAGTTTCTTATTTCAACTTATCTGCTATTTTAGACTTGTATGACGAAAAATATCGTACGTAACTCGTCCGGGAAGATGTTTACCATACTCGTATGATAATACCGCACTCGACTTCGTCTCGTGCGTTAACTTATCATACTCGTATGTTAAACACCATTTCCCGCACTTGTAACGTAATATACTATTTCCACACTCCAAATTTGCAACCTAACAACACAAAATAGTGAGCATGTAATACGCAGGTTCCCTATACTGCATTCAAAAATAGGTTGACTACTCTGCTTCAGCTGTGAATAGTTGTTGTAGTTGTTGATGAAATCGATTTGATTCGAAGATAGGTTATGTGAGGAATTTTCAGGTTATGTATGCCCTGTTTTGTTCTGTTTGAATTACTTTATACATTACTGTAGGGAAAATTTAATGTGTAATTCGAGTGCAAAGTATTGTTCCTGCACTCGAGAAACTCGATGCAGAAAAACGGAACTTTGCACTCTAGTTACACAAATAGCTATTATATGCGACCCCCGAATTCCAAAATCAATAGCGATCTCACTTGGGCTATGAGGAAGCTATAAGTTTCAACAGTCTAGAATATTTCTTTCAAGCGCTAGGGCTCTGTTTCTCTCGATGCAGAAAAATGTAATTTTGCACTCTAGTTACACAAAAATAGCTGTTGTTTACTGTTCTTTATTTTAGTGATTTAGATGCAGAGCAAATGTTTCTGCTGTACTGTACACATTTTAAACGTTTTACATAATGATCTTTGTACAGTAGAACATAGTTTTTATACTGAAATATTTTTTCACCTCATTTTTGTCCTTTTCGGGTTATCCGCGTTTTTCGCTATCCGCGGTGCTCTTGCCACCCAATTCTGCGGATAATCGGGGCTTTACTGAATCTATAAATAAGAATTTACGACGCTCCGTCAGTTGTTTATCTTGCAGTTTCAACTAATAATTAGAGGTGCATGTAGATGAGACAACTACTACTATTAACTCAAAGACGGACAGATCATACATTTCTTAGAAGAAGGCCGCCGCTGTTTCCTTGATTTCGTCACCGCTATTCCACAAGCACTCAGCTGGCGATGCGTCATCAATTGTTTGGGCGATTCGTTTTTAGTGATTCGGAGACGCCGTTGCGTCAATAGTGACGACGCAGCCGTATCTTATGGTTCTGAATCCCACGTGAATGTTTCACCGCATTGATTCTTCGAGTGCATTTATTCGGCACGAGCTCAACTTGTGTGTGTTCAAGGCACAGCGTGTCGTCTTATTTTTATTTTTCTCACCTCTTCTTATTTTTCTTCTTCTTATCTCTTCCTTTTATTCTTCTTCTTTTTATTCTTCTTTCTTTTTCTTCTTATTTTTCTTCTTCTCACCTATTCCTTTTATTCTTCTTCTTTTTCTTTTTCTTCTTCTACTTCTTTTTCTTCTTCTCACCTCTTCCTTTTATTCTTCTTCTTTTTCCCCTTTTTCTTCTTCTCGCCTCTTCCTTTTATTCTTCTCTTCTTCTTTTTCTTTCTTTTTCTTCTTTTTTCTTCTTCTCACCTATTCCTTTTATTCTTCTTCTTTTTCTTCTTCATCTTATTTCTCTTCTTCTCCTCACCTCTTCCTTTTCTTCTTCTTCTTCTTCTTGTTTTTCTTTTTCTTCTTCTCACCTCTTCCTTTTACCTCTTTTTATTCTACTTCTTTTTCTTCTTCTCACCTATTCCTTTTATTCTTCTTCTTTTTCTTTTTCTTCTTCTTTTTCTTCTTCTACTTCTTTTTCTTCTCACCTCTTCCTTTTATTCTTCTTCTTTTTCCCCTTTTTCTTCTTCTCGCCTCTTCCTTTTATTCTTCTCTTCTTCTTTTTCTTTCTTTTTCTTCTTCTTCTTTTTTCTTCTCACCTATTCCTTTTATTCTTCTTCTTTTTCTTCTTCATCTTATTTCTCTTCTTCTCCTCACCTCTTCCTTTTCTTCTTCTTCTTGTTTTTCTTTTTCTTCTTCTCACCTCTTCCTTTTACCTCTTTTTATTCTTCTACTTCTTTTTCTTCTTCTCACCTATTCCTTTTATTCTTCTTCTTTTTCTTTTTTTCTTCTTTTTCTTTTTTCTTCTTTTTTTTATTCTTCTTCTTTCTCTTCTTTTTCTTCTTCTCCTCACCTCTTCCTTTTCCTCTTCTTCTTCTTTTTCTTTTTCTTCTTCTACTTCTTTTTCTTCTTCTCACCTCTTCCTTTTATTCTTCTTCTTTTTTCTTCTCTTTCTTCTTCTCACCTCTTCCTTTTATTCTTCTTCTTTTTTCTTCTCTTTCTTCTTCTCACCTCTTCCTTTTATTCTTCTCCTTTTTTCCCTTTTTCTTCTTCTTTTTCTCGCCTCTTCCTTTTATTCTTCTTCTTTTTCTCGCCTCTTCCTTTTATTCTTCTTCTTTTTCTTCTTCTTCTGCCTGTGCGCGGGAAACGAATCGTTCAAAAAAAAATTAGTTTTATAAGGAAGGAGGAAATTATTTATAGATTTTGTATTGATACATTAAAAAACATAAAATTTTGTTCACTGTGAATGTAAGAAACTTGGAAATTTTAATTGAATCTAATTAATTCATTTCTCTTAAAAAAAAAATTGATTCAACACCTATACATTTTTTAAATGTTTTTAATGGTATAATCCAATAAAGTCTATAGTCTCCAATGTATGGTCTGTTTTCCATGAATAGATTTGATTAATTTGTATTCAACCGTTTAATGATATTCAAGATTATTTTATTCCATAACTTTTGATCAATAACAAGACGTTATCTGCTAAATGTATAGGTGTTAAAAACATCTATTTTTTATGTTTTTAGTGGAACAATCCAAGAACGTCTATGTTCTCCAATGCATGGTTTGTTTTCCATGGATAGCTTTGATTAATTTGTATTTAACTGTTTAATGATATTCAAGATTGTTTTGTTCCACAACTTTTGATCAATATGATCGCATGATCAATATATAATCAACATGACAAAAAAAACGACATTTTTGTCTGCTCTATTATCACCTGCCTTCGGCGGCCACCCAGAACTGTAGATTCACCACCCATGACATTTTTATCATCCACTCATTACCCACGCTTAAGTCTCGGACTCATGTCAAGAAAGATAAATGACTAAAATATTCACCTTATTCTTAATTGTTCTGATTTTTCTTTTTCAATTTATCCCAATCTCACCTATTTACAATGGTTGATGGGAGCCTTATCGTTTACCGGTAAATTGAATTTTACCAAAAACTAAGGCGTCTAATTAGTCTATTTAAATTGTTGAACATCTATGAAATTGAATAGACCAATCAGATGCTTTAGTTTCCGGAAAAATTCTATTTAAGTCTTTCATGAACTCAACCAAGGATTATACTATAATACATTCATTAAATCCTAGTCTCCTGCAGTAGAATGACTTGAACTGATCATTGTCGCGTCAACTAATTAGCGACAAAACAGAAATCGTGCGCCACTGAAATTTACATTTTCAACTTGATAAACGGCAAGTTTTTCATTTTAATTGCCGCTCGGCAAGATATGGCAAGCTGCTTATATTTCTTAACGAGACGCGCACTTATAAATTAGGTTGAGCTCGGTGCTTCTGCACTGCGCTATATGCTGAGCTGGTGAAGAAGAAGAAGAAGAATAAGAAAAGGAAAAAAAGAAAAAGAAAAATAATAAAAATGGTGAAGGAGAAGGAACATGGAGAAGCTGAGTGGTGTAGACAGACAAGACGGGAGGGTCCCACGTAAAGGGTTGTTATTTTCTCGAAGGGAGGTTTGATGAGTTGGCGAGGGGATGGAAAAGAGGCCAAGGAGCGCGAAAGAGGGTGATTGAGGGGGTAAAAGAAAGGGGGTGTCAAGGAAAGGGTAGGAAGCGAAAACATCCGCTCCTTGCCGACGGGAGGAGCACTGGTGACTGGAGACGGTATACACAATTTTCTTTCTCCTTCCAAGGTCGAAATTGTCGAGTGCTTAATGGGCAGACAGGTCCTTGCCACTTGGGTGCGCGCCGTTCCTTTCATTGTGATGAAGAAAATAGTTTATATTCGATTTTCTGAAATTGTCAAATATCTGAGTTGAGTAACCTGAGTTTTGTGATTGAAAGTGTTTAAATAATTCCATGCTCGATTTTCTGAAATTGTCAAATCTCAGTTGAGGAACCTGAGTTTTCTGATTGAAAGTGTTTATATAATTCCATACTCGATTTTTTGAAATTGTCAAATCTCAATTGAGGAACCTGAGTTTTCTGATTGAAAGTGTTTATATAATTCCATACTCGATTTTCTGAAATTGTCAAATCTCAATTGAGGAACCTGAGTTTTGTGATTGAAAGTGTTTATATAATTCCATACTCGATTTTCTGAAATTATCAAATCTCAATTGAGGAACCTGAGTTTTCTGATTGAAAGTGTTTATATAATTCCATACTCGATTTTCTGAAATTGTCAAATCTCAATTGAGGAACCTGAGTTTTGTGATTGAAAGTGTTTATATAATTCCATACTCGATTTTCTGAAATTGTCAAATCTCAATTGAGGAACCTGAGTTTTCTAATTGAAAGTGTTTATATATAATTCCATACTCGATTTTCTGAAATTGTCAAATCTCAATTGAGGAACCTGAGTTTTCTAATTGAAAGTGTTTATATATAATTCCATACTCGATTTTCTGAAATTGTCAAATATCTGAGTTGAGTAACCTGAGTTTTGTGATTGAAAGTGTTTATATAATTCCATACTCGATTTTCTGAAATTGTCAAATCTCAATTGAGGAACCTGAGTTTTCTAATTATTGAAAGTGTTTATATAATTCCATACTCGATTTTCTGAAATTCTCAAATCTCAATTGAGGAATCTGAGTTTTCTAATTGAAAGTGTTTATATAATTCCATACTCGATTTTCTGAAATTGTCAAATCTCAATTGAGGAACCTGAGTTTTCTAATTGAAAGTGTTTATATAATTCCATACTCGATTTTCTGAAATTCTCAAATCTCAATTGAGGAACCTGAGTTTTCTAATTGAAAGTGTTCATATAATTCCATACTCGATTTTCTGAAATTGTCAAATATCTGAGTTGAGTAACCTGAGTTTTGTGATTGAATGTGTTTATATAATTCCATACTCGATTTTCTGAAATTGTCAAATCTCAATTGAGGAACCTGAGTTTTCTAATTGAAAGTGTTTATATAATTCCATACTCGATTTTCTGAAATTGTCAAATCTCAATTGAGGAATCTGAGTTTTCTAATTGAAAGTGTTTATATAATTCCATACTCGATTTTCTGAAATTGTCAAATATCTGAGTTGAGTAACCTGAGTTTTGTGATTGAAAGTGTTTATATAATTCCATACTCGATTTTCTGAAATTGTCAAATCTCAATTGAGGAACCTGAGTTTTCTAATTGAAAGTGTTTATATAATTCCATACTCGATTTTCTGAAATTGTCAAATCTCAATTGAGGAACCTGAGTTTTCTAATTGAAAGTGTTTATATAATTCCATACTCGATTTTCTGAAATTGTCAAATATCTGAGTTGAGTAACCTGAGTTTTGTGATTGAATGTGTTTATATAATTCCATACTCGATTTCTGAAATTGCCAAATCTCAATTGAGGAACCTGAGTTTTCTAATTGAAAGTTTTTATATAATTCCATACTCGATTTTCTGAAATTGTCAAATATCTGAGTTGAGTAACCTGAGTTTTGTGATTGAAAGTATTTATATAATTCCATACTAGATTTTCTGAAATTGTCAAATCTCAATTGAGGAACCTGACTTTTCTGATTGGGAGTGTTTTTATAATTCAATTACATTTGTTCTTTTCCATACATAAAAATACAGAATAACATTTCAAAATATATCATAAAGTACAAAGAAAAAATACAAATCTACAATATTATTGGTTTTTTTCGAATAGCTCTTATAGAGATCATGCCCAATCAGCTTCTTTGCCCATGCTTCCTTCATTTTTCCAGAGTGACGTTCCTTGTCTTCCTGAGTCCACTCTCTCCCCTTTCTGCTGATAGCCATTTTCCTCTCCTGAAATTATTGGTTTTATATAAATATCTTCTATTGGTTCCTACTCGTTATGGATGTTGGCTACCACATGCTATTTTCACTCGGCTTTCTGCCACTCGGAACAATTGTATCGAGCTTGTTTGTACCAAACCAGACTCTTAAACTCCGTAACCATGAAATTCGTCTACTACGGACACTTCCTTTTCCTAGTATTTTCCCCTGCTATATTATTATTATTATTTTTTTTTTTTTTTTAGTATGAAGCCCACACAAATCTGAGACCTGTGCGTGGGTAATAAATTGGATGATTGATGAGTTGGACCTACAATTTTTAGTGGGTTTCCAAACCACCGGAAATTGATTTCACAGCAGAGAACAGAGCTTCTACCATGGCTAATCCAATCGGGGTCACCCTTACAAAGAGCGCCCAGGAGTGCAATATGCACTGTTGCCAGTACAATAATATACCTGTTGCCATTTCTCAATATATGACCCAACTATTGGAGTTTCCGAACCTTCACCGTATCCCCACCACTTCCCTCACTCTTTTAAGAACCTCATCATTCGTTAAATAAACTGTCCACAGTATTCTGAGCATCCTACTATAAAACCATATTTTAAAAGCATCCAATTTCTTCCTTTTGGTTGCTGTGAGTGCCCATGCTTCCACCCCATAGAACCCAATAGAGTACAGAGAAGACATAACAGCGAAAAGCCTTATCTTGGTATTTTATTTTAATTTTAATTGCCAAACAACAGAAATAAACATACAAAGCATACTTGAATTAGAACAAATTAGAAAAATACATAAGCTTGTAGATGAACATAAGCATAATCAAGGTCACATGACATAAATTACAAATTTAATTTTATTTGATGGCTTGCAAACAGATTCCTCATTTTATTGAAAGCATTTCTTGCTTTTTTAATTCTATTCTGTATTTCATTTGAAATAAAATGCATGATTATACATAAATATATTTAAAATACATAATACCGTAATGGCATTCCCAGTTCTTGCTTATCCGCTGGTGACTAATAAACCTGAACATAAAAATGATAAAATATTACTATTTTAGCTTGTTATTTTCAACATGAAAACGAAGAAAAACACATCAAATCCTGAAGTTACAGGAAAAGAACGTTCAGAATATTAATAATAATCACAAATTTAATTCAATAAGCACTATTTGAAAAATAAAAAAGTTATGCATTGGAGAAAATTGGAATTAAATATTTTCTTTTATTGGTGGTGGTGTTAGGTTAGGTTAGGTTATTTGATTTATATTTGTATATAATATATTTTGATTTGTATTCTTATTATACAGAGTGACCGCGAGGAATAGGGCATATTTAAAATAATAATGCTGGTCAATGTTGAAGTAATATATTATTTATCTACATAAACATATAGTTAAATGTACGCCATCACATGCTATTATCATAAAAAATGTACGATTTTAATAAAAAAAATATTGCAAAATGTCACAGAGAAATTTTTCTCAAGTGTAGATCAAGTGTGTGGTGAGCAAATGAGTATCGACAAGCAAATCAGCGTGGATTCTGTGACAGTACTGTTCTCGCCCTTTCCACATTTTCTGAAATCCTCGGGGTCCGCAGAACAATTTAGGCCTTGGTAATATAATAAGAATGCCAGAAAATCTGAAAGGGCAACAACCCTCACGATCTGCCTTTTGTTAATCATTTGCTCACCACACTTGATCTACACTTCAGAAAAATTTCTCTGTGACATTTTACAATGTTTTTTTATTGAAAGCGTATATTTTCATGTTAACAGAATTTAATGGCGTACATTTCACTGCATTTTTATATAGATAAATAATGACTGTATTACTTCAACATTGTCCGAGCATTACCATTTTTAAAAGCGCCCTATTCCTCGTGGTTACCTTGTATTTGAATTATTTGAACCGGTGGTTCGGAACCCACCTAATAACTGTAGGTCCACCATCATCCAACTCATTACCCACGCACAGGTCTCAGACCTATGTGGGCTTCATTCTCCAAAAAAAGAGGGAAAAAAGAATTAGTTGAAGACTGTTTTCTCCAACTCAAGGGTTGTTATTGGTGTATCATTGTTATTGTTGTATAATAATATTGGATTCGGATACTGTGAGTAGAAGAATGTTTTCTTCCTCTCAAGGGTGGTCTATGGAGCTTGTTTCAGCTGCTTAAGTGGGATGAAACTCGACCATAAGTGGAAAATGCGTAGCGGAAGTAGAAGAAAACAGATAAAACGAATGCAAGTGGAATGTGCTCGTGGCGCTGAGAGCTCTTTCCAAGAAGTTTTGCTGCAAAATGAGATGTAGAAAAAGAAAATTTGGAGAATGGGATGGCGAATTGCTGTGTGTGTGTGTGTGTGTGTGTATGGGGGGGGGGGAATGAGAAGAAAGGGTGAAGTGTGAGAGAAAGAGAGGGGTAAGTGTGAGGGAGTGAGAGGAAACAAATAAAAATCGGAAAATCGATAAGGTATGTCGCGCCGTCCACATGCCAAGTATGCAACCCGTCGGACTCAATCTTGTGGAGGTCACTCTCTTCGCTGCTGCTTTTTCTGGAGATGTTCCCAAAATGTTGAAGAGCTCTTTCTCAGTCATTCTTTCTCTCGTCCTCTATCTTTCTCTTCTTATCTTCTCAAATACGCCTCTTATTCATCGGCTGTATAGTTTTTGTATGGCTAACAATGTGAAAATAGGCCTCGTGCTTTCTTTTCTTCCTATCTTCTTATTTTTCTTCTGAGTTGAAAATGTTTGGAATGTGGCTTTCTGTAGGATTTGTCTTCCGTAGGATTATATGTAACAAATAATTATACAATTTTGATTATTTTTTGTTATTATTTGAAGTATCTACTGTAATGTAGTAATACATGGTATTTTGTACTATTCTGTATTGCATATAATACAGGGTATTTTGTATCATTCTGTATTGCATATAATACAGGGTATTTTGTACTATTCTGTATTGCATTTATAATACAGGTTATTTTGTTCTATTTTGAATTGCATTTAATACAAGGTATTTTGTACTATTCTGAACTGCATATAATACATGGTATTTTGTGCTATTCTGAATTGCATATAATACTGGATATTCTGTACTATTCTGAATTGCATTTAATACAGGGTATTTTGTACCACTCTGTATTGCATATAATACTGGATATTCTGTACTATTCTGTATTGCATTTATAATACAGGGTATTTTGTTCTATTTTGAATTACATTTAATACAAGGTATTTTGTACTATTCTGAACTGCATATAATACAAAGTATTTTGTACTATTCTGAACTGCATATAATACAAGGTGTTTTGTACTATTCTGAACTGCATAATACAAGGTATCTTTATATAAAATAGGCGAACATGTTTTTTTGTGATGACAACTCCTCCTCGGTTTCTCGACCGATTTTGTTCGTTCACGTCTCATTTGAAAGATCTCATCGAGTAGATGTTTGATAAGGTCTTACATTTTGAAAGAATTCATCGTGGACATGAGCAATGAACGACCAAAGTTTCAATTTTTGCCATTGCTTCTTTAACATAGGGATCGGTGAGCTGAAAATTTTCACATTTCAACTTATGATTTGATGATCAGCTTTTTTGAAACAAAAAGTTTATTTTTCATTGTTCATTCAAATAGAGAGGGTATAGGGGAGGATAGGATGAAGAGGAAGAGAGAGAGGAAAGAGAGAGAAAAGAAGAAGAGGGGGAAGAAGGAAGAGAAGGAAGAGGAGAAGATGAAGAAGACGAAGGAGAAGAAGAAAGAGGAGAAAAAGAAGAAGAAGATGAGAAGTCGGAGAAGAAGTAGAAGGAGAAGAAGAAGAAGAAAAAGAAGAAGAGGAAGAAGACGTGGAAGAAGAAGAAAAAGAAGAAAAAGAAGAAGAGGGAGAAAAAAATAAGAAGAAAAAGAAGAAGGAGAAAAAGAAGATGAAGAAGAAAAAGAAGAGGAAGAAGAAAAAGGAGAAAAAGAAGAAGTGGAAGAAGCAGAAGAAAAAGAAGATGCAGAAGGAAAAGAAGGAGAAAAAGAAAAAGATAAGAAGAAAAAGAAGAGGAAGAAGAGGGAGAAAAAGAATAAGAAGAAGGAGAAAAAGAAGAAAAAGAATTAAAAAAATTCTTTAGCACAGGTTTGTTAAGAAAATTTTATATTTATCAGCTGATAAAGAATTGAAAAATGAAATTTTTGCCAGCACAGGTATGTTAGAAAAATATTATATTGATATTATATTGAGTGTTGAAGTATTTATTCCAGATTCAATGCAAAATAAAAAGCATTGATGTTTACTGATAAATGGAGAAAATTAACGAACTTTGATACCCACTTAGAAATGGAGCAACACATACTGTGCTTAAACTTATCATCATCGGCAATGCTGTCGGCGTTCAGTATGTAGAAAATCTACATTTGCAATGTATTTTACAAAGTTTAATAAAGTCTAAAGACCCGGGATAACCTAGTTTTGTACTATTCTGTATTGCATTTATAATACAGGGTATTTTTGGTACAGAAGACTTGTAGGACTTTTGTTGTGAAAAATCTTTTTTTATATTCAATTAGAGGCCAATTTATGGACATTAATACATGCCATGCTATTCTAATTAAACTTGGAAGTCAACTATCAAAATTCAGAGTAGCTTACTGTATTTCATAATTATTATTAATCAATTTTATTATTATAAATTTTTCATTAACATTTTACTCGGCCAAGTTTAGAAAAACATAAATTATTTATGTTTTTCTAAACTTGGCCGAATAAAATGTTGATGAAAAATTGATCAACTATTTCGATAAAATTTATAATGAATAATAAGACATAGTTGTCACTACCACATTTATTAAAAATAGTGAGATACTAGTTTCGGTTGTTACACCATTATCAATCTCAAACATTTATTTATTGAAACCTATTCGTCCGATTAATAGAAAGTGAATAGAGTTATTATCTACATTCAACAGTTTTTCTTACATAATTTTTTGAGTCGATTTTACTACTCTTATTCGTTCAATATTCTGTTACTTTATTCTACAATGAATACCCCACACATACCATTCTATTGATTATCCTTAGGTTTATCCTGAGAATTAGTTTATTTTACAAAAATAATAGTTAATGAATAGTATAAACTTTATACCTTCTCAGTAATTCTGACTAATTCTAACTCATCAATCACCATCATCCAAACCATTACCCACGCACAAGTCTCAGACCTATGTGGGTTTAATTTCTTAATTCCGTAATACATTACTACATTCAATTGTTCACCTTGCTCCCCTAATCATTTATTTGTTGATTTTAATAATGATGGATCGCCTTAATAATAATAATAATATTATGAATGAGATTCATTTATCAGCAATTCCCATATTATAAAATGAGATTATCAAAAATGAATTCTATTTTCCAACTCGGTTACGTTTTGAAACGATTTTGAAATTCCTGGGTAATTTAGTAGCTCAGCTCTTACAGGAGGAGTAGGACCAATTTCTGAGTAATTCTCATTTAAGCTTCAACATTCCCGAATTTAAAACGGCGAATCTCGCCTGAAATGGATGCTTCAACAATTATTATTCTCTCCAATATCCGCTTTGCCACAATTTCGTGAACAACTTTCATATTTCTATGAAATATTTCATATATCCGGAGCATTTAAGTAGCTCCAGTGAATTCATGTAAGCTGCAACGCAATTCTCATCATTATGTTTTAATCAGGTTTTCCTCCTAGTCACGTATTGTTTCTCACGCATCAAATTAGGGTGTTCACACACAGTAGAGCATCTAATTTGATGATAATCACCATCGGAAAATCAAACACATGCTGTGTAATGGTGATATTCACGCCGCTCTTATCTGTCATGCACCATGGGTTGCAAATGGTAATGAGAAGGAAATGTAATTAAATTGGCGTTAGAGAGAGAAGAACGAAGTAATGAAGCTCGGTATCCCAGACAGGGTTATGAAGGTCTATTCACACACATCAGTTACGGCGCGTCACAGTCACAGTTCCGTCTCAGTTCAGTCACGGTAACAATTAATCACCTGACGGGTCGGCGCCGGACGAGTGTAGACAGCGTAACCGGAAACTCAGATAATATATTTTATGACTGTGGCGAGACGGATAGCTCGGAACTGAGACGCGCCGTGACTGATGTGTGTGAATCGATCTTAAGAGTGTTTGCACAATGGAGCATGATTATCACCATCGCAAAATCAAGTACATACTGTGGAATGGTGTATGACCGACTAGAACTGCGTGAATAACACAATTTTCTTTGTAGTGGTGAAGGTGATATTGTGGAAGGTATCCCATAATGAACAATAAGACGAAATTGTCACAACCACATTTATTAAAAAATATAGAGATACTAGTTTCGGTTGTTATACCATTATCAATCTCAAACAAACTAAAACTAAAGTAGAGAGTAGCTGAATATATACTAAACATGATACTATTGGCTAAGCAAGAAATAGGCTGACCTTCATTGAAGGTTGTGATTGGAAGAAAGGCCATAACAAGTCACGCCCCCTGGTGGGAGGAGTAACAAGCTAAAATAAGAGTCAAATCAAGAACCAAAAATTGTGAACATGCAGAAAGCAACGAAGAAGAATAATACACAATTAGGTTAGAATTGAATCGATTTAAAATTATTTTTTTTTTTTAATTAGAAGCTCACTGAAATGCAGTCAAGGTCAACCGAGATAGACACAAAAGTACAGTTTTTTAAAATGTAGGCTAGAATTATGATGAAACCAAGTTAGTTGTATTGAATTGGTTAAAATAAATTTGATCATTTAAACTAGTATTGGAATAGTTTTTTACCAACCTAGTTATCTCCACAGCTTCTAAAATGTTCAATTGTCTGCCTTTGCCAATCAAATGCAGATGATCAAATGCAAATTCAAATGATTGGCGAAGGTAGACAATTGAACATGTTTGAAGTTTTGGAGATAACTAGGTTGGTAAAAAAGATTCCAATACTAGTTTAAATGATCAAATTTATTTTAACCAATTCAATACAACTAACTTGGTTTCATCATAATTCTAGCCTACATTTTAGAAAACGGTGCTTTCGTGTCTTTCTCAGTTGACCTTGACTGCATTTCAGTGAACTTCTAAATTAAAAAAAAAATTAATTTTAAATTGATTCAATTCTAGCCTAATTCTGTATTGTTCTTCTTTGTTGCTTTCTAGATGTTCACGGTTTTTGGTTCTTGATTTGACTCCTATTTTTGCAAGTTCCTCCTCCCACCAGGGGGCGTGACTTGTTTTGGCCTTCAGCCAATCACAACCTTCAATGAAGGTCACCCTTTTTCTTGCTTAGCCAATAGTATCATTTCATGTTTAGTATATATTCAGCTACTCTGTACTTTAATTTTAGTTTGTTTGAGATTGATAATGGTATAACAACCAAAACTAGTATCTCTATATTTTTTAATAAATGTGGTTGTGACAGTTTCGTCTTATTATTAATTAATAACACAATTCACGCTACAGCAATCTGTTTCCATTGCTTAGTATGTGTTTAATTTTGCGATGGTGATCATCATCGAGTATTGGATGCTTCACTGTGCCAGCACACTTGAAACCTTTCTCCAGTCTGGCATACCAAGTTTTAATACTTTGTTCCTCACCAATTTCATCACATTTCTTTCTCATTATCATTCATAAACTTCGCGCTAGTTTTATTTGCTGCTTGGTTTTCAGAGTGAGGTCAAATCGCCGGGTTGAACTGGAAACTAGAATAGCAAATGTGGAGGGAACGGTGAGCGTTCTCGCTTTCCTGAACTGTCTGTCAGATGTCACATTAGTTTGTGAACATACTAATTACTTTACGCTTGATCCACACTGGAGTTAGAGATTGTGTGGTCTGGGGGGAGGGGGGGCCCCCTCTCCACCACAAGTCTGTTCCACTCTAACTTTCAAATAATACCATTACAACTCCATTAAATGCAACATTGATTCAAATTCTAAAGACATGTGATATGGTTCCATTCCAGTTGCCCAACTAAAGTTTACCTACTCTGTGAAGCTAATATAATCAAACTAAAGTCAACCTTTTCTTGCACTAATAACATCATCAATAGACATTATAGCTTGAGACCTACCTCAATTAAATATCAGATATATGACATCAACATAGAATCAATCAGGAGGCACTTAATTTATATAAGTACGAAAATAATAACAACAAAATTACGGAAAAAATAATATCATCGTTTGTATCAAGAGAAATTATTTGTTCGATTTGTAAATGAATTTGAAACAGGCTTTTCTGATTGTTTGCTTGCTGCTGAGATTGCCATTGGACTTGATGGCTGACCACTCCTTCCCTCAGACGAAACTGATAACTACTCTTCCTTTTCCTTCCTGCTTCCTCTTCCCTTACCCTTCACAATAACCTATCCTAGTACATGGGTAACCATAGTTGGAAAGGTTTTACACGTCACACTCCACTTAGCCCCACCATCTTTTGAAATATTCGTTGTTCATTATTTGTTACTTTATTTTCATTTAGATTATATTTTTGTTCAATATTTATTGTATTTGTGTGTTGTGTAAATAGAATAAAATTGAGCAAATTTAAATTTAAAATATCAGGATATATTAGAGTCCAGTCGCCAAAGGAGGCCAGCAGACAATAGATCAGCTAGTTCTTATCTTTGATCATGTTGTTTAGAATGATAAGGTGAGAAACGTGAGTTTTCGTCTTTTCTCCTCCTGTGCTTCTTTTGACAGCTTGAAAAAAGGCAAACTTTTGCATTTTTCAGTTTTTTGACAATTTTTGCCGAGCTATGCATTTTTCTAAAATTGTTTGGTTATCATTCTCGAAGAAGACGAAATTTGCAACAAAACAAGACCTACATTATTCTTCTGTGATAAACACTTATTGAGATACAGCAGTTCGAAAATAGGGGTTGTTATCGAAATTTCCGCAGTATTTTGCATCATACGCCAAATGACTTCCATTTTACGCATCCTACTAGCTATTTCATATCATTGAACTATGATTGATAGACTTAAGTATGTTAAGGATTACTAAAAAACTAGACTATTTAGGTTAATAAAACATAAGCCTATGTGCATACTTTGTAATTTTCCATCAACCTTGACAATACTATTAAAGATCTTTTCAATTTTGATAGCTCAAATTGAAGCTCACACAAATTCCTTCAATTTCTATCCCTATGAAATATAACTTAGGATGCGTCATTTGGTAGTTACTTGACATAATTAAAAATTTAAATTCATTTAATTAATTAAATGATTTCATAAAATTAATTCAATTAATTAAAGATTGATGTTTCTCAAAACACTATAAAATAATAACATTACATCCATCATTAAAACGTATTGTAAAGTAGTGTACACTACATTTAAAGTTAATTGACAGTTGTTTTTAAGAGCAAAATGTAACGAGATCTATGAATTGAAATATGTAGACAACTGTGTGAACTAATACCAAGACTTGTCCGTGAAAAGGATAAAAAACTACAGAATTTTGAATTTTTGAAAATCAACCCTTATTTTTGAACTGTTGTATCTCAATTGGCAGTCGTCACAGAGGAACAATATTGGTATATGTTTGGTTTAAAATTTCGTCTTCTTCAAGAATGATATAACCACACAATTTCAGAAAAAAGCATAATTTGGAGATATTGTCAAGAAACTGAAAAGGTGTCAAAATTTTGTTCAAGATTGTAGAAAAATGAAAGAGTATGAATGACGAAAACTTCGGATCCTTACCTTTCATTATCCTAAACAATATGATTCAAAATGATTCAAGAAATATAACTATCCGATTGATGTCCGCTGACTCCTTTGGCTACTGGAAAATTTTGCAAAAGCCAATTTTGAAAGCAATAAAGGTTTTATAATCGGCACATATTTTTTAAAAATAATGGAAAAAATGTGGAGAATAATTTCCATTACTTTTCAAAAACAAGTAACGACTTGAAAACTTTATTACTTACGAAATTTGCTTCCGATTTTCAAATGGCCCTGTGCAACTTTCAACTGATATTATTGCACAGTAAAGATTAAACGGTTGTTGTTAAGACATGACTGACGCAAATGTATTTTCATGGGATGGCAATTCATTGTGTCAGCAACCCGATTGCATCAACGTTACGTGGAAATGCTTTTAGCGATTTGCATCTCTACGAAGTAAACACTTGAATAGGACCGTAATAACGTAGTAAACGATATATCCCTGGTGATCTATAGGCGATCTGGAGATCGACCGACAGCGCTCCGAGCGGAGGATCTTGCTCTAACTTAGTGAGTCAAAATCTGATCGCCATTGATTCGTATGCTAAATTGTCTCACTTCAAATACGTTTTTTCAAAAAAATATTTCTTCAGACAAACATACAAAGAATGCCCAAGAGCCGTATTATGTGTTGTGTATATGGGTGCAGTAATACCTATGAGAATACAGAAGGAAAAGGTGTTTCATTTTATCCACTTCCTGGTCGACCTACCGAAAAGGATAGATGGAAGAAATGGATCTCTAATGTTCAAATGACTAAGTGAGTTATATTATATTTACAAATTATTTTATGTGTGAAAGATAGCTTATTGATGAAAATTAGACGTTTTCTATGCACTTGTGTGATTGATATTTGTAATTAAAGAAATCAATCCTAATAGCAGCTTTGAGGTTATGTTTTTGTCATTGTTGCAAAATATTAATTTATTGTAAGCAGAGGCGGATTTAGGCAGTTGACACCTCTAGGCAGTTGACTTTTGATAAACAAAGTGGAAATTTTTTGACAAGAAGATTTTAAATAGCATTGACACTAGTTTGTCTCATCACTTTTCCACGTATAATACCTTCACACTCCTCCACATGAAAAACATGATTACTCTCTACAAGGTTCTTCCCTTTTTCTAGATTAGATTTCCTTAAAAAATCGCAATTGACTTCTTTAAATCCTGTTTTTATGATAAGTTTCCCAATGTTAGCCATTATAAACAATGCAACTAACTCACTACACTGCTTCCGATTTTTGCCGCCCAGAGTTCGCGACGATCGATCTTTCGGCCAACTTCTGATCGCCTATAGCAACGTTTCAAAGTAAATTCCTAGGAAAGGAGTTCGTTTTGTCTCTTGGCTGCTTGCACAGTGGAGCATCCCGATGATCGAATCCATAGCAAAATCAAATATGCTGTGAAATTGCAATATTCACTATGCTCCAATCTCTTACACACTATTGACGGTAATTATCATACTGATTGAGTGATGAATTTTTTTTTAGTCTTACAGATAATACACAATAGTCTATACTTGATACGTTGCTAAAACCTCAGACCAGAGTATTCCATCTTCGATTTGCAAAAAAAAATTATTTTAAAAGTATGTTATTTAAACCTGGCAGTACAGCCAGGTATAATTCGCTGTTAAATCTTAATAATTTGTAGCCAATACTACTGACTCACTCATTCATCAGTTCATCACTATCCCTAAGGGAAGCCGAGTGCCATAGCAGGTATCTGTTCAATCAGAGATAAGCTACGAAACTCCTAGGCCATCTTTGTAAGGGTGACCGATTGGATTGGACAGCAAAAAATACTGTGTTCTCTGCTGTAAAATTACTTCTCGGTGGTTCGGAACCCACCTAAAACTGTAGGTCCAACTCATCAATCACTATCATCAAATTCACTATCATCAATCACTGAGACGCACAGGTCTCAGACAAATGTGGGCTTCATCCTCCAAAAATAAACATCAAGAACCTCACTGCAAGAAAGTTGAGATTTGGTACACCTGTTTAGTTGAGACACTGGACGCGTGCAAAGAAACGGTTTCAAAGAGTTTCCATAAATAAGTTCAAAATTAAAAATTTTTTAAATTTTTTATTAAGATACAAGTGAAGTGAACGTGTTGGCTCAATTGTATTTCCCCCGTGTGTAGGAGGTGGAACCTTTTGGCTTGTTGGGTAAGGCGAGCGAAGCGAGTCTGCTGAATTGTACAGTATAGATAGAATCGGTTCTACAGTAAAATCAGTCAACGGCCCTTTTACTCGGTCATTTCAGTTTTCATTTCCGTCTCCGTCTCAGTCGAACTGTCAGTTCATCCGTTTTCCGTGTTTCTTTTTACATGATCCGTTCAGTTAGTTGTCCGTTCTAGTCATTGAAAAAAGTTTTTGAAAAAATAGTTTGGGAAAACTATGTTAACGAAAATGCTATTTTTTGACTCGCAGCTGCTTAGTAGGCTATTATTTACTTTTTCCGTTTCCTTTATATTAATACATTCTATGTACTATTTTGTACTATAATGTCTATTAGTTTAATTTTCATGTTGAAATTCGTTTTGTAATTCCGGAGATTGAAAAAACGGAAAAAGAATCATTTTTATTTGTATCACGGTTCTTAATTCGCTATATAAAGTTTGATTTTATTTGAAACTAAAACCTCTTTGAATCTGTCTGCTCTATAGCATCTTGTTTTCAGAAATATGTAAAACTTGGTCTACAATAGTACTCATGCTAAACTGGACACTATACATTTGCCTGCTCAATATGCTATAGATGCTATAGAGCAGGCAGATGCTTAGAGGGTTCAGGTTCTTCTTCTTCAGTAGTCATACCTGGGGTTGGTTTGCAGCAGCTCGCCTTTCCATCCTGTTCTCCACCTTTCTCTTATGGTCCACATACGATGCACATCCCATGTCTTTCATGATCTGAGGCAAGACAGCCTTGGTCACGTAGATTTCTACTTTCAATCATACCCTCTATAATGTCTTTCACGATGTGGTCCCGGCGTAATATGTGCCCAATCAGTCTGTCTCTTCTTGTTTTAATGCTGTTCCATAAAGCTGGGCATTCACGTTCCGATTTGCAGTACGACTTAGTAGGACTGCTAGTTGCATAGTCGACTGCACTCACGCTCCTACTTGCAATCCGACTAGCAATCCAACTTTATTCCTAGTCAGCTGTGAACATCGCTCTCGAGCCGTAAAATGTAACCGAAGTTGCCCGATGTTGCTCGAACTTGCCAGAAGGTCAAGCAGTGATTGAAGTAAGTTGGACGACTTTGATCCGAATCCCCCACATACGCTCCAACACCGTCGGCAGTCGGAAGTCGGACCTTCCAGTCGTCCATCTACACTTCCAACTATCCAACAAGCCCATTCACGTTCCAAGAACTAGTGCCCAGCACCTAGTCAGATCACCGGTGACGTCACCGGTGACGTCACCGGTGACGTCGCCAGGTGACCAAGTCTAATACGGGCCTAAGGTTGGACCACAAGTCGTACTGCAAATCGGAACGTGAATGCTGTTCCATAAGCGTCTCTTTTCTCCCGCTCTTCTAAAAACCACCTCATTGGTCATTCAATCCATCCAGCTGATTTTAAAAATTCTAAAACACCTAGTTTCAAACGCTTTTAATCTCTTCCTTTCCCGCTCCCCAACTGTCCATGGTTCACATCCATATAGATATAGTGCCACACTCCAGACATATACCTTCAAAAATCTTTTCCTTATGTCTATATTAATATTCTTGTTGGTAAGCATATTTCTTTTCATGTTAGTATTAGTGTTCCACATACGATGCACATCGTATGTAGAAGATAAATAAACCGATTCACCCGAGTATCGAAGGACCCGACATAAAAATCATTTCACGACGGAAATAAAAAAAATTGAAAGGTAATGTGGTTGAAATTTAAAATTACTGAATTATTATTATTTCATTACGATATTTAGCTTTGCTGGGCGGGTTGGTTTTTGTGAGCTATGGATCCATTAGAACAGGACTGTTTTGAATCCATGTTTAATAATTCCAACTTTTTCACAATCTTAATTTTTATGTTGATAGCGGTGGGGGGAATGAAAGTTGAAAATATTGCATTGTAACATAAGACGTTTTTCAAAGAATATTGACGAATTACTTGTCTATTTGAATGATTTGAACTTGACATTGGACATGATAGTTTTGACTGAATGCTGGCTTGGTGATGGTGAGGAGGGGTTGAATATTGACGACTTCAAATTTTACATGACTGACTGTTATCGTTAACGTAGCGTTACCCGAACCCCCTCGTTATGCTCTCGAATCAGTTTGCATTGAACTGTGTGTATTATACTGACTCAACTAGCTACAAAGGTAGCGTTTAAGCGCTCAGTGAGCGAGAGGTAGTCTTGAAAAAAGAGAATTATTTCCTAGCAGAGCCTGGATGGACGCGGTAGGCCGCCCCGAAACTAAGCCCCCCAGTATCATGAAACGTGCATGCTTGACTAAGTTGATTCGTGTGAACTTAGCGGTACGGGGCGAAGCACGGCGCTTATTTTGCGATTCAAATCAGACGTCGGTGTGCACACCTAAAATCGATTGGCGGCAACACATTCATCATGTTCGACGCCGCCGCCGACGACGCTAACGCCACTCGTGATAATTTCCCTTTTCGACGTCGATAAACAGGAAAAGTGGCTGACGATAAAAAAACGCAAATGGAATCACAGTGGGGGGGGGGGGTGAGGAAATAGGCTAAATAATTTTCACACCGGTAGTGGATGAATTGAGAGCGGCAATTGAAAAATCGTGTACAACGATCAATAGCGCGTGTTGGAAATTTTTTAATAAAAAATGGGAGATGGAATTTGGAAATAGGGTTGTCTAGTTTAGTAGTTTTATTGTCTTTCAGTAAACACTGTAAATAATCTGCGGGGTTTGCCCAATGTCGACTCAACTGATTCTTGTTCGAATCTTTCAGTTTACCTTTAGTAAGAAGTGAATAAAATTTAAATACATCATGAATTCCATTGCATGAAATATAAACAAAATTATAACCTATTGATACGCTTATTTATTCATATTTGGTCTTAGTTGAGGAGTCTCTCACCTAATAAACCAATACAACGGAGGGTCCAAGGACCCGACGAATTAAATAATTATTACTGTATCAATTGTGCTTCTAAGCAACCAAGGTGCATACTAGGGCTATAGCGCACTAGAGCGACCACGTCCAGTTGAAAGTTGTGCGACCGCGACTGCGACCACGTCCAGTCTTATTTTGTGCGACTGATTGCGCGGCCAGCCTCCCTTCTTGGTTTCATAGTGCTTTTTTACTGCAAGATATTCCAGTTGCAAAATGGATCTCGAGGAGATAGTTGTGGTAGCACATGTGTACAGAAAATTCATTAAAGTTAAAAGAAAAAAGAGATACTGGGTACATCCTATGCTACAAGCTAGGTCTACTAGGGGGCAGTTTTCCTCATTTTTTGGTGAACTACGGCAGTACGAGGAGAAATTTTTCAACTATACAAGAATGTCTGTTGCCAGTTTTGACGAATTGCTAAAACATATCACAGGCGAAATCAGGGGCATAGATACATCAATGCGTTCTTGTATAGGGAATGAAGAAAAACTAATAGTCACTTTTTGGTAAGTTTACTTTATTTATGTAGATGAATTTATTGATACAAATTTGCCGTTTTTAAAAAAAAGATTTCAGATTCTCATACCCACTTTGAACTTTAGTTTACTTGAGTAGTAATGGAATAAATACGACATCTCTTAATGAAAATATTTTCTGCACTGACAATGTGACAATTATTTTATCATAGTATTAATGGAGTGGAGAGCACAAACCATCTTGAACATCTGGTCGCCATCGGGCCGCACACACTGATCGACAGTACGTGCGCTATGTCCCATATAAATGCATGATAACAGTGGTCGCAGAAATCTCTAGGTCGCTGCGACCAAAGGAAAAATTTCTGGACGCCGCGACCAGCTTGCTCGGTCGTGGTCGCGGAAGCCAAGTGCGCTATGGTCAATGCTTGGCTGTGCTAAAACTGGTCGCTCCTACTGGTCGCGGTCGCGGTCGTGGTCGCTCTAGTGCGCTATAGCCCGTACGGTAGTGATAGCCGTGAGCCGTAGCAGACATCTGTTCAATCAGATAGGGATAAGCTGCGTTCTCCTGGGCACTCTTTGTAACGGTGACAGATTAGATTGGCCAACAAAAAAGACACTGCTCTCTGCTGTAAAATCACTTCCTGGTGGTTCAGAACCGACCTTAAATTGTAGATCCAGCTCATCAATCACCATCATCAAACTCATTACCCACGCACAGGTCTCAGACGTATGCGGGCTTCATCCTCAAAAAAAAACCTGTCTACTTACCTCGCCAACTGCTTAATAAACATCATATGCTTCTTAATTCGCAAATAATCCTTGCACTGTATAAAATAAAGTTAATGATAAATTGGACCGAACATCAACCTTCGTAATTCCCAATGTTTTGATTTCCAAATGTAAACAGAACCAGCAACAGCAACATCACCAGCTGTCCAATGTTTTGATTTTCACTAGCCAAAACAAACCTAGAGCCTATAGTGGAAATCTGTCTCACATCATAATTATTTTTCCCTACAGTGACCCAAAAAAGTGCCTATTTTTGCACTAACTGTAGCACGCAAAATAGTCTATTCCTGCACCAGTGCAGGAAAGTAAATTCCAGTGCGGGAAAGTACTTTTCCGCACTCCAGATTTGCAACCTAACAACACAAAATAGTGAGCATGTAATACGCAGGTTCCCTATTCTGCATTCAAAAATAGGTTGGCTACTCTGCTTCAGCTGCGAAATAGTCGTTGTAGTTGTTGTTGTTGAAATCGATTTGATTCGAACATAGGTTATGTGAGGAATTGTCAGGTTATGTATGTCCTGTTTTGTTCTGTTTAAATTACTTTATACATTACTGTAGGAAAACTTTAATGTGTAATACGAGCGCAAAGTATTGTTTCTGCACTCGAGAAACTATTTCCCTCGATGCAGAAAAACGGTACTTTGCACTCTAGTTACACAAATAGCTCTTATATGCGACCCCCAAATTCCAAAATCAATAGCGATCTCACTTGGACTATGAGGAAGCTATAAGTTTCAAGAGTCTAGAATATTTCTTTCAAGCACTAGGGCTCAGACGGACGGACGGACAACGGCATGATTTCAATACGGCCCTGGGTCATTAATAATGGGTGGAGTGAGTTGAGTCAGCTGAGTATCTCATATTGAGTTGACTCAGTTGAATGACTGTTGATCTGCTGAGTCGACGGGAGTCCGATCGGAAGACGTGAGAAGCAGCTGTGATTGACTCGAAATTTTATTCACGTCGAATCACCAAGCACTGAGTCAAAAACATGAGTCACTCGACAGACTCAACTTTATTCACACCATCCTTTATCGTGTGACCTGGCTGGCTCAGGTGTGATGTCGAGAGTTATCAGGTCGCACCTGAATAATCTCAGTGCCTAATGAATCAACTATATACGTTGACGATTGTGGTATAGCCTAAAATCATGCTTTTGTATTAATAATTTATTCGACTAACAGAACATCCACAGTACCGTACATCAAGAATTTTCGGTCTGGATATAAATACTATCCTGATAGATAACATGCAAGTAAATGAAGAATTGGACTTTTTTTAGAGGATTAAGCCCACATTGGTATGAGACCTTAGCGTAGGTAATGAGTTGGATGATGGTGATTGATGAGCTGGACCTACAGCTTTAGGTGGGTACCGAACGACCGGGAAGTGATTTACAGCAGAGAACAGTGCTTTTTTGGTAATCAATCTAATAGATCACCCTTACGAAGAGTACCCAGGAGAACACAGCTTATCTCTATCTGATTGAACATTGAACAGACACCTGCTAAGGCTCACGTATCACTTCCCCACTGAGTATTTGCTTAAATTTTCTCTTATTTAAGGAGTCTGCATCTCAAACTTGAAGTGGCTGATATTAGGTGGGTGACAGACAATGTAGAAGATAAATAAACCGATTCAACCGAGTATCGAAGGACCCGACATAAAAATCATTATAAAACGAAAATTAAAAAAAAAAAAAATGAAAAATACTGTAGATGGTTGAAATTTGAAATTATTGACAATCTTGCTCCTGACGAGATTTTAATCACTGATTTGTTGATCGATAAGCCAAGCATCGATTACGGTATAATACCCTATATTACACTATCGATATTGTACGATCTGTGATTGTGTATCGATTATCTGTTTGAGTTTCAGATAAGCCACCCGGTAGAAAATATAAATTTCAATAAATTGAATTGAGCTAGCATATACGAACCTAGATACTATAGTATTGTTCTATTTTTTGTGTTGGACCCCAAAATTCAATACAGATCTACCTTATAGGCTTTGTACCTAGCTTCACGAGTCTGGAGTTTTTTTTCAAAAACTATCTACAGATAGGCGGAAAATAGCATGATTTCAATAAGGCCCTCTTGGGTTCTTAATATTTTCTCGCAGTTGTTGCCTTTCTGAGTTGGAAATACATCGCTATAAGTTATATAGTGTCAGAGAATGTGTTAATGCGAAAACTGTTTATCTTGGGCGATCTGTCTCACCTGCTACAGTTGAACTGCGGAAGAGATTAGAGGCAGGTGAAAGTTGAGAGTAAGGAGGAGGGAGTCTAAGAAGAAGAAAAAGAAAAAGAGAGTTTGGTGGAGGTGAAAGACTAGAAGGAGAAGAGGAAGAAGAGAGAGAAGAAGAAGAGGAAGAAGAGAGAGAAGAAGAAGAGGAAGAAGAGAGAGAAGAAGAAGAGGAAGAAGAGAGAGAAGAAGAAGAGGAAGAAGAGAGAGAAGAAGAAGAGGAAGAAGAGAGAGAAGAAGAAGAGGAAGAAGAGAGAGAAGAAGAAGAGGAAGAGAATGAAGAAGAAGAAGAAGAAGAGAGAGAAGAAGAAGAGGAAGAGAATGAAGAAGAAGAAGAAGAGGGTGAAGGAGAAGAAGAAGAAGAAGAAGAAGAAGAAGAAGAAGAAGAAGAAGAAAAAGAAGATGAAGAAGAGGAGGAAGAGGAGTAAGAAGAAGAAGAAGAGGAGGAAGAAGAAGAAGAAGAAGATGAAGAAGAAGAAGAAGAAGAAGAAGAAGAAAAGGAGAAGAAGAAGAAGAAGAAGAAGAATAGGAAAGCAGGAGGAGGTGGGAAGGAGGAGGAGGAGGAAGAAGAGGAAGAGGAGGAAAGGAGTAGGAGGAAGAAGAAGAGGAGGAAGAAGAAGAAGAGGAAGAGGAGGAGGAGGATTTAAAATTGGAACGGGCAATAAAGAGTAGAATGAAAAAGAAGTTTTCTACAAATAGGAAGTGGAACAGCTAAAGAAGATGAAGAAGAAGAAGAAGAGGAGGAGGCGATTAGGAGGAAGTGAAGGAACAACAAGGTGAAATTGGAAAGGGCAATAAAGAGGAGATTAAGAGTAGAATGAAAAAGAAGTAACTACTAAGAGGAAGTAGAAAAGCTTAATAAGATGAAGAAGAATTCGGTACAAGAGAAGAAGAAGAAGGCACAAGAGAAGAAGAAGAAGAAGGCACAAGAGAAGAAGAAGAAGAAGGCACAAGAGAAGAAGAAGAAGAAGGCACAAGAGAAGAAGAAGAAGAAGAGAAAGAAGAAGAGGAAGAGAAAGAAGAAGAGGAAGAGGTGGAGGAGATGGAACAAGGTAAAATTGGAAAGTGCAATAAAGAGGAGATTATGAGTGAATAATAAAGAAGTACATACAAAGAGGAAACAGCTGAAGAAGATTAAGGGGAAAAAAGATAGGAAGAAGAAATCGAATAGTAGGGAAAAGAAGGAGAAGAAGATGAAGAAAAGGATAGAGAAGATGAAGGTGGATTTGGGCAATGAGTATAAGAAGAGACTATAATATAGGAGCGCGCTCACAGAGGTGGACTTATGATAAACGACTGACTAAAGCAGTAGGCCGATTAGGGAGGCCTTATGGGGTGCAGGTCTCAGTTCCCTCTCTCTATATATATATATTTCTTAGCCCTACTATATTATCTCTGCCGTAGTCAGCTACTTAAATTTTCTGCGCTGTTTTCTTTCTTCCAGCCGCTTGAAATTTGTCATCCTCTTTGTCTTATTCTATTTACTTTCTTGTTGGTCATGCGCTGCTGTCCTTATCCTTGTTGTCGTTGTCTTTCCTTATTCATTTTGTTTGCCATCGTTCTTTGCTGCTGCTCCAGCACGTATTGTTCTTCTTCTTCTCCTTCTTCTTATTTTTCTTCTTTCATGATGATGGTGTACGTGTCGGGAATATTGAGTGTTTGCGGTACCATTTTTATATTCTGCAGATTTTATGCTGGCCAGATGAAAGTGAACATCAGCTAGCGTTGTGGGTTCTCATTCAAATTGAAGCTTTGTAATAGTATATTTCGCACCTAGGGCCGAAAATGTGTGTTTGCCGGCTCGAGATCGCGGTTTTCAAGTTCGAGACAAAGTCGAGAACTTGAAGCGTTTGAGAGCCGGCAAAACATTTTTGCCCGTGTTGCGAACGCTATTTTCCTACAGTGACCCGAAAAAGTGCCTATTTTTGCACTAACTGTAGCACGCAAAATAGTCTATTCCTGCACCATTGCGGGAAAGTAAATTACAGTGCGGGAAAGTACTTTTCCGCACTCCAAATTTGCAACCTAACAACACAAAATAGTGAGCATGTAATACGCAGGTTCCCTATTCTGCATTCAAAAATAGGTTGTCTACTCTGCTTCAGCTGTGAATAGTTGTTGTAGTTGTTGTTGATGAAATCGATTTGATTCGAAGATAGGTAATGTGAGGAATTTTCAGGTTATGTATGCCCTGTTTTGTTCTGTTTGAATTACTTTATACATTACTGTAGGAAAAATTTAATGTGTAATTCGAGCGCAAAGTATTGTTTCTGCACTCGAGAAACTTTTTTCACTCGCCTTCGGCTCGTGAAAAAAACTGTTTCTCTCGATGCAGAAAAACGGTGCTTTGCACTCTAGTTACACAAATAGCTATTTTCGCCACACCACAAAAAAAACAAAACAACAATGTTAAGTTGGAAATTTTGAAAACGAAATTTTAAGGCTATGGTACTTGCAAGAATACAAGGAACGGCTATCACCTCTTTATCCAACCTACAGCGCTCTGGGTGGGCATTTTGTCAACTACTACAACTGTACGCCAAAAGGTTAGTTGGTTAGGTTTTTTGTTGTTATTCCTGTTCCTGATTCAAAACCTGCATAAAAAACCAAAAACCTAACCAACTAACCTTTCTATACCAACAGTAATCTTTACCAACAGTTGCAGTAGTAGACAAAATTCCTAAAAACAAAAAACCTAACCAACCAAGAGAGGTTAGCAACAGTTGTAGTAGTTCACAAAATTCCCACCCAGAGCTCTGTAGGTTGAATAAAAAGGTTCTATTGTTTGATATCAAAACTACAAAATATTACATATTAAGTTATAAAAAGTGATCATTTTTGACATTTTAAATACTACGTACATATTAAATTATAAAAATAAACATTTATTGATGGTTTAAATCTTTTTGTTTTACATAAAAGTTGGAAGGATTCATTTTTACAATCATGACTGCTGTATCCAGAGACACGATCAGCTGTCATTCAAGGTCATTTTCTTTTCCGCCCTAGGGCGGTAAACGTTTACAGACCTCGTCGGAAACCAAACACTTTCGGCCTCCATATGACGCACGAAAACCAGCTCATTACGTCCTAGTGTGGCGAAAAAGAAAGTTCAAGTTTATTTTTAGTTCAAAACTTAGTTTTATATGATAATTTTAGTTTCAGCCACTTTCATTCATCTACCGTTTCATTCTTACCCTTTGTTTCCATGTCTCACGATTGAATTCATTTTTTCCCTACAGTTACCCAACAAAGCGGCTACTTATGCACTCATTGTATTACGCAAAACAGCTGATTCCTGCACTATTTTACTTTGCTGCACTCCAGCTGATTTTGCCGCACTTATTTTACTTTTTAACACTCCAGGTGCGCCAACTTGAAAAAAAAAATTGAATGTGTAACTCGTACTGATAGTATCTTTTCGTCATACTTGTACATATTCACCACTTTACCGAGCGTTGAATCGAGCCGGTAAATGTCTGTTTATAGAAAGAACAGCAGATTTTCATTACCGGATCCTTTTTCAGTGTGGTATTGTATTTTACCGCAATCCAGCTAATTGAGAATGTGAAAAAACAGCTGATCTCAGAAGTATTTTTAGTATTTTACTGCTGTGATGGATTTTGAGGTTATGTTTGATGATGCTTGTTGTACTAGCTCAAAGTTTATCTTTTTTATATAATTTAGACTAGTATGTCAAAATAGTATATTACGTTTCTAGGCTGGAAAGAAACGTTTTACCGGTCGAGCATAAGATAGTTTATGCACGAGGCGAAAGCCGAGTGCAGAAACGTGAATATGCGAGAACCGGCAAACGTTTACAGCCGTGTAATGTACGATATTTTTTGTTATACTTGATAGAAAGGCATGATACAATCAGCTGGATAATATGAGAGACATTCAAAAGTATTCAAGACAATTATTGAAGTAGCTGCTTTATTTAGATTCAGAATTTGATGGGCGAATTCCCATATTTATATAAACCAAAATAATGATAGTCTAGTGCAATCAGCTGGATAATATTCGAGACAGGTATTGAGTCACAGGTATTGAGTAATGTAATGAGTTCGACGATATCTATACATCTCTATCTATAAAAAGATGATACCCTGACTCACTCATCAACGCAGAGCCAAAACTATTAGGCCTATGAACTTGAAATTTCGTATGAACAATCCTTATAGGATTTCACCGTGCAATAAGAAAGGATTTTTCTAAATTCGCAATTTTAGGGGTGTTTTTAGGGGGTTAAAGTTTTGCCTATGTAAAGCACAGGTACACGGGCTTTTTCAGTGCTCAGCTAATTTTTTGGGCATACGGGATTATACTGACTTTAACCAATAACAAATGTGTAACACATTTTTTTTGTGATCAAATAAAAATTGAATATTCGAAATAAGGAAATACGAATATTCAATTTGTTTATCAACTTTAGACAGTTTAAAAATTGTAACGTCTTCCCGAATTATTCCAGTTTAATAAAAATTATTGAGTACTGGCAAACTCTATCTATAAAAGGATGATACCCTGACTCACTCATCAACGCAGAGCCAAAACTATTAGGCCTATGAACTTGAAATTTCGTATGAACAATCCTTATAGGATTTCACCATGCAATAAGAAAGAATTTTTCAAAATTCGCAATTTTAGGGGGTTAAAGTTTTGCCCATGCAAAGCACGGGTACATGGCTAGCTAGCTTACTGGGATCTTTTAATCATATGGAAAATAATTTGAAATTTTTCGATCTGCTGTACACGCTGTTTCGATGGACAAGCTGTTTGTGTGTTTTGCAAATCATCATTCACCTAAGGCTAATTGCACACACACACCGATTTTGGACGGCCGATTTTATACCGGTCGTCCAAATTCCAATAGTGAACCACATGCGTGAACGGTATCTGACACACACGCCAACCGCTAATCGGCGCCGGTAAAATTCCGATGAGCAGCCATCCACTGCCACTGTATCGCCGGCATTCAAATTCAAATTTACCGGCATTCAAATTCAAATTTTTGCATTACCGGCAAGTAGGGGCCTACATGACTAAATACACGCTTGCACACGCACCGATTTTAAGTGTACAAATAGTTATTTATGTATTAAGAGCGTGAAGCGCGACTTTATCGCTCGAGCCAAAACATTTACTGCGCGACGCATAGCGGAGCGCAGTAATTTTGCGAGAGCGATAAAGAAGCTTCACGCGCGAATTACATACACTATTTTTCCTACAACTGAAGTTCTGGATTCCAACACAATAAAAGCTTGTAGTTTGTAACATCACAGACCGTGCGCGGATTTGGTTAGCATTCGGCATTTTTGAGGTTATGTGAATTTCACGGATTCCATGATCCACCAATGAGATGACATCAAAATCAAAACAGAAGCGTAAAGAAAACAGCTGGCGAGCGTAAAGTACTTTACCGCTTGCTGAGCAGTAAAGAGGTATTTTACAATTAGTTTTCAGTACGTAAAGAACTACTTTACGAGCAGTTGTAGGAAAAATATTTTTCCTAAAACTGCAGTTCTGGATTCCAACACAATAAAAGCGTGTAGTTTGTAACATGAAAGACCGTGCGCGGATTTGGTTAGCGTACGCCATTTTTGAGGTTATGTCAATTTCACGGATTCCGTGATCCACCAATGAGAAGGCATCAAAATCAAAACAGAAGCGTAAAGAAAACAGCTGGCGAGCGTAAAGTACTTTACCGCTTGCTGAGCAGTAAAGAGGTATTTTACAATTAGTTTTCAGTACGTAAAGAACTACTTTACGAGCAGTTGTAGGAAAAAGATTATTCTAATCAGCTGAAAGATTACTTTGATTATCATGCGCATGCGCAATCCGTACTTGAAAATAATTTTAGTATTCCGATAATGTTGATCTTTAATCACATGTAGACAGCTGATTGTTTGACCGGTAAAAATTCGGTGAGTGTGCTAGCACCTGCTAGCCGATAAAATATCGGCCGATTCTATACTGACCGTCCAACATCGGTGTATGTGCAATTAGCCTAACCTACTGAACTTGCCGGCCAAGCAGCTTAAAGGAACAACTGATAGAAGTCAACAGTTTTTAATCATATGGCAGACCCCTTAGCGGCGTTATTTACGCTGTCTGGAACGCAAAAACTTTGCATGTAGGATACCGTTCAGTCGGAGCCTTGCAGTATGTAGGAAACATTATGACTGGGTATGATGAAATGTAATTATGCTGGGTTGATGACATCTATTAACCAATGCAGCTACAAATTTGAAATGTATTCGGAGGTGGCGAATAATAAAATAAAAAAACCTAGCTTCTACCCTAATAGTCGTGGAAGGTTTAAATTTGAAATGTTCATTGAGACGTGAGTAAGGTCTTACTGTGTAAGAAAACAACGAAGGAGGCCTCTCTGATCAGCTGGAAGAGCCCTAGGACTAACTTCTTCCCTAATAGTCCTAGAAGGTTGAAATTTGAAATGTATCCTCAGTGGGAGGCGACAAATAATAAAATCAAGAATTTTTTATGAGAACGCAGCAACGCGCGTCGGGCCAGCTAGTATAATATATTTATGTGAGTCAATGGAAAATTTTTTGCCGCACTCCATATGTTTTTTCCTATCTTGTACGGCCCTATTTGTCAGCTGATTTTTCCGATCTAGTATGGAAAAGAGGTACTTTCCATCATACGTGACAAATCTATGAAAAGTAGCCACTTTCTATCAAGTGTAACAAAAAACATTGTATGTAACTCGTCCGGGAAGATGTTTAATGTACTCATATGATAATAGTGCACTCGACTTCGCCTCATGCATTCACTTCACAGTTGTTTTTTTTTATAGAAAAATCATAAGAAAATTTTTTGGCAAGCATAATGAGAAACATAATATCTTCACCTGCAGCAATGAAGAAATCTATAGGCATACTGAAAAAATCACGGAGACAATTAGAAAGAGAAGAATAGCATTTTATGCCCATTTACTTAGAATGGATCCAAACAGACAGACGCATAAAATATTTAATAAAATAAGTAATAGAAAATCAAAATTTAGTTGGTTTATAGAATCTAAAAAAGATATGCAGGGATTGGATATTACAGTAACTGATTTTTTTGATAGGGCAGGCCTAAGAAGGAAGTTAATAGTAAATGATTTTCCAGAGGAGTCAAAAATTGAAACTTGGTCTCAAGAAAGACGAATTGCTCAGAGTGTCAGGATGAAGGAGTATTGGAGGAGGGAGAAAGAGACCAACATGAATTGAATGGTGAATAAATGCGGTCCATAGTAGGCCTATACAAAAAAAAAAAGCTTAATCTTTAAACTTATCATACTCGTATGGTAAAGACCATTTCCCGCACTTGTAACGTAATATACTATTACCTCATTCCAGCTGATAGAGAATTTGGAAAAACAGCTGATCTCAGAAGTATTTCTGGTATTTTACTTCTGTGATGGATTTTTAGGTTATTTTAATGACATCTTCCCGGACGAGTTATGTACTATATTTTACGTCATACTACTCTTAAATATCAAAAAGATGAACTTTGAGCTCTAGTACAACAAGCATCATCAAACATAACCCCAAAATCCATCACAGCAGTAAAATACTAAAAATTATTCTGAGATCAGCTGTTTTTTCCAAATTTCGATCAGCTGGAATGCGGTAAAATAATTACTGTACTGAAAAAGGAGTACTGTTCTTTCTGTAAACAGATGTTTCCCGGCTCAATTCGATGCTCGGTAAAGTGGTGATTATGTACGAGTATGATGAAAAAATTAATGTGTTAATGTGTGCTGAAAGTATCTTAGCTGCACTCGAGAAACTATTCCGCACTCGTCTATAGCTCGTGCGTAATGCATTTCTCTTGTGCAGCAAAGAGCTACTTTGCGCACTAGTTACACAAATAACTATTTGCGACTGGAAACATTCATGCCCGCATTTCTGAACCTACCTTGAGGCATCCTAAACTCAAGGAAGGCCTTTAGAATAAATTGTTTTCAAGTCTCACTTTATCAGGATGCACATATTGATTTGTGTAGTTTATTATGTTTCTTATTCATCATCGTGACTGCAGATCCACAGTAAATTTTCTACTGTGAATTGAAAATGAGATTTTGATGGCGTCACTAATGAGCATCACATTATTCTTCACTCTTTCTTTCCCTCTCTTCTCACTTCTTATTTTTGTTTTTCTTCTTTCCTTCTTCTTCAGCATCCCACTATTTCTTCCTCGCGTCTTCTCCTTCCCAGTACTCCTTCACACTTCATCTTTTTTCTTCTTCTTTTTCTTTTTCACCACCTTCCCCTTGCCACTACTCCTTTCCTCTTCTTCTCCTTCCTCCTCACACTTCTTCATCTTCTTTTTCTACTTCTTCTACTTCCTTCTCACTCTCCTTTTTCATCTACTTCCCACTTTTTCTTCTTCTTCTTTCTTCTTATTGTTTTTCTTTTTCTTCTTCTCCTGCTTTTTCTTCTCCTTCCTCTTTTCCTTCTCCTCCTCCTTCTCGTTCTCATCTTTCCTCTTCCTCTTCCTCTTCCTCTTCCTCTTTGTCTTCCTCTTTCTCTTCCTCTTCCTCCTCCACTTCCTCCTCCTTTTACTCTTTCCTCTTCGTAGTCCTCGTCCTCATTCTCATTTTTCCTTTTCCCCTTCCTCTTCCTCTTCCTTCTCCTCTTTCCTCTTCCTCCTCCTCCTCTCCTCATTCTCATCTTTCTTTTTCCTCCTCCTCCTCTCCTCATTCTCATCTTTCCTCTTCCTCTTCCTTCTCCCACTATTTCTTCCTCACTTTTTCTCCTTACCACTTCCTTTTTTCTTCTTCTGCTCACTTCTTTTCCTGCTTTTCTCCTATTTTACCTTTTCTATTACTGCTTCCCTGTTCTTCTCCTTCCTTCTAACTCTCCTTCGTCTTCTCCTCCTTCCCCTTGCATGGACTCCTTCCCTCCTCTTCTTTTTCACAATAACTATCCTTCTTCCTCCTCTTCTTCTCCTTCTTCCTCTTATTCTTCTCCTTCTTCTTCTCCTCCTTTTCCTCCTTCTCCTTTTTCTCCTTCTCCTCCTTCTTCTTCTGCTTCTCCTACTCCTTCTTCTCCTTCATTTTCTTCTTCTTCTCCTTCTCCTTCTCGTTCTCATCTTTCCTTTTCCTTTCCTTCTTTCTCTTTCTCTTCCTCTTCTTCTTCCTCTTTCCCTTCCCCTTCCTCTTCCTCTTCTTCCTCTTCTTCCTTCTCCTCCATTTCTTCCTTCTCCTCTTCCTTCTCCTCCTCCTCCTCCTCCTCCTCTTTCTCACCATCACACTTTTTTTTTCCTCACTTTTCTCCTTCCCACTTTATCTTTTTTCTTCTACTCACTTCTTCTTTTTCCCATTTCTTCTTCCCCTTTCCACTACTGCTTCCCTGTTCTTCTCCTTCCCTCTACTTCTTCCTCCCATATCTCCTTCTTCTTCTCCTCCTTCCCCTTGCATGTACTCATTCCCTCCTCTTTTTCTTCTTCGCAATAACTTTCCTTATTCTTTTCTTCTTTCTCTCCTCCTCCTTCTCATCCTCCTCTTCTAATGTTTCCTCTTCCCTTTCATTTCACTTTATTGTCCTCTCCCCACTTTTTCCTCCTACTCCTTCATCATCTTATTCCTATCTCCTATTTTCTTCTTCCTCTCACCCCAATCCCAACCCATTCTCCCAACTAATATGTTTGTGCTACACACGTAATAATAAACTATTGTAACAAACCACTACTAAATAATCACATCGTACAGTGTGCTGCAGAGCACTAGCAGTCACCATTCTCGGCAGTGGGCAAAAATCAAAGTTCTGACCGATAGTTTCGCAGTGAACTTCCTAGCTAACAGAATCAATATTGTTTACGATTATTCCCAAGAGCCATCATTTCCTTTTGCTCTCCCTTTTGTGGGTTGTTAACAGGGTTATAAGAATGTGGCTGGGGGCGGGTGGGAAGACGCATCTCGATTTGTTGTTGTCTTCCGCGTGACCTCCTCTTCCTCCTCCTCCTCCTCCTACTACTACTACCACTACTACTCCTCCTCCTCCTCCTCCTCCTCCTCTTACTACTACTCCTCCACCTCCTCCTCCTCACACTACTACTCCTCCTCCACCTACTACTACTCCTCCTCCTACTACTACTCCTCCTCCTCCTCCTCCTCCTCCTACTCCTCCTCCTCCTTCACTTCCTCCTCCTTCACTTCCTCCTCCTCCTCCTCTGCCTCCACTTCTTCCTCCTCCACCTTCTACTACTACTACTACTCCTCCTCCTCCTCCTACTTCTACTACTACTCCTCCTCCTCCTACCACTAATCGTCCTCCTCCTCCTACTATTCCTTCCTACTACTCCTCCTCCTCCTCCTCCTCCTCCTCCTACTACTCTTCCTCCTCCTCCTCCTCCTACTACTCCTCCTCCTCCTCCACTTCCTTCTCCCATTCCTCCGCATACTACTACTACTACTACTCCTCCTCCTCCTCCACTTCCTCCTCCTCCCCCCTTCCTCCTCTACTTCCTCCTCCTCCTCCTACTACTACTACTACTACTGCTACTACTCTTCCTCCTCCTACTACTACTCTTACTCCTCTTCCTCCTCCTCCTCCTCCTCCTCCTCCTCCCTACTACTACTACTACTCCTCCTCCTACTACTACTCCTCCTCCTCGTCCTTCTCCTCCACCTCTTCCGCCTCCTCCTACTACTCCTCCTCCACTTTCTCCTCCTCCTCTTCTTCCTCCTCCTCCTCTTCTTCCTCCTCCTCCTCTTCTTCCTTCTCCTACAACTCCTCCTCCTCCTCCTTCTCCTCCTCCTCCTCCTACTACTACTACTACTCCTCCTCCTCCTCGTCCTTCTCCTCCACCTCTTCCGCCTCCTCCTACTACTCCTCCTCCTCCTCCTCCACTTTCTCCTCCTCCTCCACTTCCTCCTCCTCTTCTTCCTCCTCCTCTTCTTCCTCCTCCTTCTCTTCTTCCTCCTCCTACAACTCCTCCTCCTCCTACTACTCCTCCTCCTACTACTCCTCCTCCACTTCCTCCTCCTCCTCCTCCTACTCCTTTATCTTCATCCTCTCCTCCTTCTCCACTCTATCTTACTCTTGCTGTCCTCCAAACACATTTTCCTTTTGTCCTATGTCATCAGAAGGAACAGTAATGGCAAAGAAAAATCAAGAAAGATAAGTTATTGTTTTTCTTTGAGTTTTTCGCGTGTCTTAGTCGGTGTTTTTCTGTTCGGCTCGGTTCGCTCATTCTTAATCCGTTAATGCGTTTTGTCGTCGCGCAGTGGGCGGCGAACGTTCGTTCTATTTCTCGTCGATATTTTTGTTGTAGATCGACGTAAGTTTTTTCGTCGACTGAATTGTTTGACAGTAGGATTGTGAAGGAGAGAAAGATGGGGTTTCAGAGAAGAGATTCAGATTCAGAGATTATTTTTTTTATTCGTGTAATTAATTATGAGTGATCAATCTACATCAAAGTTTTATGCATCAAATTACTGAATGTTTAAGGAGGTATTTTAAGCAACATAACTAATTAGCATTACAACTTGAGGATGACTAACAACATATTATTTAATATATTAATAATAAAATTGGTTCATGTTTTCGTATTAAACATGTAAAATGATATTCGCTGAACGGATTTCTGATATAAATAAATTTATATTATTTTGATTAGTAACTCAAATATTGTAAAAAATGGACGATAATTTCAAAAACAAAGAATAATTTTCTTTGTAGTGGCGAAGATGATATTTTAAATTACTCCCCTTCCAATTACCTTGAAGTTCATTTTGAAACTTGTAAAAAGTTTTCTTTCAGTTCTTTTCATTGTTTAATTTATTGTAAGCATTCATTTTATTATTGTGTTTTATTTTATTATAGGCATCTGCTGTAAAACCTTTTTCAGGTTTAGCGGGACCATTTTGTAATGTCTTTTTATGTAATAAAATTGATTGATTGATTGATTGATTGTGGAAGGTATCCATAATGAATAATAAGACGAAAATTGGCACAACCACATTTATTTAACATATTGAGAAACTAGTTTAGGTTCTTAAACCATTATCAATCTCAAACAAACACAGAGTTTTTTTTTAAATTGGTAATGGTTTAACAACCGAAACTAGATTCTCAATATTTTTAATAAATGTGGTTTTGACAATTTCGTCTTATTATTCATCAAAAATAATAGCTACAGATGTGTAATATATTGATAGCTAAATAGATCTAATAAAAAGTTCATTACATTGTGCAGCAAAAATCTATAATAATTTCAATGGAGATGAAGTGAGATGATGATGATGATGATGATGATGATGAAATGGATGATGCTATGAGAATGGACTAAATAAATAATAATTGCTGCTTAGACTAATAATGAAAGTTGAAAACATGAATCTGAGTGAAGACACAAGTCCACTCCAACATTTTAAGCCCATATTCATGAACTTTTCTTCATTGTATCTTGCCTCAGGGGACTCTTAAAATGCCTATATAAATACTTCACATTTCAAGAGTCCCTCGATTCAAGATAAATTGAAAGAGCGTTCATAAATACATCCCTTGGCTTTCTTATAGCCTCACATTTTGTCTTCGTTTATTTTATTTTACCTTTGATAAGGATGAGGATAAAACAAGAATAGTATTACATTTAGTCTTCTTTTACACTCTTGGCCTTCAAGTTAAAACCTACGAGAAATAGTTTACCATAATGGTAAGGATGAGAATTAAACAAGGAAAGTTTGTTTGTTCCTTCTTATGGTTTGATGGTAAGCATCTTTTTGCTGTGAACAGAGAATTTATAATTTAGAATTTAGGTTGAAGGATTTCTGGGAGGTTTGCATTTTTTCAATGTATGCAAGTGAATGGTATCTTTGCGATTATTTTATTTGCTACTCATCAATATAAGACTTATCATGTATGAGAACATATTTAAAAAATAGCAATGAAAGTAATAAAAGAGTTATGGAAGATGGGAGAAAAGTAGAAAAATTCGAGAAAGTGAGAAAAAACAGTCGTTTAAGAAAACAAGAGTGTCTAATTTAGTGTGTCTTAAGAGTGTCGTCACAGTAGACGACTCAGCAGCGCTGCTGATAAGGACGTGACTCATTATCTTTTATTCCCAGTGCAAAAGTAAAAACCATAAAATTTCAGATATTTGAATTTTTTTAAATCTCATCATGTTTTATTTACTTGAGTGAGTTTTCTTGTAGCATAAAATTTGAGAATTTTATCAAATCTTTCAATTCTGCCAATATTCATCGAGCTTTAAATTAAATCGTCCATAAATCATCATCATCCAACTCATTACCCACGTACAGGTCTCTGACCTATGTGGGCTTCATCCTAAAAAAATCCTTAAATTTTATGCTACAAGAAAACTCATTTGAGTTAATAAAAACATGATGGGATTTTTAAAAAATCAAATTTCTGAAATTTCATGGCTTTTATTTTTGCAGTGCGAATAAAAGATGATCAGCAGCGCTGCTAAATCGCTGTGAAGGGATACGGCAGCGCTGCTCGGTCGCTACTAGTAGCGACACACCGGAAGTCGCCGAGACCCATAAAGTTGCGCAAAACGTAGTCGGAAGGGTTTTTCGACTTTTGCATTGAAATAATACAAGTTTCCTGTCTCTCTATCATCAGTCGCCTAATGATGTGAATGGTCACACAGAGTGTCTAGTCCAGAGAAAACAAGAGTGTCTAATTTTGTCGTTCATGTAGAACTACTTGCAATCTACTATTAATTGCTTGTATATGAATCTGAATAAAATGTATTGCTCCTTTTTCACAAAGAATAAAGTATTTGAAATTAAAAAGATTATAGTATTCAATTTAAAATTGCAATATTTGTGTGTAGTAGTATGGAGGGCTGCACAGGGGCGGATTCAGGATTTTTGTAAGGGGGGGGCGCACCCCAGGATTTTTGTAAGGGGGGTTACTGAATACCCTGCACAAAAAGGGGGTTCGGGGTACTGGCGATAACGAACTTGCATTTTACACCAGCACTTAACTTTTGTAAGTAGTATTAGACGCGTTTAAGGACCTGAGTCCTATTCTCAGTGAATAGAGAATAGAAACTACTATACAGAGTACACTACATAGAGTATACAGAGCGAAACTGAGTAGGCCTATATATACTCTGTTTGCTGAAGATGGTACTCGGGTCTTGAAACGCGTGCGTTACTACTCACAAAAATGTAAGTACGTTTAATGCAAGTTTATAATTATAATTAACATCGATATCTTTCAGGTATAAAATCTATGTATTTGAAATTAATAGTAGTCATGCATAAAGTTTAAGATTATTTTAAAATAATTAACACAAAACACCAGGAGACCAAGTTAAAGTAAATTTCACCTTCATTGTTTCAGTAAGAAAATTAGAGCTGGCTTACTTGAAACTATTCCCATTCCCCTATGTTTGATAATTTATCTTTCCCGAGTTGGGCTACCGTACAAAAAGGGCACCGTAATTGAAAATTTCCCTTGAAACGGGTTTTGGGATACCCCCTGAAACTTTTTGAAAAATGAAACAATTCCCCTGGAACCACATTTTAAGCGATTATGTGTCAAAGTACATTTCATCAAGCTCTCGCGTTATTGTCAAAGTGTTATCCAGGCCCTCATTGTTTTAGTAAAACAATTAAAAAATACAGGTATTTATACTCTGCTCTTTTTGATCCTCCACCTTTTCTGATTATGGTAATGTACATACTAGTGAGCCCAACAGGCTGGAGAACTCGCTTGCAAACAACTCATTTGGGAAGCTTATCGTAGGGGAAGGCAAAAAACGAAAAACGGCTGTTTAGAAGATACTGATTAAGATAAAATTCACAAGACTTCTATCATTTGAAGTTCAAGTTCATCGTTGCTATTAAACTAACTGAAATTACCCACCAATAACTTTTATTAATTTTAAACACTGAAAATGCCCCGTAATTCTTTAAACCAACCCTCCTATATAACAATTTACTTCTATTTTCACTTTAAACCCTTTCCCCTAATTTGATCAAATAATTCTTATGTAAAATAATAAAATACGGATACAGATTTATTTTCCACACAAAATACCTACTGTACCCATATACCTATATATCAGGACAATGGAATTAGTGTATCTATAGAGTAGATATATTTACCACATGAAAAACAGCTGTTTATACATATCCATATTATCAGGGCAATGGAATTAGTATATCAGCTGATGGAGATTCTATAAAAAGCCTGATCGCATTTATTCGCCTACAGCTGATGATAACTCAAAATATAATTATTTTGAAATCTATTGCGAATTCCATATGGTGAAAACAACTATTTCCTATATAGTAATATATATTATATAGATATATTAATGAAGGGCGGGGAACCTATTATTTTGTTTCGCCTCAAAAAGGATGAAGGATCGGGTAAATTTCATTGGCAAACGGACTTGATCTGTATTAAGGTTCCAAGAATATGTGTTTGAAATTTTAAGTTGATTGGTCAAAGCGATCGAAAGTTATTGTCGAACATACAAACCCACAAACATACAGACAAAGCTGCGAGCCTCCAGTCACAAGTATAAACTAAGAACTCGCTACGCTCGTTCAACTATACTTGAAAATTTCTTCTAAAAGGAGAGTTTGGGGTCGCTCGTTCAACTATACTTGAAAATTTCTTTCTAAAAGGATAGTTTGGGGCTGCTCAATAAATACTTTTTCAAGTATTTTATTGAAGTTGGTTTTTTTTTAAAAAAAAAAATTAATCCATCTAATACCTCATTTTTATCGACTTTCTTTTTTTGTCAAATATTGTCTCTAAAGGCTTCGGAAAATTTATTTGTCTCTGGGGGATCTATTCACCTGATTCCCTTATAGCTATGCCAATGTGATGTTACATGAACAATGAATACATAAAAATTAATCGATTTTTAAAACGTAACATTACAAAAAAATTAAACCATTAGTACTCATTATACACTTACAGTTAGTTATACATACACACTAAATCATACAACCTACAACTATGCATAGTGAATCATTCAAATTAAAATGATGTTAATATTCAAAACTTAAATTTTCTTCTAATAAATCATGAAAAATTGCGGATAAATTTTGCGCCCCCTAACATGATGTGCCCTTAAGTACGGGGCATATTTATAAATCCATCCCTGGTGAGGGGACACCAAGTGGAGAAACCGCCGAAATAATCATGTCTACTTTTTTAAATAAATATGGCTGATGACAATATTATTTTACAGTAGTCTGGATATCTACCATAACATCACTATCAACAATACAAATTGGATTATTGTAAAAGGATGTTAAAGAAAAATAACGATTTCAAATCGGTTGGATTACTTAAGGGATGTATAAAGTATGTAAAGACATATCACTTTTCACTGGCATTAACCATAAAATATATTTTCACACTTCCTCAAGGGGGGGGGGGGGGGCGCCCCCCCCCCCCCCCCAGCTGGATCCGCCCTTTGGGCTGCATTTAGCATAACAATTTCAAAAGTTTTATGGGACAAGAACAGAAGTTGAAAATGAATGGTTGGGTGTGGGGTAGGTTGGAAAATAGTGTAAGAGATCGTAGATGATGTATATGTATATTATGCATTGTATATGATGTTTAGTAGATGCATCATAGATTATACATTTAAGTTTTGAGTATGCATTGTAGATGATGCATAGTATTGTTACAAAAGCAAGCAAAGCAGTTATTTACGCACATAGAACTACGTTGTTCTACATACATCATTCCATTTATGGTGGTACGTGCCTTGAAACCCAATCTGCGTTCTCTTGCTTTTCACATGTCTTTGTCACCCTTATTCTTCAAGTCTGCAACTCTCTCACTCAATTGAATTTCTCGAGATTTCTTCAGACTTCCTGAACAATCGAGTACTATGTTCCAAGCATTCTTGAAGCTTCGAGAAGCCGCCAATTCTTGGAATTATACAACTGCAACAGCTATATAAAGAAGTCCTCGTGAACAAGCTAGCTTCGTTTTACAAACCTGCGTGACAGATTGTGTTACAGATCTCGTGAGAGAGACAGTCCAGTGCAAGTGGAGCAAACAGTGCTTGATTCCAGTGTCAAGTTCAGAGACAAGTGTTTACTGTTTGTGCAGCTTACTAATAGTTTAAAGACTGTGTTAAGTGATATTATTTGGGACTGCCAAATTTATTTATTTATTTGGTGAAATTATTACAATCAAGTAAAAAACTACAGGCATTTGCCCAAAACAGTTCAAATTACAAATTTGTCACATAAATAGTCCAAATTAGGTTATGTCCATAGGTTGTGTTCAAATTTCTGGTTCCATCAAATATTTCCACTAAAAAAAGTAGTCCGACAGTAAATGATCAATTTGAATGGTTGATAAAACCGAAAAACACTACATAACACAAATATTTCAAGAATATTGAAATTAAATTGATAATTTTGAGCCGGAAATTCTCACAACCTCTAGGAGCTACTACAGCTGTTTAATGACGAATTGGACTGTGTTTTGTAAGTGATTAGTTGCTCTTTTTATCATTTCCTTCTACATTATTGTACAGTTTATTGGACTCTTGTTTCTTTTATTATTGATCAGCCTGCAATTAATTATTTATTGATTCTTGTAAATAATTACTGAAAATAAGTATTAGCCTGTCATTTGTTGATCTTTTTTCTTTATTAATTGAACTTACAATAATTAGTGTGTGTAAATAGACTAATTTGTGTAAATAAAGTGCAAGTGTGAACTTCAGTGTTGTGTTGCCAGCCTTATTTTAGACATTAAAACCCGTAACAGAATTATAATGTATAGTAGATGATGTAAGTGTGTAGGAGTGATGTCTGTTTTTCCCGTTGGCCAAATTAGTCTGCAGTTTCTTGAAGAACGTCATTAGCCCTCCCTTCTCTGTCTTTCTTCCCTCTCAATCAATCCCTCTCACACACACTCACTGTCTCACACTCTTTCACTCCCTTCTTTCGCACACTCTCCGACACGTATTGTCTTTTCTCTATTGTCAAGACTGCGGAATAAGATCAATAATCTCAAGTGCCTTTCCGACTCTCTTGGCGGCTCATTGTATCTCTCTTGTGAGTGTGTTTGTACTAAGAAGACCCACCGCCACATCTTTCCTCCCAATTTCAATTGTTGTCCAACCTCTTTTATGTGTGTAAATGCTCACGTTTGTGTTTGTCAAGATATACTCTACTTCCGTCCTTGTTGCTTTTAAATCAAACATTTCACTATTGTAAGCAATAATTACAGTGGAAACAATTACTCTGGGCGCATGGCTCTGGTTTCACTACTAGCCATCCTGTAAAAGTTGGCTAGTTGACCTTGAAGACATTGCAGCGTCTCACGGGCCACATGTTTTTAGAAATGAGCGAGAAACACTCCCCTCTCCAACCTGTGCCATGGCTGACTACCAAACGGCCGCGCGCCCAGACTAATTGTTTCTACTGTACTATGAGAACACAAAAAATGAATATGTTAAAAGATGTGAGAATAGACAATCTATTGTAAATACAGTTATCCTCCATTTACAATGTTTAGTCGAGTGTCGTAGCAGGTATCTGTTCAATCAGAGATAAGCTACGAAACTCCTGGACGTTCTTTGTAAGGGTGACCGATTGGATTGGCCAGCAAAAACGTCTCTTTTCTCTGCTGTAAAATCACTTCTCAATGGTTCGGAGCCCACCTAAAACTGAAAGTCCAACTCATCAATCACCATCATCCAATTCATTACCCACGCACAGGTCTCAGACCTATTTGGGCTTCATCTTCCGAAAAGAAAATGTATAAAATGTATCATCAAAACATTCAACATTTTTATTAAATAAATTTTCCCTAAAATTATATTCACTTTCTTTGCACTATTGGACAGTTTTAGTGCTTCGTTTTTAAATTGAACATCCAAATTAATATTCATGTTTTGGAAAGAATCAGGAGTTGTACCTCAAATTGAAATTTCTAGTTGAACTTGGCCATAACCTAAAATTTGGAATTATTTTTAATTGAAAATTTGTAAATAAAGCAGTAGTGGGCTGTGCCTGTTGTATATTTACTTGATTGTGTTCTGTAATATATAGATAAATAATGAATGTCCCGTAGGGACAAAAAATTGTCTCTTAAATTTCAATTCTAGCCTCTTGTGATAATTATGTGATAAAAAAACAGGTCGAATTGAGAATCTCCTTCTGTTTTGGAAGTCGGTTAAAAAGTGATAATCATGAGAACACTTATAAAGAAATCTGTAAAGAAATGTGCAATCTGTCGTACATACACAGTCAACCCTCTTGTATAACGAACTTCCAAATAGTGAAATCCTCTATGTAAAGAATTCTTTTATGGTGTCCCTTGACATTGCAATCTTTGCTAGACGTCCTCTTTATCAACGAATCTAGAATGAATTTTTAGCTTGTATAATTTTTTTTGCACAGTTTCAATTGTTTACAAAATTTTCCTGTTGAATAATGTACTGCATTGTGTGGTTTTGGGTGAATACATTTTTTTTTTTGAAACCACAGACGAAATACAACTAATCAAAAAGAACATTTTTCTATTGATAATTATAGACTACTAGCTGGCCCGACGCGCTCTCATAAAAAATTCTTGATTTTATTATTTGTCACCTCCCACTGAGGTTACATTTAAAATTTCAACCTTCTAGGACTATTAGGGGAGAAGTTACTCCTAAGGCTCTTCCAGCTGATCAGAGAGGCCTCCTTTGTTGTTTTCTTACACAGTAAGACCTTACTCTCCACCTCTCAATGAACATTTTCTCAAATTTAAACCTTCCACAACTATTAGGGTAGAAGCTAGGTTTTTTATTTTATTATTCGCCACCTCCTACTGAGAATACATTTCAAATTTCTAACTGCATTGGTTAACAGATGTCATCAACCCGGCATAATAATAATAATAATAATATCGTGTGACGTGGCTGGCTCAGGTCTGGTGTCAGAGTTATCAGGTCGCACCTGAATAAGTTCAGGGCCTCCAGTAACTAGGGCCTCTGACGTGACTTAATTACATTTCATCATACCCAGTCATATGTTTCCTACATACTGCAAGGCTCCGACTGGACTGTATCCTACATGCAAAGTTTTTGCGTTCCAGACAGCGTAAATAACGCCGCTAAGGGGTCTGCCATATGATTAAAAACGGTTGACTTCTATCAGCTGTTCCTTTAAGTTGTTTGGCCGGCAAGTTCAGTAGGAAGCTGGGCATTCACGTTCCAACTTGCAGTACCACTTGCAGTACTGCTAGTAGTACTGCTAGATGGATAGTCGACTCCACTCACGCTCCTACTTACAATCCAACTTTATTCCTAATCAGCTGTGAACGTCGCTCTTGAGCCGAAAAATGTAACCGAAGTTGCCCGATGTTACCCGAACTTACCCGAAGGTCATGCACTGACTGAGATAAGATGGACGACTTTGATCCGACTGCCCCACACACGCTCCAACACCGTCGACATTCGTAAGTCGTCCCTCTAGTGGTCCATCTAGTCGTCCATCTACAATTCCAACCATCCAACAAGCCCATTCACGTTCCGTTTTCGGATCCAACCTTGAAGGTTGGACTGCAAGTGGTACTGCAAATCGGAACGTGAATGCCCAGCTTTAGGTGAATGATGATTTGCAAAACACACAAACAGCTTGTCCATCGAAACAGCGTGTACAGCAGATCGAAAAATTTAAAATTATTTTCCATATGATTAAAAGTAAAGTACATGGCTAGCTAGCTTACTGGGATAAGCTAGCTAGCCATGTACTCGTGTTTTGCATAGGAAAAACTTTAACCCCCTAAAAACACCCCTAAAATTGCGAATTTAGAAAAATCCTTTCTTATTGCACGGTGAAATCCTATAAGGATTGTTCATACGAAATTTCAAGTTCATAGGCCTAATAGTTTTGGCTCTGCGTTGATGAGTTAGTCAGGGTATCATCCTTTTATAGATAGAGATTATAATTAATATGATAATTTATAATGATAATTGAGCATATTTCTACTAATGATTGATGAAAAAATCTCGTTGAACAGACAAATCCTGTCTCAGCGGACAAAATTTGTAAGTTCCTCTATCTTCAAAATAGGAAAAGAATGATGTCAACTGATGATTGATTCATTTCGCGTTAATTTCAACTAGAAAATTTGTAGATGAATGATGAATTTGCAACTTGTCATCTATGGAGGTAAGTGATTGGTTACTGCTGACGTCTCTTTCATCGGCCTCTCCCTCCCTCCTCACCGTACCCATCTCTCACCCTCTCCCCCCTTTTCCAACCTGACAAATCATTGCAACTACACTTCCCTGCAATTTATGCCACATGGTGCTCGGGTATTGTTCAGTTTAGAGCGTTGAGTGTGTGTGAGTGAGAGAGAGTGAGAGAATTGAGAGAGCGAGAGAGAGAGAATAGTGAGAGAGAGAGAGAGAGATATATATATTGTGAGTGAGAGACAGAAAGATAGAGAGAATATATAGAGTGAGAGAGAATAATAAACAAAGAAAATTTGAGTGAGTGAGCGAGAGAGAATAATATATAGAGAGAGATTGATTGATTACTCTATTCATACAAATAATAATTCAACAGTTACAAGTATAAAATACAATATATAGGCAACGCCAAGTATTATTACATAAAATATTATTAGTCACGCATTACAATAACTGTTTATCTATATAAAAGCATGAAATCACGACTGAAAATGCGATTATAAAAAACTTGGTATTGCATTTGCATGAAAAGGCGAAGTTAGGGAAGATATCCTTCTCTTACACTTAACCTAATAAAGAGAGATTGATTAATTGAATGATTTTTATTATAATGCCAGGTCTTGAAAAACCTATTGCATTTAAACGTACATTACAAAATAATAATCAGTTCACACTTGATACAAAATTTAAGTAATTAAATTTATACATTTCAAATATTCCTATGCTAATAATACAATAAAAATAATATGAGAGTACACTATATTACTATTGTTAATATAAGACAAAATAGAACTAGAGTGTACTAATAATCAAATAAATTAAGAAAAGAAAATAATATTCAAAATAGAAAGGTAAGATAAAAGAAACATAAAGAAAGAAGAAGACTGAAGAAGAAAGGTGAAAATGAAGTGGAGGTGAAGGAAGAAAAGAAAGTGGTGAAGGAAAGTAATAGATTATAAGATGAAGATATAGAAAGAAAATCATCCATAAGACTATAATTGATTGTTATTACTTGATAATTAAGTTATGGAAGAATAAAGTATATGACATGATACAAGTGAAGGAGGAACTGTTAGTAGATTGATATACTGATAGTATTGATGTGATAAATTCCCACACTTAATTAATTTAAAATAATTAATTTAATAAATCCAGTACTGAATCCCACTCTTCATGCTCGGTAGTTGCTGAGATACTGAAAGAGTCTTTTTTTAAAAAAGGTCAAGGAGCCAGATAGAATAATATTTTCGGGAAATTCATTCCATTCTCTTGAGGCTGTAACCACAAAGGAATTGTTAAAAATTCCTGTACGATGCAAAGGTATTTGAGAGGGAGTGAGAGTCAGAGAGTGAGAGAGATAGTGTTAGTGGGAGTTAGAGTGAAAGAGTGTATGAGGGGTGAAAGAGAAGTGAGAAAGAGAGGGGAGGAGAGGGAGTGAGAGTAGTGAGAGAGGATGGGGAGAGAGAAGATGGAGTGAGAGAATGGGTGGGAGCCAAATTTCCAGCAGTTAGATGAGTAGAAGTTGGCTGAGGGTTTTGCTTGTTACCGATAAGCTTACCATCATTAATATTCGCTAATTTCCCGTCCGATAGATAGCCAATGGCAGGCTATCGATTTCAAAACGGGTCCAGTATGTTCACTTTGCTGTTTTGTCAACAGCCACGTTCGGAAAAATTGTCCACTCATGGAGATAAATGAATGGCTAGATTCCAGTCACGTGATATGTTAATACAGTGGTTTGAGCATGTAGTTTTAGGAGTGGCTTCTTAAGGCCTATATTTATGAATCTTCCTTGAGGATTTAGGGACTCAAGAAATACTTGAACCCGTATTCACGAACCCACCATGCGAACCCACCAAGGCAAACTTGAAAAGCATCCTTTTAATAGGCGTTTCAGGATTTTCTTCAGCTAAGGAGCCTCAAGGTAGCTCATGAATACTTGCCTTAAAAAGCTGCTCTTTACACTATGTAAACCATGTATTGAAATATTACCTGACTAGAATCTAGCCATTCATTTATCTCAGGCCTTAAAAGCATTAGCCAAAAAGGCTTTTTAAACGTCCTTGAGTTGAGGAATCCTCAAGGAACGGTCATAATTATGTGCCTAATTGTGGCACACTTCACTTCCTTAACTCAAGGAACATTGAAAAACATCCAATCGAAAGGCTTTTCAAGTCTGCCTTGACTAAAAGGATCCTCAAGGGAGGCTCATGAATATGTGCTTAATTGTGGTACACTCCACATTCTCAACTAAGGAACATTCAAAAGGCTCGTTAATTTTTTTTCCAAATTAAATTCATTTATTGCCAACATTTTCTATATAACAATAATGTACATTTTCCAGTATTATATTTGACACCGTTAACCAAGCATTCTCCCTTAATTAAATCAATCATTAAGCAAGGCGATAGATTTAGAATTAAAATAAAGGAAGAATTGTTAAATATATGTGTATACTTAAATGAGGAATTTCACGCTCATTATGACATGCAAAACAGATGACAGAGTTTTATTTTAATGACTTAAATTCATTGACAAATCTATATACCCCTTTACCCCTGTAAAGCCCCATACCCCTGTGGATGAATATAAATAATAATTCTCCCTCAAGTAAAAACGTTCATAAATGTTACCTAATTGGGTAACACTTCATGATTCAGACAAATTTTATTTAATTCATGGTTTAGTTTAGTTTTTATGACCATATAGTTTTTTATGATCGTGTTTTTTTTAAGAATCATAGTTTTTAATTCATGGATCCAGCGATTAACATTGATTGCATTGTTAGCGCTTGGATGGATGGCATTTCGATATCTTGAATTGTTCTCTCTAAGCTGGATAATGCTGATTAGTTTCAGGATTTTGTAATATAAAAAAAATTAGTTTGGCAAGAGTAAAACAATAGTGAGTCTCCTACTAAGGAAACATTCCAGAGCGATCCCAAATGGACAGTTTGTGGTAGTATTTTTAAAAAAAATTGCGGATGATGCCCACATTAGTCCGGAGACATGTGCGTGGGTAATTAGGTGAATGGGTGAATGATGAGAAACATCCATGGCTTGAATGACATTCGAACCGAATCTGCGAACCGGCTGTAGGAACGAAGTCAGCCTGAGCCCCTTAGTAATTGTTGTTATGTACTACAGTGTTATATTATCTTATCACAGACAAGCGCTCCAACCAACTAAGCTACCAGAGCCTTCCTACCTTCCTTCCCCAGTAAAATTTAGATTTTGGGAGGAGGGGTCATGACCCCCATCACCCCCCCCCCTTGGGACCCCTTTCGGTATATTCCCTTTTCCGATAACTTCCTTATTTTCCATTCTGTGTGAAGTTATGGTTTAATAGAAGATAATGTGGTATATTTTATGTTTATTGTTTTGTAACAGACTAAAATTTAATAATTCACCTTCAAGTAGACATTAAAAGTTTTGGCCACCCATTAAAAGTTATAACTTGTCAATTGTGTTATATTTTTCATTTTTGTATTTTTTTGGAGAAAAAACAATTTCAATTGGCCTTGGGTGAAACGGCCTTCTAAAATACATCAACAATGTTTGAAAATACTCAGTCAAATCATTTTGAAGAGATAAGTAGTTGTGAATTTCTTCTATCAAGGAAACACGAAATTTTCATTCCATCAGAACAAGATGGCGTTACTCTTGAGTATTTTGTGTGCTGCTCATAGCCGACTATGAATGACGAAGATTTATTATTAGAACAAAGCTAGATAAGGGACCTTGACACAGTGTGGGAACATCCAGTGGATCGAACGGCAATTTAAATGTTCTCATAATCAAGTTGAGTAGTACAGTAACAGGAAAATTTCATCGGCTGCTTTTATATACCTGTAGAAGATTCACTTTTTACATGCATGCAGTACTGCTGAAATTCATATGTTCATCCTTTAAACAAGTCTTGCAATAAATATTTCAGTTTGCTATGAATTATGATGTAATACATAATGCTGATAAGTTGGTTTACGTCAGGGTACAGATTTTATCCACGACTACGTTATAGAGTAGATGTAAAGTAATATCATAGCAGCTGACTTTATTCATGCCTAATCTAAACCAATGCTTAATGAAGCTATTGTAATATTGGTGTAACTTGTCAAACAAGCTCTAAATCAATCAGAATTCAGTATTTTCCCCATTCAGTGTCGTAAAAAGCGTTATCAAAATCTCGCAAAAACTGATTTGATCATTTCGCAATCAAATTGAGTTTGAATTTGATTTTAAATCCACAGCCAATCATCAACAATTAGGCATTCTAATTTATGTCAAATTGATAAAGTTCCCAAATAATTGGTGTGTAAAAATAAGTTATTGTTAGTCATAGATAAAATAGTGGCCTGGATTTATTGTTCCATGACGAACTGCGTTGTTAATATTAACTTGTTTTGTGAATTTAACGACTTGCAGTCAATCACATCAGTCATTTGACTGCAAGTCGTTAAATTCACAAAACAAGTTAATAAAATAGTGTTTGCAATAATGGGGGCCACCATCTGTCCGACTTTCCATTTCCTCGAATATAATACCATTTGTCAGACTTTTCTACGACTTGTCAAAAATTAAGAAAACTATGCGTTACCACTTGACCGAAAAACCACTTCCCCGAATATACCACTTGCCCGACTATCACATGACAACTCATAAGGTCAGAAACCATTTTCCCGAATCTACCACTTGCCCGACTCTACCATTTGTCCGACTCGACTGTAGCGCATTCTATCGGAGTAGTTTATTACGTCACAGTGTATTAGGCCCAACCGAAAATATCGTGTTTTTTAATTCATACACTATCAAATGTTTACTTTTCGTTATAATTGATAATTAGAATCTGCTGTGATGGTGTGGAGTAGGGGTAGTGAGTATAATATGAGGTAATGGTTTGTGACATTGGAGGCATTCAAAATACCGGCATGACGCGTAACAGCGTATCGGCAAATCAGCCAATTACCAATTAATTAGCAGGGTCGTGCGAGTGGTATATTCAGAGAAATGGTTTCTGACCTTATAAATTGTCATGTTTTGTCGGGCAAGTGGTATATTCGCGCAAATGGTTGATCGGACAAGTGGAAGCACGTAGTTTTCTTCATTTTTGACAACTTGTACAAAAGTCGGACAAATGGTATATTCGGGGAAGTGGAAAGTCGGACAGAAGGTAGTGACCGTATTATATTTAGCCTTCATGCCCTTCGTGCGATGTTTAGGACATTCGCTTCGCAAGTTACCTAAATTACATCTTTTTTTTTGTCTTAGAAGTGGTAATACAACTTTATACCACTACGATGCATTGTTCATTATTTTTACTTTTCTCCCAAGTTCCAAACTTCTTACACAGACTTACTGGTATTTGTTCCATGACAAAAAAGGACCAGCAATAGCAACTTCAATGCTGTTGTTTATAGTGGTAACGAGGTAACTTTTATCGCTTCAGATGCACCAATCAGATTTTATTTTGCTATAGCAGATTTCCATCAAAACTTTTCAAGTAGCTTATTAGATGAGGAAAGTTTTGTTGGCGAATATAGAGAAACGGCTGGTAGCTAGAGCGCTTGTGCTTTCTTGTCTCTTATACAGGTTTTCACTGCATTCTCAAAGTTTTTAACATACCTTTCACTGTTCAATTTTAATAGTACTTTATGCAGCGATTGTATTATGACTGCCTATTAAGCCACAAGTGATATGCAGGTTAGTTGTTAGGTGTAAGCTACCTAAACATCTCTCGAGTGGCTTTTAAGGCTGTGCGCAGGGTTTTTGGTCATATTTCTTTTCGAAGTTTCTTGTACTGAATATTATTAGGGCTTTGGAATGCTATCTATTGCTGTGAGGAACAATTGTTTTCTTCTATTATTTTGTGAAATATGGGTTCAAAGTTGAAATTTTTCGGTTTTTGGGGGTAATTGATCTACCCTGAAAGTAAGTTTAAACTTTTGAAAATTTTTCATAACTAAAAGACACATAAAATGAACATATTTCTTATTTCAATATAATTTTTTTGAAAAATTGAAAGTTTTACACATTTAAGAAATGTATTTTGAAAAACTAATCGCTTGATTGGAGTAAAAAATATTCCTGGATTTCTTGTTCCATTACAATCTGCGTTGTTAATATTAACTTTTTATGGGAAATTCAAGGACTTGCAGTCAATTTTAATTGAGAATAAATGATATTTTTACTCACTTCACGCCAAACGTTTTCGAGTCTTGGAGACTCATCTTCAAAGGTGAGGCACCACGGCTCGAAAAAGTTTGGCCTAAAGTGAGTAAAAATAACATTTAATCTCAATTAAAATTGAATGCAATTCGTTGAATTTACCATAAAAAGGTACCGCTTACCTTTAAAATTTACCGTAAAAAATATGTCATTTTATTCCTGGTGTCTTTCAGTTACAGAAAATTTATCAAAATTTTAAATTTTAAAATCACTCTTAGGTGAGATCAATTGCCCCCAAAAACCGAAAAATTTCAACTTTGAACCCCTATATTACACAAAATAATTAATTTAGGAAAAAACTTTTTCTTACTGTAATAGATAACATTTCAAAGCCCTAATAACGCCCAATACAATTTTTTTTTGAGGATGAAGCCCACATAGGTCTGAGACCTGTGCGTGGGTAATGAGTTGGATGATGGTGATTGATGAGTAGGACCTACAGTTTTAAGTGGGTTCCGAACCACCAGGAAGTGATTTTACAGCAGAGAACAGTGTCTTTTTTGCTGGCCAATCTAATCGGTCACGCTTACAAAGAGTGCCCAGGAGAACGCAGCTTATCTCTATCTGATTGAACAGATACCTGCTACGGCTCACGGCTATCACTTCCTAATAAACTTCGAAAAAAAATTATACACAAAAACCCTTTAATCTTGATAATAGCCTCATCATGCAACCGTTTTGATTTGGCATGAATAAAGTCAGCTGTAATGACATTGAATTTTTAACTGGAATAACTACTTTATAACGTTGTTGTAGATGAAGTATACTTGAGCAATGGATTTTAATGTACTGTTCATTTTGTAATTGGTCTAATAGTTATGTAATCTTGACATTCGAATTCATAGATAAAAAATAAACAATTTTCGTATAGATGATCAATGCGGCTACACAAGGATCCAACAAGTTTTCTAATGAAAACAATAAAAAATGTAGTAATTGTTAATTTACTTGAATTCGTAAAATATTCAAATCTAAATAGGTTAAAATATTTAGGGTTACGGTGAAAATCAGTGCTCAAAAAAACTTTCAAGAATCATTGATACACGGCCGTAATATTGTACGTTTTATAAAGGCGCAGAGACTCAGGTGGTTTGGGCATATCTGCAGAATGAGTGAAACCCGAATGCCCAAAATAATCTGCAAAGAAAAACTTCGCTCAAGAAGGAAGAAAGGCAGACCAAGGATAAGATGGGAGGATGAAATCAGAGAAGATATCTTAAAGATGGGATATAGAGGAAGGAGAGGGATGGTTGGCTATAGAGATGCTTGGAGGGTTGTAGTGGAGGAGGCCAAAGCTTATATTGGGCTACAACTTTAAAATGTTTCTCATTTTCTCAATATTTATTTTAACTATTATTTTAGTTGTCAACAATTGATCGTTATCATTATTGAATGTTGTTGTTTTTTGTTCATTGCCGGTCATTAAATGAACTTATTTCCATGAGAACAAATATTGTTCAATATTATCAACGATTAAGATATTATTGGAAAAGTTTATCTGTGTAATAGATGTTTGCTAGGAGATAAAATCTTTTTTCTGTGGTCAATCTTCTATATATATAAAAATGAATGTCTGTCTGTATGTATGTATGTATGTATGTGTGTTCCCTATAGACTCCAAAACTACTTGACAGATCGGCATGAAACTTTGGGAATATGTTTTGTGAATATTGGGGATGGTTTCTGACCATAAATTTCAATAGGGGAGCTAATAATAATTATTAATTAAACCATTTTATAGACCTAACCTACTGAACTTGCCAGCCAAACAGCTGATATAAGTCAACAGTTTTTATTCATATGGCAGGCCCCTTAGTGGCGTTATTTACGCTGTCTTTGAACATCAAAAGACTTTGCACTTTTCATGTAGGCTACCATGCAGTCGGAGCCTTGCAATATGTAGGAAACATACGACTGGGTATGATGAAATGTAATTATGCCAGGTTGATGACATCTGTTAACCAATGCAGCTAGAAATTTGAAATGCAGCCTCAGCGGGAGGTGGCGAATAATAAAATAAAAAACCTAGCTTCTACCCTTATAGTCATAGGAGGTTTAAATTTGAAATGTTTCTTCATTCAGAGTTGGTGATTAAGAAAACAACGAAGCCTCTATGATCAGCTGGAAGAGCCCTAGGACTAACTTTTTTCCTAATTTGAAATGTAACCTCAGTGGGAGGCGGCGAATAATAAAATAAAGGAGAATTTTTATGAGAATGCAGCAACGCGCGTTGGGCCAGCTAGTATGTAATACAAAATAATGTTAAGCTCCCAACTAGATTTTTTTCGATATCTTTCTCTTATATACAATACAGTATTGACAAATTATTGCTCTTTCTCTAATATTTTATAATAAAGACAGCTTCGGCAAATCATTGGTAATATCTTCACCACAATTTACCGCCTCTATTAAATCTCTTTGAAGGCATTTTCCCACATAGTATTAATCGAAATAGACAAGGATATGTGGAAGAGATTAAAAACCATGTGATACAATTCCCCGGACTATATTATTTACATTTGTTTTTGAATTCTAATGTACATTATATCAACGTTATGGCGTGACTTTCTGTATTTATGGCGTGACATCCCTAAAAGGCCAGCCTATAAATTTACCGGATAATTGCCGGGTTTTATAACTTTCTGCTCTGAAGCTATTAAACATGTTATCGTATAAAAATACTATTTTCTTTTGTAATTCGTTTATGACAAAAGATGCGGACATTAAGACTGCTCTATCAAACTTTGAGGGAGAAAAGAGGTTGTAGTAGTTAATGAACCATAGCTGACTGATTTGCTGGTTACTGATTTTGACATATTGTACAACATATAAATAACACAAACACCTTTTTTTGAGGATGAAGTCCACATAGGTCTGAGACCTATGGGTAATGAGTAGGATGATGGTGAATGATGCGTTGGACCTACAGTTTTAGGTTAGTTCCGAACCACCGGTAAGTGATTTTACAGCAGAGAAAAGTTTTTTTTTTGCTGGCCTGATTTTGACATATTGTACAACAAATAAATAACACAAACACCTTTTTTTGAGGATGAAGTCCACATAGGTCTGAGACCTATGGGTAATGAGTAGGATGATGGTGAATGATGCGTTGGACCTACAGTTTTAGGTTAGTTCCGAACCACCGGTAAGTGATTTTACAGCAGAGAAAAGTTTTTTTTTTGCTGGCCTGATTTTGACATATTGTACAACAAATAAATAACACAAACACCTTTTTTTGAGGATGAAGTCCACATAGGTCTGAGACCTATGGGTAATGAGTAGGATGATGGTGAATGATGCGTTGGACCTACAGTTTTAGGTTAGTTCCGAACCACCGGTAAGTGATTTTACAGCAGAGAAAAGTTTTTTTTTGCTGGCCAATCTAATCGGTCACCCTTACAAAGAGTGCCTAGGAGAACGCAGCTATCTCTTATTAAACAGACACCTGCTACGGCTCACAGCTATCACTCCCCCCAAAAATATTTTATTGTAAAAAATAATGTATGTGAAATATTAACACTCAAAATAATGTAAAACTCAAAATAAATATTAACACTCAAAATAATGTATGAAATATTAACACTCAAAACAAAACAGTTTGGATTTCTTGTTCCATAACGATCTACGTTGTCAATATTAACTTTTTGCTGTAAATTTCAAACTGACTGCAATTCGTTAAATTTACAACAAAAAGTTAATAAAACAACAGTCTATCGACATTCCAGATTACCAATTTTTTTAGTTTTCTAAACGCTGTCTACTTTCACTTGAATTTTACCAATTTTTCTTTGTAACCGTCTTCTTTTGAAGCGAATGTGGGAGGGAAGAAGAAATAAATGATATTAAACTGAAAAAGGTATGTGTTTGGGGAGATGAAATGAAGGATAGTTGAGTAAATGAAAGAAAGTAAGTGTATTTGGAATAGTAACCTGATAGCGAAGGGTTGTCAACCTAATGCCCGATAATGTATGCTTTCTACCTTCACTTTCAATTTTGCCCATTTCTCTTTGCCATCCTGTTCTAGGCTGCAGTTCGATATCCCATCCACCAAAATAATCGCAGGAGTTTCGATAGCGGATGGAAGTATTGATACTGTCTTGCAAATCAACACACCTGTTCTGTATCATCCGAATGATACGAAACAACTGATAACGTGGTGCGTTTTATTTTTATGTTTATAATATTGTGAAGTTAACAATAATAAACTACATTTTGTTCACGATACGATTCCAGACATCAATTGATGTGTTAAAATTGCTGTTTCATACAGCAATTATGACACAAACCGTTTTGATACGCAAACCATTTGATATACAATTGCAATCGATGGTATGAAGTACCGGTATCGATATTGTCAAGTATCGAAACTCCTGCGATTATTTTGGTGGATGGGATATCGAAATGCAACCTTCTTTTTAAGCGAATGTTATAGGGAAGAAGAACTAAAGGATATTAAAGTGCAAAGGGAATGTGTGAGAGGAGATGAAATAAAGGATTTTCTTTGTAGTGGCGAAGGTGATTTTGTGGAACGTATCCATAATGGATAATAAGACGAAATTGTCACAATCACATTTATTAAAAATATTGAGAAACTAGTTTCGGCTGTTATACCATTATCAATCCCAATCAAACTAAAACTAAAGTACAGAGGCTTAATATATACTAAACATGGAATGATACTATTGGCTAAGCGAGGCTAACCTTCATTGAAGGTTGTGATTGGCTGACGAGTCGCAATAATTCTAGCCTAAATTTTTTTTAAAACGGTACTTGGTATCTTTCTCGGTTGACCTTGACTGCATTTCAGTGAGCTTCTATTTTAAATTGATTCAATTCTAGCTTAATTGTGTATTGTTCTTCTTTGTTGCTTTCTAGATGTTCACAATTTTTAGTTACTGATTTGACTCGTATTTTTGCTTGTTACTCCTCCCACCAGGGGGCGTGACTTGTCAGCCAATCACAACCTTCAATGAAGTTCAGCCTCTTTCTCGCTTAGTCAGTATACTAGCAGCTACCCGTCCTTCGTACGGATTATGTTTAGAAATATGACTAAATATGTTTCGGCTTTTTTGATAGCAACGATCATGAAGTTGTTAGCAGCTTAGTAAACAACTTAGAACGTAAACAGTTCAGTGACAGTAGTTATCAGAGAGAATATTTGAGAACAGCTGATTGATATATCATCATAAATTACGTGATTTGTTCTTATGTGGTAATAATAGTGCTACCTGGCGAATTTCCAAGAGCCTAGCACAAACCGCACCTTCCTAAAATGTTAATTTTTGTTTTGATAAATTTAAATTAGAAAATTTTGTTTTTTTCCAACAAAGAAATAATTGATGAAACATAAGATGAGCTTTGATTCACCAGTCATATGCTTCCTAAAAGACTGCAATGCTCCGACTACACAAGTCTTCAGACAGCGTAAATAACGCCGCGAAGGGCCAACCATTCAGATTATATTTGAGAACAGCTGATTGATAAATTACGTGTTCTTATGTGGTAATAAAACTTAGAAGAGATGTATCCAAAATCGCACAATACTTGGTTTGTAAACGTTTATTATTCTGCTAAAAAAAGTTAATTTAGTTTTTTATAGCTAGACATTCTTAATAAGGTTTTCAATACTGATAAATAACTTAAATCCCGATCGATGCTCTCGTTTTCAGGAGAAGGCCGCGTAAAATGTATCCAAAATCGCACAATACTTGGTTTTTAAACGTTTATTACTCTGTTAAAAAAAAAGTTAATTTAGTTTTTTATAGCTAAAGACATTGCCAATAAAGTTTTCAATACTGTTCAATAACTAAAATCCCGATCGATGCTCTCGTTTTTGAGAAGAAGGCCGCGTAAAATGCCTCTGGGGCCGTGACAGACAGACAGAAAGTGAGATAAGACTATTTTCGGCTTATTTAATGTATAAAACGTAAAAATAACCAAAAAATATACAATTCTGATAAATGTACAGACAAAACTCTAATTTTATTTATATACAGCTACTCTGTACTTCAGTTTTAGTTTGATTGAGATTGATAATGGTATAACAACCGAAACTAATTTCTTTTATTTTTAATAAAATGTGGTTGTGGCAATTTCGTCTTATTATTGAAAAAAGGATATTAAAGTGAAAGGGGAATATGTCAGGGAAGAAGAAATAAATGATATTAAAATATAAAGAGAATGAGTGAGGGGAGATGAAATTAATAAAGGATATTAAAATAAGAAAATAATGGATGGGGAAGATGAAATAAAGGATAGTAAAGTAAATAAAAACGAATAAGTGTGTGTATTTGGAATAGTTAGGTTATAGCGAAGGGTTGGATGATGGATAAATGGATGGATGTTGTGACATTAAGCCCGATAATGTATGTTTTTACGAGAATTGCGTGCATGCTCTATTTAGATGGCATGCCGACTATTGCGAATGGATGTCAGGAAGACGAGCAGAGAAAGAGAGAGGGAGAAAAGAAAGAGACAGATAGAGAAGGAGAAAGGGAAGAAGAAAGAGATAGGGAGAAAATAAAGAGTGCAAGAGTGGGAGTGCAATTATCGTTGTCACAAACTGTCCCGCTCGTTTAATTTACTAGTTAATTACACTGTTTTAGGAGTGTTTCTGTATGGTTGGGAGAGGTATGGGAGGTTGATGAACAGGCGGTGGAGGAAATGGTGAATGATGAGGAAGGTGGGTGGGAGAAAGGGTGGTGATAGTAGCAGCCAAAAGCTATTGAAGGGTGTAATAGACATTTGAAAAGTATGCGGTTCCTCTGTCTAAATATAACAGCGCTGATCTTTGCGTTCATGTTCGAATCTAATTATCGTCATTGAGTTTTGACCGTAATTATTATTGTTTTATAGGGATTCTAATCAATTTTGTGAGGTTAAATGTGGGACAGTTGTCAGATAACAGTATTTAATAGCTTTTTATAATTATTTGATTGCTTATTTAATTATGTAAAGCAAGGAAGTCGTAGGAAAGAGATTTAGATTCTGAAACGTTCTCCTTGAAAAATGTTGATATGATTCTGGAAAATTAGAAGAAAATTTTATTGTTCATGATGCCCACATGAGTCCGAGACTTGTGCGTGGGTAGTAAGGTGAATGATAACATAATAGATGCCAGACGGAGGAGCGGGATTCGAACCCACGACCGCTGAAACTGAAGTTGTGACGCCCCAACTAACTGCGCTAAGCGGCCCGCCGAATATATTATAGAATATATTATTTTACTAGTGATTCACCTGTGCTTTCCAACGGGATGTTTAAATTAAACATGTGATACAATAAAATTGGCCAATGCCAATACAATTCCAAAAGGGGAATGGATTAGCTCCAACCTTGATATGGAACTAATGTGTTGCTTTGGCTTGTGACTTGAAAGTTTTTGCATCATTGTGACGTATCATGTATCAGCTAATCTATGAGCTTCCTGCAACTAAAGACATTAAAAAAGTTATAGTGTCCATAATTTAAATTTGAACATTAATTTTGAAAAGTCTAAAAAGAAAATGAAAAAAATTCGAGGTGCACTGAATCGAGTTTAGAGGAAGCTTTGTGCCAAATTTAGTGTTCCAAATCTTTGCCGTTTTTGTGAAATCCGTAAGACTAGCATTTACACATACATCCCTACTCTTTCTTATATAGATTACACTATTTATATAATTTATAGATTACACTATTTAATATAATCCAACTGCTTTACTAAATACTAAGGGATCTTACACACTGATGTTTCAGGAATCATGTCTTTACCATCTGAACCACACTGACATCTTGCTGTCTGAAACACCAGTTCGAAACGCCCCTAAGACGTTTTCCATGATACACCTTATCACACACATACTATATTATCATTTCTCAACAAGATGATTTTAAAATTAAATTTTTTCAATAGGCTGATGGTTCAAGGATATGTTAAGTATTTTAAATATCTCCACTCTTATTTACGATTTCATTCCATGTTATTTTTATTCATTACATAACTTCTTTCCTTTCAAAAAGACAAAATTATGATAACATTTTTAATTATTTTCTAAAGATGATTTAGATTTTGTATATTTTACACAAAATGCATTCCTATTCTAAACTCTATCTATTTGAATCACATGATATTTGCTCTCAATATTGAAATTTAAATAATAAATAGTCTAAAAATGTTGAAATTGTAATAATTTTTCAATAGGCTGGCCGATTATAGATATTTTAGTATGTAGTATTATAGACTACTAAAATGGAGAACGGGAAATTACACCAGCTAGAATTAGAGCCCTTGACAGCCCTACGATTAGTACATTACAAATTACCAGGAAAATCTTGAGTATTTTCCGGAAAGGCTGGGTGCTGCCGCTGTCAACCCTGAAAAAAAGGCATCGGAAGGAAAGAGACAGAGAAAAAAGCGAAAAAACGGCCCAGGGTGATTGATTCTGTGTCTCTCACACGCAAAAGGGCGGGTGAGCGCGCTGAAATGAATTTAATTTTGATCCATTACTTTTCCAACGGTCAAAAAGCTACTCAATGGGTTGGGAAACACCACAGGATTCGTTTTCCCTGTCCACTCTCGCCCGATCTCTCTCACTCGACTCTTTCTCCCATTCTCTCTCCTCTCTTTTCATCCTCTTTCCTCTCTTCATTATCTTTCCTCTCTTTTCCTACTCTGTCCTCTCTTTCCCACGATTTCTCTCCTCTCTCCCACTCTACCTCCTATCGTTCTCTTGCTCAGATTTCGCTTAACTTATTCCCTCTTTCTATTTCTCTAACTTACTAACACCATTTCTCTCACTCTCTCTCCTACTACCCTCCTCTCATATTTTCCTCTTTTTTCTTTCTCTCTATCACACTCACTGTTTCACTTTCTCCTCTCTTTCCATTCCCTCTCGCACTCTCACAATCTCTCTCTCTCTCTTACTCTTTCTCTCATCCCTTTCTATTTTCTTCTCTCACACACATTCCCCTCTCACCCCACTCTCTTTGACTCTTTCTCCCATTCTCTCTCCTCTCTTTTCATCCTCTCTCCTCTCTTTTCATCCTCTCTCTCCCACTTTTTCTCTCATCTCTCCCATTCACCCCCACCTACCTCTTGCTCAGCATTCGATTTCGTTATTCCCTCACACTGTCTCTCTTCCTATCTCTGTCTGTATTTGTGACACTATTTCTCTCACTCTCTATCCTTCTCCCATATTTTCCTCTTCTTTCTTTCTCTCTATCACTCACCGTTTCACTTTCTCCCACTGTCTTCTCACTTTCTATCACCCTCTCTTATTCTCTCAATCTTTCTATCACTCTTTCTCTCATCTGTTTCTATTTTCCTCTTCTCTCACACACTCTTCCCTCTCATCCCAATCCTTCACACTCTCTCATCTGTTCTTTTCCTCTTTACTCTCTCATCTTTTTCTTCTCTCTTCCTCTTCTGTCTTTCTCTCTCATTTTTTCTTCTCTCATCCTTTCTCATCTTTCTCTTCTCTCCCTCTCTCTCTCTCTTAAATACACACTCACACCCTCTCTCTTGCTCAAATGGCGTGCAGAGTCCTTTCTGTGTTCACCCAGAAAATGGCAAATGACTGTTTCATCCTCTGGGGTAATAATTGAATGATTCATCCTTCTGGATGCCAACGATACGCTCTTTACTACAGCAGCTACACTGTGTGTTAAAGCTGACTTGCACTGTCCAACGGCTCTCTTGTTTTTTAAATATATTTTTTGCTCTTTTTTTTAAATCTACTCTCTGTACTACGTTGCCTGTCCTTCCTCCCACCCCCGCTTCACGTCACTCCCCACGCAAAGTGGCGCTCACAATGACGTCAGAGTTGCAACATCGATTCTCACAGTTCAGGGGATGGAGTCCCCGAGTCTGGGGGGGGGGGGGAGAGCTCACTTATTCTCGCCGGACCCGTATAAAATCGTGCATGCCGAACCCTTCACTATCCCTTTTTGATGATTTGTCCATGAATACCTCCATTCATTCTTGTCTCTATTGCTCGATTTGGTCTCTGACATTCATTAAGTTGAATTACTGTATTGTGAAAATATCATTGACTTAACATGTTTGCAGAGTGGAGCATTTAAAACTTGATTGTAGCCACCATCGTAAAATCAAACACATGCGGTGGAATGGCCTATCATTCATTGGAGCAGCATGAATACTACTTCACAGTATTTCTTTGATTCTGCAATTATCATTGAGTATAGTATGTTGAATTGGGCAAGCTCCTTTATGATATTAGATTTGAGATCGCAGCTTATCACGTATATAATCTTTCAAGTTAGTGTTTTGCAGCTTTCTCTGTTTTTCTGGTTTTGATATCAGCATTCCACAAAATTTCTTTTATTTTGTGATATTGATATCATCGAGTTATTGCTTAGATAGTATTGGATGTGCCGGAGACCGGAGTCAATGCTGTACTTCAAACCTTAAATTACTTTATAAATTTTTAAATTAACTAGTGAGCCCAATGGGCTGGAAAACTCGCTTGCAAACAACTAAATTTGGAAAGGGAAACACATTTCTAGCTTATCCTAGGGAAAGGTGGTGTCGGAAAACGGCTGTTTTGAAGATACTGATTTAGATCAAATTCACAAGACATCTATATCACTTGAAGTTCAAGTTCATCGTTGCTTGTTACACAGATGATATATTTTCCACAAAAAATATAAAGCTACTCATATACCTATATATAAGGCCAATGGAATTAGTGTATCTATAGAGTAGATACATTTACCACATACAAAACATCTGTTTATATATCCATATATCAAGGCAATGAAGTAAGTATATCAGATTTAATATACAGAGTGTTTCAGAATTAGTGTCGAACATTTTAGGGTATTGTTCCTGGATGATAGGAGACTACAAACGTCGTATTTGAAGTGTCCAAAACTCAGCGGTTATCCTTATAGCAGCCATTTTGTTTTTTTCACTTGGGAATTTTTATCTCAAGAATGAAATGTTGTATTGATCTGAAATTTGGCATGAATATTTATGTTATAAAGACTCAACTTTAAAAAATAAAAAATAAAAGTTTCGATGAAAATTTTCAAAATGGCGGCCATTTTAAATATTTGATGGCGAATTTCACGAAAACCGTTCACTTTACAGAAAATTTACAAGAGACAAAAGAGTTAGCAAATTTTATCACAATTCCAACGATACCTTATTTATTAAGATTGGGCAAAGAATAACAGAAATTTATTCTTTTCGTACTGCATGACCACTTTTCACCATTTAAACATCAATGTTAAATTTTTTTATAGACTACAAAAAGCCTGTATCAAGGTGTTATTTTGAAAAGGTGCTGATCGCATTTATTCACCTACAGCTGATGATAACTCAAAATCTATTGCGAATTCCGTTTGGCGAAAACAACTATTTTCTATAATTATTATAGTAATATATAGATATATTAATGAAGGGCTGAGAACCTATCCTTTTGTTTCGCCTCAAAAAGGATGAAGGAGTAGATCAATTTCATTGGGAAACGAACTTGATCTGTATTGAGGTTCCAAGAATATGTGTTAAAAATTTGAAGTTTGATGGTCAAAGCGTTCGAAAGTTATCGTCGAGAATACACACAAACATACAGAAAAAGCCGCGAGCTTCGAATCACGAGTCACAACTGAGAACTCGCTACACTCGTTCAATTACTTAATTAACTTATTACTTAGTAAATTAATTTCTTCAATTCCTCTTTGGTAAGACCTAATATGGGTCTTAGACAACCGGTTCCGACAGGTTTAACGTGACTTCCGAAATACGGATGTGGTCTTAGGAAATATATGGCACCTCCCAAAAAAACTACTGGTTTAGGAAGACCTTTGTTGTAATGATACTGTAAATAAATTGATTGATTGAAAAACAAAATTATGAATCAGAGCTGGGATCGAACCCGGGACCTTTGGGCTACGGTAACTTGTATACAATGTAATAAACAAATCTATTAAAGCTTCTATTTTTAACTATTACTACCTTCCTAGCCTGGAAAGACAACGATTGACATAACTTTTAAATTATTGAGAGCATTTTGAGTGTAATCCTTGCCTTGCCGGCTAACATCGTTATGTCGGCTTGCTAGCAATAAAAGGCGTACTGGAGAAGCCGGGGGCTTGAGGGGCTGTGGGAGACGGTTTATTACATTTTCAACAGGTATCTTTTAAACATACATAAATTTATAATATGAATATTTCATTATATATCAAATGAATTTTAAATATGTTTTACGTGAATGTCATACTTTATTTAATGAGTGGATTTTTCACATTTTTCATCAAATGAATTTTATACGATGTATCAAGTGAATATCATATTTATTTACTGAGTGTATATTTCAAGATATTGTGTCGAGCAATCCAAGAGAAAATGGCAAATAGATTGAACGATTTGAGGTTAGTGACGTCAGAACATTGATACTATCGAAACAGATTTTACAATGAAGAGGGAAGCAACCAAGCAACAGGTAGGAATTAGAGCCAGGAATAATAATAATGTTGTGAGAGACAGAACTCGTCATTTTGATTGGAATATTCGGCTGAAATTGTCCATTGCACGTCGTAATGTCGACTTGCTAGCAATAAAAGGGCGTTTGAGGGGTTGTGGGAGGCGGTTTATTACATTTTCAACAGGTATCTTATGAACGTACATAACTGTTGGTCAATGAGCTCACTCAGCGCTTGATCAAAGCGAAAATTAATCAGTTTGCACTGTTTAGAATTGAATTTGAAACAGCTATAATAAATAAAGGGTCTTTTGTACTATAACCCCGCATTTAAAAAAAGTGTCATTGAACAGTAGATTCCTAACCTAACCTAACCTTATCTAAGACCCGGTCAGGTCAGGTCTTTTGCACTATAACCCCGCATTTTTAAAAAAGTGTCATTGAACAGTAGATTACTTTACCTAAGCTATCCTAATCTAAGACCTGGTTAGGTTAGGTTAGGTCAGGTCTATTGCACTATAACCCCGCATTTTTAAAAAAGTTCCTTTGAACAGTAGATTCCTAAACTAACCTAACCTAATCTAAGACACGGTTAGGTTAGGTCAGGTTAGGTTAGGAATGTATTCAATGACACTGTTTTTTAAATGCGGGGTTGTACAAAATACCCAAAATAAATTACATATTGAGAATTTCATTTGTCGACTTCATTAATTTCTATGCATTTGCTTGATTGTCTTATCTAGTGAATTCCATTGGTCTATATTTATAGATATTCATAAACAGTAACACTTGTGGCGGTTGTACAAACTAATCAAAATTTAATCATCGATCACTGGATAAACTGATCTTAGATCAGGGAATTTCGCTGCTTAAATGACAATCAAGATGTGAAAACTAACCTCTGGTCACAAGATGTTATGAAGAGTTTACTCGTGTTATAATTCAAATAATTGTAAATCTTTTGAATTGAATCATGATAAGTACTGTATCCATACAAATCTGAAACAGTGCAGTAGCTTAGCTTATTTTTATTTATTTACTACCTCCACCACCATCTTCATCATCATCATTATTATTATCATCACCATCATCATCATCATTAACATCACCATCATCATCATCATCAAACCCATCATCACCTTATCCCATGTCCAAAAGGGGTCGGTAGGGAGTGAGTTCAGTACCGAATAAGCATTGCTTTTTACGTTTGGATGCCTTTCCTGACTCGGCTGATAGGGGCCTGAACATTTGTTGGAATTCGAAAAAATGTTCATTTGCCACATAATCTCTTTTGCCCCATGAATAAGTTGAACATAATCAAATGCAATCCACTTCTATTTTTATTTTCGAGGCTCTATGTTTTCTGTATTATTTTATTTTTGTAACTCATAGACGTGGTAGGAAAAATAAATCATACTATTCTATTCCATTATATTCTATTGCATTCTATTCCAGTCTATTCAATTTTATTTTATCCTTTTCTTTTCTATTCTTTATTATTCTATTCCAGTCTATTCTATTTTTTTCGAATAGCTCTTTTAGAGAGCACGCCAATCAGCTTCTTTGTCCATACTTCCTTCATTTTTCCAGAGTGACGTTCCTAGTCTTCCTGAGTCCACTCTCTCCCCTTTCTGCCGATAGCCATTTTCCTCTCCTGAAACTCCAAACTCTGTATTGCTTTTCTGAATATTACTCTATTTTTTAAGATCCCTGTGTCTATTGAAATGTTTAGTAGGTCATTCTATTTTATTTTATCCTTTTCTTTTCTATTCCAGTCTATTCTTTTCTATTCTGTTCTATACAAGTCTATTCTTTTCTATCCTATTCCAGTGTATTCTTTATTATTCTAGTCTATTCTATTTTATTTTATTCTTTTCTATTCTAGTTTATTCCAGTCTATTCCATTCTATTCTATTTTATTTTCTATTTTCTATTCCAGTCTATTCTTTATTAGTCTATTCGATTCTATTTTATTTTATTCTTTTCTATTTCAGTCTTTTCCAGTCTCTTCTATTCTATTCTATTCCATTCTATTCTATTCCATTATTTTCCATTCTATTCCTTTTGATCACATTCTATTTTATATTCATTCCATGTTCCATGGCTCAGACAGACAGAATGTTGCAGGAGAGATTTCAACTCTATCCATTTATGTAAGTGGCAAGGAAATGAAGTACAGTAGAACTTGGGTACCAAGAGGATGATGCAGTAATAGGATGATGAAGGATGGGAAAAGGTAGACGAAGAAGAGGGGGATGGGGGTATGATGGTGTTGCCAAGACTGTATGTAGTTAAAGGGGTTGGAAAGGGTGTTCGTTGGAGGGGGGGGGGGAAGAAGGACAGGAAGGAAGAGCTCCTCGTAAAGCTCACTGAATCAGGTAGAAACCTCAAAGAGGAAGGAACGGTCAAGAATCAAGAGCTGTTTGCAGTCCACTTACCCAAAGGTTGGGTTGCCTCAAGTGGCCCCCCCCCCATGCTACATCAATTACTTGGTATGCACACAGTTATTGACAATACAAAGTTATATATTCATGATACCCTGTACATTTGAAGGGAAATAGACTTGCATTCTTTCTCATTTAACTTCGTTTATTCTTAGTTACATTTTGTTATGTTCTGCACTTTTGAAGAGACGTTTTAATCCTGGAACGCTAGGCATGATAAAATTAAATCAAGTCTCCCCTTAATACAGAGTAAAATATAAATATAGGAACCTTTCAATAATTAGATCAATTACTGTAACTTCTAGGATATTGGTCAACCTCTTCCTCTTTCGACCTGTAATTCGGCGATCTGTGGTTCGATTCCCGGCGCTAAAAAAAATATTTTTGTTTTGTGTTATTCATTGATTTCCATTAGTTATTTAATGCAGTAGTGGAGGTCTTGGATGTAATTCATTGCACTAAAGGAATTTCGAAATAGGTTACTTTGTTTATATTTTGTTTATATATACTTTTCGTTCGTTTCTTTATACTTGTATGAAAATTCACATTACCACTTCTGATTGAATAACAGCCAACCTTCAAACGCCGAAAAAAAAAAAAAAAAAAAAACATGAATAATGGATTACTTTTCTTTGTAAGAAAATATACAATAAATTACTCTCCTCTAATTCAATAAAATGGATTTATCACTTTTCATTAAGAGGAGATAATTTTTAAGAAATTTTAAATTTGAAAATAAAGGAATAGTGTCAAATTAAGCAGAATTTCTTTCTCAAATTCAAATTCTCATTTCTTAAATTCTCAGGATCTCATGTTTGAAAGAGCCTAGAGTCTATTTTATTTATAACACACAAATACATAATACTTTATAGATATTTAAAGAGAATCTCTACTAAAGAAACTGTTATAAAAAGTCTTTTTTTTTCCATTATGATACCCCACTATAATACAAAGAGTATTTTTACTAGTTGGTTGTCCTTCTTTAATAGACGAGAGTATGAATAAGAATATATAAATAAAAAAGTGTATAAAATATAGAGTTTATAAACACAGTATACTCACATAAAAGAGTATGTCTAGGTATTTGAATTTCTATAAAGAACCCAAAAATCAACATGGATTGTAAAATCCTATTTATCAATGTTATTTCAAAAACACCCTCGTATTCGAGAGTCAAAACTAACAAAAACAACGAATCGGTTTTTAAATCCGGTTATGAGGTCAGTAAACAAAGAGGACCCTGTCACCATGTGGGTAACAGCTCGCCTGTCGTTGTGTTTGTTTTTCGACCAGTGGACTGTTCCATCACTTGGGCACTGATAGAATTGGAGAAAGGGTTGATAGGGGGTTGGAAGGATAGAAGGGTGGAAGGATAGTAGTAAGTGGAAGGATAAGGATAAGGATAAAATCCTTAGAAGGATGAGAGTGACCCTTGGATAGCTTTGTCAGTACCAGTGTCCTTCCTCGGAAGCAAACAAAGTTAGAGATCGCCGAGAGCTGTGTAGCTCGGAAGCTGTGCTGTCCCCAACCCATGATCGACACCTGTTGATGTGATTCCTGTTCCGGAGGTCGGCGACTTGTGTCTCTCGATTCGAATGTGTGCGCAAAAGCGTATTCAATAGAAAAGGGGCAAAAAGTCGGAGTGGATTCTGAAACTCTTATCAATGTGTAGCTGTCATCGTGTGCTTGGTTGACTCTCCAACAGCTGAACCCAGAGCACTGTTTGATTTCTTTTCTTTGCAAGAACCGTTTTTGTGCTGTTACGTCACTCATTTTTCCTCAGTTTTGTAGAGCTGCACGTTTTACTGATATCACTCTTCTATTAACGTAGTAGAAGAGTTGAGATGCTTGGAAATAGGCTTAGCACATTGAAACATTCAGTACTCTAAAACATTAAACACTTTTAATTGGAAATTATGACTCACGTTATGGCGTGACGGCCATTTCACTCTGTCGTCAAGAACATCGTCAGACGGCCCACAGTACACTGATTTAAGGTATCACGCCATAACGTGAGTCATAATTTCCACTTAAAAGTTTTTTTTAAGTTTTCAACATCATAATTCAGTACTCGTTAATAATCACCATCACAAAATCAAACAAATTCATTAGAATGTAGTATAGCAGACTGGAACATCGTGAATACCATCATTCCACTGATTGATGTACCTCACCATCTAATCAGATCGTTGACAGATCAAACTCATGTTTTGGAATGGTGTATAGTAGATTGGAGCACTATGAATAACACCATTCCACAGCATATGTTTGATTTTGCGATGGTGGCTGTTCTCTATTTTTAGATAACATTGCATAACTTTGAATACTGTAAATTTTTTAGTGCTGAATAAAACTTGATTTGATTTAGAATAGAATATTTATTGTACAGTTGTTTCAAGGCTAGAGCCTATAACAAAGAATGAATAATTTTACACCTGCGCAAGTAATAAAAATATTAAAATTAAAATGAAAAACAATAGAAGAAAGATTCTACAGCATGCGTTTGATTTTATGATGGTGATCATCACTGGATCAGTAGTGCAAAAGAATAAATCAGTACTGGATGCTCCTCTGTGCAAGCACTCTTTAGGCATTCTTTCGCAGGAATTATGATCAGTTGAGTAAGAATTAAATGCTAAATACGGTGAATTTCAACCTTCTAGATAGACGAACTTCTTTCTCTTTTCAATGTTATTCAACTCCTATAGTAGTAGAATTTCAAGGAATTAATACTTGACTGCAGAACTATGATCTATGATATGATTCGGTCTCAGATTAATGATTATTATGATCCGTTTAAATTCAATAATTATTTCAGTTTTAGTTCAGAATTCAATGATTGATTTCAGATTTTTAAAAGGAAGGAGTAAGGATCGGATAAGTATTCAATGAATGAATCAGAATAAAAATCAAATCAATTGTTTTTCTTTAGATTTTTCATGTTCATGAGGTTGCCAAGGTTTCAGGTCTGTCTGCCAAGGTTTCAGTTCTGTCGTGTCCTAGTGCAAATAAAAACTTTTGTAATGGAAATCAGAGATAAGCTACGAAACTCCTTGACCGATTTATAAGGTTTGTAAGATTTTTGTAAGGTTGACCGATTGGATTGACCAGCAAAAAAGACTCGTTCTCTGCTGAAAAATCACTTCCCGTTGGTTCGGATCCCACCTAAAACTATAGGTCCAACTCATCAATCACCATCATCCAAGTCACAGGAGGTTTCAGACCAATGTGGGCTTTATCCTCCGAAAAAAATTTAGAGCCTAAACTTATTAAATTCGAAATAAAACCACAAGTTTTCAGTTCCTTGGTGGTTCTGGTAGCGCAGTTGGTTGAAGCGCTTGTCTGTGATAAGATACGGCTCTGGCTTTCTTCGTTTCCTACAGCCTTGGGTTCGAATCTCATTCAGCCATGGATGTATCTCTTTCACCCATTCACCTCATTACCCACGCACCAGTCTCCGGACTCATGTGGGCATCAACCGCAATTTAAAATAAAACTACCCCCAAAAACTTTCCATTTGGGACCGCTCTGGAATGTTTCCTTAATAGGAGACTCACTATTGTTTTACCCTATCCATAATAAAAAAGTTCTGTCTTGCCCTAGTCCAAATAGAAAATTTTGAGCCTGAAATTATTAAATTCTGAATAAAACCGACTGTTACCAACAGCACACACTGTGATGTGACTCTGGAAGGCTCTCGAGTTGATGAATTCACTCCAAACGGACTTGCTTTGCTTTCAACGTTTAACAGGATCTTTGCTTTCTGGACACTCTATGTCAGGGATTTAATTTAACATGTACAGGAATTTGGTGTGAGTTGGGGGGTGGGGGTGGATGAAAGGGTGAAAGTGTTGGGGCGGGAAATGGTGATAGGGTGAAATTAGAGGGGAGGGGGTAATTAATGTTGGGCCATTTGTCATCGCAACCTTGTCAGCCATTAATTTTGCAAGTTGTCGCTTTAGCTTACTTCACCGCGGCATGTTTGTGTCGAGAGCGGAGAGCTCTCAGTCTCTCTCTTACTCTCTCTCTCTCTCTCTCTCTCTCTCTCTCTCTCATACACACTCTCCTCGATCTCTCTCTCTCTCTCTCATACACACTCGCTCCTCGCTCTCTCTCTCTCTCTCATACACACACTCTCTCTCTCTCTCTCTCTTTCTCCAAAAAGATTCTTTCATACATCTGATTTCTAGCTTCCGACGTTATTTCCGCGCGTGCCAATTTGTCTGCGAATCTTAGGTTTAGAATAATGCTTAGTTCAACTTGGTTAATTTGGAAACTTTGTATAATTTGGGAAACTTTCTGAGCTATTATTTGTGGGAAAAGTTAAAAAATGGGATTGATCATATGTGGGAGAAATTGAAAAATGGGATGAATCGTTTGTGGGAGAAATTGAAAAATGGGCTGAATCATTAGTGGGATGAATGGGAAAAACTGTTTACCATTTTTATAAGGTGCATAAAATATTGTTTCATGTTAATGTTTAATAAATGATCTAAACTAGTGTTATGTACAGTTAAGCCTCTGTATAACGAAATCCAGGCATAAAATTCGTTTGAGAGAGGTACTCTTTGAGATAGCAAAGAAATCAAGAGCAAATCGAACCAATTTGGAAAGTTATGAGGTCCTGGTTATTGGTCCTGGTTATTGTATGATTACTATGTTTGTAATGTTAATCTATAAATAAAAGTATTACTTTTAATGAAATTATGACTACCATAGAAACAAAGTTTTTTTTTTAGTATGTGAATTTTGTAGACTGTATGAAAATTATATGGGAAATATTAGAAAATAATTAAATTAGCAGAACTGAACTAGATTATATTTTGTGTAGCCTATATTTTAATTATATTTTCGTCATTTTTGTTTTTTCAAAAATTTTTGTTTCATCCATCATAATTCCTCAAAAGGAAAAGGAATTTCTATTATTTTGTATTTTTCTATTATTTCTTTTGTTCAATCAGTTTTTTGCATTTCTTCTTATTTCTGTCGGCTACTTCCAATTCTTTCTCCACTATTCTCGACAATCCAATCTATTAAATGCAATTTTATCCCTAAATTACATTCTCATACTTTTCTAATCTTCAAGAAATCCACCCACTATTTCCATTGTTAATGACCGATTTTTTCAAGTAATACTTTGGAGAAGTACTGATTCCTAAGATGTTCTGAAAGGCTAAGCCCCAGGCTGAGATTCAGTCGGCATTACGAGCGTTCTGTTTCCAGTGTAAAATGAAGTCTTGATCCAGCTATTAAGTCTCAGCACCTGTTGCTTGAGTACAGCGCTGTACCCTCGCCAATGTATCTTTTTCCAGAGAGAAGAATCTGGCTAAGAAATTCGTTCTACTGTATAAATAATTTATGAAGCCAAGCGCTCTTTTCAAATGTTGTTCAGCTAGACTAAATTCAATCTTTTCCTTCGTTTATTGTTTTATTACTGTAAAGTCCCCTGGGAGTGATGTTGCAAGGTAGCTTTTGAATTTTTTATGTCAAACTCCATTCTAGAAAATTTACACCATAGTAGGTCAGATGGATTCTGTATACTATATACATTTTACTTCAGCTTTTGAAATTTTCCAACCATCATCAGTGAAGTGAATAGGCTTCAATGCATTTTTATTGTTTTATTTCTCTTAATACTTCAATGCATTTTTATTGTTTTATTTCTCTTAATACTACCAATTTAGTACCTTCTACTAACTTGTCTATAAATTGATTGACTCATTGGCTAATCGAGTGTCTTTTGTTTGTTACAGAGGTTAAACAGGAATTGGAAGACCTAATGGCAGACATTAAGAAGACAGCAAATAAAGTCAGGGCTAAATTAAAGGGTAAGAATAAATTATTTTTCTATTTTAATATTTGATGGTTTCAATTATTATAGTGACAGAACATCATTGTAGTTTTTGTAACCAAACGTTGGTTTGATGGAAATAAGGAAAATTTCGGAGTGGGTAATAGCATTAATCTTGAACATCAATTCTAGAATGACTATCATAGAAAAAAATATTCTACTGGTGATATTTTGTCGATTAATTTGTTTCATCTACCTGCTTAGTTATCGTGAAAATAATTTTTATTTTACTTGAACCGTTTTACTGTGATTTGTAAAGTAATTGACAGGACAGTCATCCTAGATCACAATTACCAAAAGCAATTAAAATGCAATGATTTATGCTGCATAAATTAAGTTTAATTTTGAATTTTTCATATTTCGCACTCTTTTTTGTCTAGGTAGCACAGTGATTTTACAAAGGTATTCGATATTTCTACCAGAAACATGATATTTGATATTTCTATCATAACCTAAAATTTGGATTATTTAGTTGATAATTTCTAAAGAAAGCAGAAAAGGGCTGTGCCTTTTTTCAATTAATGAATAAATAGATGCATAAATAAACAATATTTCATCTTTTTTCACAACAATCATAGAACATTGTGCTAAGGGAATGTTCTAAGCTAAGCTAAGGTATATACGGTAGTACATTAGAATTTATATATTTTTTTTATTTCGTTTGTTCGTCACACAGAACCGCAACTAGGGAGCAACGCTCCAGCAGCATGTGACACGTCAAAGTTTTATACTGGTTAACACTCATAAGAAACAGATATCACAAAAAATAATCGCTCTAGGAAGTCAGTTAGTCTGTAAGGACATAATCAATAAGAAATTCTCGAGGTCCTCTTTTAAATGCATTTATACTATCAACTTCTTTTATTTGGTTCTGGAGCGCATTGAATATTTTCATCGCCATATAATATAGTCCACTTTCCAGTAGACTGAGTCTATGTATTGGGTATAAATAACCTCTAAACATAGTATTATGAGGATGATTTAACTGATTTTCCTCATATATCCTCCTATTTTTAAAAACAAAAATTGCTATTTCATGAATGTAAATAGCTGGAGCAATCAACAATTTATTTTCCCTAAAGAGAGGCTGGCATGAACACCTTCCATTGATTTTATAAATAAGTCTTACAGCTTTCTTCTGTATTATAAAAATTCCATTATTCTCAATAGTTTTCCCCCAAAATATGGCCCCATATCTCATAAAAGACAAAAATTGAAAGTGGACCCAATGTTATGTATATGTTACAAAATGTGAATGTTTTTTATATCCTATATTATAGAGAAAAAGTGTTTAATGAAATTGTTTAATCGAATAGCTCAACAAGAAAAAAAGTTTAGCTGAAGACAGCCAATTGCAGCATGATTTTTGCCTTCATGAGATTACTCTTACTCCTACCAGGATTTGGTTTATTTTCTCATATTGTTAAATTGGTACTGTTTATAAGTATGTGAAATATAGAATCGATTTATTGGAAATGATTTAATGCTTTAAAGCCTAAACAATTTGAGTAGTCGCACAGAGACAGGATTCATTTATCAAAAGAAATTGCTTATTTGAATAATTCAACAAGAAAAAATGTGTAGCTGGAGACAGGCAATTACTGCATGATTTTTAACCGACCCCAAAAAAGGTTATCAATTTTTTTTGGTATTCCTGGCTTATTTCTGACTAAATCACGATTTGGTTTAAATTCTAATATTGTTGTATTTAATAAATAAATAATAACAAATTTATTTTATTTCTCACTATATTTAGTCAATTACTACAATTTATGTAAAATATGGAAACTGTTTATTGGAAATAATTTCAGGTTCTGAACAATTTCAATATGCACACAGAAATAATCAAGCCTGAACACTGAATATTGTCTAGAGAAAGTTTTCAAAGCTCAACAAGAAAAATGTTCTTGCATTTCTTGTTCCATAATGATCTGCGTTGTCAATATTAAATTATTATTGTAAATTTAACGACTTTCAGTCAATATTAATTGTGAATAAACAATATTCCTACTCACTTTTGGCTAAACGTTCTCGATTCTGGAGGCTCATCTTCAAGACCTTAAAGATGAGTCTTTATGACTCGAAAACGTTTGGCCAAAAGTGAGTAGGAATATTATTTATTCACAATTAAAATTAACTGCAAGTCGTTAATTTTACAATAATAAGTTGAGAAAAATGTGTCTCTGGTATCTCACCATAAACCTTTCTTCCTGACGTTCACTTTCTCATCCTTTCAGCATTTGGTTCAATTTCTAATATTAAATAAATAAAATAAATAAATAAATGATTTATTTTCCAAAAAACTAATACTACTACAAATTTACAAACATCTACAGTTATTAATACAAAAATGTGTTAGTAAAAGATCAAAATTTATGTTATAATACAAAAGTTTTTGTGTGGAAAATTGACCTACTCCACTATGGCAAGCCATGTTCTAGAGTAGGTTTAAATATTGCTATATTGATTGAGTCAATGCCAATTATTGTTATAATTTATGTGAATTATGGAATAGAAATAAATTTATTATGATATTAATGATTTCAAGCTCTACTTTTGTTTTGGAAAAAATCAGTAATGGCACTTCAAAGTAAACATTTTTCTTAAACTTGTAGGCTACTTGACCTAAAATTTGAATTTTTTAGTTGATAATCTGTAAAGAAAGCAGAAGTGGGCTGTTGGCTTTTTCAATTAATGAATTTATTTATTTATTCATTTAACTAACATACAATAAATGTGAATACAACAGGCTATTGCCCAAAACTGCTTTTCACAAAATTTTAAAGTAAGATCCAAATTTTAGGTTAGGTCACTGTTTCACTTGAAATTTCACATTGAAGCACAATAATTCACAAGTCTTTTGCAGTTAAGAATATTTTTTTTTTTCATTTCAAACAAACACTATCACAGTCCGAAAAAACATGATATAATTTGGAATTTTGACATTTATCTTCACTAGTTACACTCATTACCATAGTTACAATATGATTATCACATTAGGTACATTTAGGTACATTTTAGGTATATTTTGAGTGCGCTATAACAAAAGTAATTTATAACAATGTATAAATAAAAATATTTCATCTTGGTCAACACTAGAAACCTTAACTTTGGTATTATTCAGTCTCGACTGTTAAATAACTGCTCAAAGAATAATAGTCTATACATCTGTCACGTTTTGTATAGAAATATCCCTAACCACCTGAAACAAGTTGAAGACTTAAACATTAACCTCTACAAATGGTATTTGAATACATGGTAATTTTATATTGGTAGGGATGCTGCAGAACAACTCATTCAGTCTGCCTATAGATATTGAAATTCAATTGTATGAACTCTTGGTTTATCTAACGTTTAATAACATGAATCTGTTACTCTTTAATTATTCCTTATCTGTGGTCAATATTAAGTTAATAATATCAATATTAAGTTAATAATATCAATATTAAGTTAATAATTAATAACATGAATCTGTTACTCTTTAATTATTTATTATCTGTGGTCAATATTTCGTTATAAGATTCAAAATGAATTGTGTATGTTTGTTTTTGTATATTGTTCTTTAATCTGTCATTTATTCATAATATGGTCAATTGTATATGTACCGTACTGCTAATGTCGAACTCATTCTCCACACTCAGACTTCTGTCTTTGTGGGGAATATTCACTGTGAAATTATTCATTTATTTTATGTATTCATGATGTGTGTGAATAAAAATCTTATTTGATTTGTTATTAATATTAAAATTTTGTAGTGTTTAGCAGTTAAAAGAACAAAGTATTGAATAATATAAATGATTCATTTTGTTTGTTGTTTAACTGTTATTGAAAAAATGTAGAAAAAGATTAGTTGTTAATTTTGTGCGTTGTGTTGCAGTTATTGAACAAAATATAGAACAAGAAGAGCACACTAACAAATCGTCGGCCGACTTGAGGATACGGAAGACACAGCACTCGACTCTGTCGCGCAAATTCGTCGAAGTTATGACCGAGTACAATCGGACACAAACCGACTACAGAGAGCGATGCAAGGGCAGAATACAGCGGCAGCTCGAAATCAGTGAGTTTTATAAATAATTATTAACATTACTCATGGTTGGTTGCACAAATGCCAATAAAAAATACATTTAAAAATCTGATCCCCGATCAAAATTGACCCGAGATCAATTTGATTCGAGATTTGCATTGCAAAAGTTCAATAATTTTTAATCGACGATTTTTGTTTGACCAGAAATTAAAAAAAATATTTAAAAGAAATTGATCCTCGTTCAATTTGACCCAAGATCAATTTAGTTTGATTAAAATTGACCTGAGATCAATTCGGTTCAAGATTTGCAATGCAATAGTTGAATAATTTTTAATCAACAATTTCGGTTTGACCAGAGATTAAAGATTGATTGAAAAAATTTTTTTGACCTGAGATCAATTTGGTTCGATTAAAATTGACCCGAGATCAATTTGATTTGAGGTTTGCATTGCAAAAGTTCAATGATTTTTGATCGACGATTTTGGTTTGACCAGAGATTTTGAAAGAAGTTCAATCTGGCAAATAAATAAAAATGGCCAGGGTGGTGATTGGTCACGCGGTGAGCGTGGTGTTTATACGATTGTGATGTTCAGTCACGAGCGCTAAAGACTACGCTTGGATGGGTGACCATGCTTCAATGACTTGATGATGTTGTAAGCTTTATCATCACTTACCCGGTGGTTCGGAACCACCTAAAATAGTAGGTCCACCATGTTCCACATAACATGGTTCAACTACCCGTGAAGGTCTCCCCACTAATTAAAGCCCTATGCTTTTTTTATGAATTGTTTTCCCAAGTATTATAATTATAATTATTCCTTATTATTAGTATTTCCTTATCTATTACACTTATTACAATTTACAATTTTTCATTTGCCAAACGAAAGTCAACATGACAATTCACATATAATCTTAAGCTATTAGGAAGATATAATTTTATTTCTAGTGACAGAAAAAAATATCTTGGCGACTACCCAGCATGGAAATCCTGTCCGCTGGGAGTGAGCATCAGCTCATATTAGTTATTCTAAAAACAAAAACTATGAGTTGATAGTACAAAATGTTGAGTAAAATATTGTAATAGTGAACTGTTAATATCAAAGAAAAAGGTCTCAACTATCCAATCATCTATCTGTCTCCCCATCTTTGGTCCACCCTCATTTTGATAAATCAGTCCATTGGGAACGAGATTGATTAATTTTGTGCTTAAGTAAAGCTGTGTTTTCCCAGTTACGTATTTTTTGTGTAACGTAGTGCGCACTAGTATTGCCAGGCCCAGCTAAAGAATTGTGGGATTTGGCTCCAAATTATCGTTGCAACAATTAAGCATACGGTTATTTTGAACCAAATCCCCACAATTCTTTAGTTTGCGTCTGGCAATACTGGTGCGCCCTGCGCTACGAAAAAGTGTGGAGCTAGGAAAACTCGGCTTAAGTCATAAAAATCATAATATATTGATTTATTTCAAATGTAAACTCGCGTTGGAGCTAAATGCTTTAATAGCCGTGTAGTTCCTCTATGTGGTCAAAAATTAACTGCAGATCAGTTTCACCTCTTGATTGTCCTTGTGCAGCGAAATTCTCCTGATCTAAGATCAGTTTGGCCAGGGATCAGAGATTAAATTTTGATTGGCGTTTGTACTACCGGCTATTGATATTCATAGCCTCACAAATTAATTTAAATTATTTTACATCACAATTGCATTATTATTATTATTATTTTTATTAAACAGAAAAATAATTTGATAAAAACCCCTAATAAAAGCTAAAATTAGCTTCATAGGGTAGCTACCAGAATAAAGATGATTGAATTTACTATTCTACTACTATTCTCACAATATATGTATAAATTATGCTTGTATCTGTATACTGTACTCATATTATTGATTTTGTCATGTAAAAGTGAGATAATAAAAAATAAATTATTAATTAACACAATTAATATAGTAGCTCTATTTCAATTGATAATCAATTAATATAATTACCACAATTGCATTATCATTTTTGGTTAGATTGATTAGATAAGTTGATATCAGAGTAAAGCACATTATGGTAAATTGAATACAATAGTTTATTACTTGAACTATAAGATGATTTGAGCAATTCTATATGAATATGCTGAATGTTGAAAATCCATTGGCATTTTCCCCAGCGAGGAACTAATTATCATGACATTCTGCTCTTATTAAATGTACAGTGCAATTTCTGTCTCTGCTCTTGTTCTTCACGTTCCTCGGTTCGCTATTCCTGACTAGCCGTTTTTGAGCAATAGGGAAAATTAACTGGAATTAAAATTTTCCAGGAAACCCTTTCTACTCTAATTTTCTTTTGAAACATTTTCCTGTTCAAATTCAAACATGGAATCCTTTCAAGTACTGCACTCATATTAAATATTGATTTGGAACACTAGAATTGAATATTGATGTGGTTGAATTCCACATTCGCTTCAGTGAAACATGAGAATAACCGAGTTGCAATCACTCAGTTGTTCTCATCGATGTATAAGAACAGTGTTCTTATATATCGATGGTTGTTCTACCCTTTAGCTGAGATTAAATCAAAGAGTCAATCAAGTTGGAAAAAAACAGTAATTTTATTAAAAATTTAATAAGAGTGGCATCTCATTTTATTCAAGTAGTCCCTCACTGGCAGCTCTTATCTTCATCTGTCATCTTCAATAGTACTGGCGGCACTGGTAGCACAGTTGGTTGGAGCGCTTGTCTGTGATAAGATAAGGCTCTTGTTGGCTTCGTTTCCTACAGCCTTGGGCTCGAATCTTATTCAGTCATGGATGTTTCTCATCATTCATATTACATATTTATTCAGTATCTAAACAGTATCATGAGCATCATCTGCAATAAAAAAAGTTGTCTGTAAATCTCAATTAGAGATCATCCTTACTGTATGCCATTCTTCCAGGAAGGACGTGAACGTAATAATAAATGTTAATTACTGTAAATTTTAATCAATTATTGAATCTCAAAATTGAAATAATAATAATGTTTTTGGAATCCTTCCCTGAACATGGACAACAGAAAATTATAAAAAATGCGTGAGATTATAGAAGAATAAGTCTAGATTAACAAATTATATATACATAAAAGTATAAATAATAATAAAAATAATAATAAATTCAGGATTATATTCATAAATTATAAATAGAACAAGTTTTCTATAATTTATTATAAATTGAACATCGTTGTCATTCCTCTAATACCTTACATTATGTCAGTAGGTTTACATGGAAATCATGCTAATTAATATTTTTATGACAATTTTTCTCGTCGTCGTCCTGTTTTCATTCCCCATCATCTTGATGAATTTGTAGGCCACTTCCTGTTTTTCATGGATGTCATCTTCAATAGTACCGTATTGACAAATACGGTATATATATGTATATCCCACGATACCTGGTGTGCCCGCCTCATAATTTCTTCTAAAATTTGTAATTTAATTTGTAGCTGGCCGAACAACAACGAATGAAGAGTTAGAAGAAATGCTTGAACAAGGAAACTCAGCGGTGTTCACTCAAGGGGTGAGTAGTGACATCATTGTGGGCCAGAGCATTATTTATTTAATCATAAAATACCTACTAGATGTAGTTCTAACTCATATTCCATGTCCATATCTGTTTTGATTATTTCCATTGTGTCTTTCTGCAAATTTGTGTACAGAACAATTGCTATAATTTTTCCTCACTTTAGAGTAAGATAAGATAACATAAGTCGACTGCCTTTATTTTAACCTGGAGGGCGGAGTTAGGGCGCAGCCGGCCCTCTCTTACACTCAACCCTCCGTTACAATGATAATCAATCTACGTTTATGAAAAATAAATACAATAATATGTGAATTATCGTAGAGGAAGTATGTATAAGCCAAGGTTAGTAGAGAGGAAGGTTGACGCATCGAGCCGATTTATGGTCAACTTTGTCAAGCGCTGACACCTGTTTGTGACGTCATCTTGTGACCAGTCACAGCGTTAGGCATTCATTATACATTACTAAGCAATGCAATGAAATTATTATTAGAATTCAAAGATTCAAATTTATTGTCGAATAATACCTAATGTAACATAATATCACAACTTGACCATCACATGTCACCAACAAATAAATATAAAAATACACCTCAATACAAGACAATAATTGCATAGGAAAAATGTGAGAATTTTGGAAAAGTTCACTGGGTGACGTCACCGGCCACTCCCAGATCGGGTTTATTACTGCAGGGAGAGATACGGATGCCAACCTTTCTCTCTACTAACCTTGTGTAAAATAAGATAAGATATAATTAGATCCTATAAACATTTGGTATAAACCAAACAGAGGATGAGTCAACACATAAAAAAACACATATTATCATAATAATTTGTAAAATTATTCTCCAAGAAAATCTAAAATTGAGTAATATCCATTAGCAGCTTCCTCAATAATCCTCTGAAATGCTTAATGTTATCTAATTTTTTTTATATTTTGTGGGAGCAAGTTATAAATTTTTTGTCCTAATATACTGAGGGAATTTTTCAAACAAGCTAGTCCTGTGAACCGCCACCGATAGTAACGCCGAGTGCTGAGTATTATGGTTAAGAAACTCATTATAACGCTTAAATTTACCTACTGTTTTGTGGATGTGGATGTATAAGACTCGAAACTAATAATAAATATGCTCAGCTAATGAATTCATTTCCTAGTGACAGTCCTCATATGATAGTTAAACTCTGTTCATTCGTAAATACTAATTCTTAAAGTCAGGCTTTAACAATGTTGAAATTATCATTGTCTCACCAATTAATCAAATTGTTCACTAAAACCGAATATCATGCAAAATGACAAAGTTCATCATAAACACCAATATGCGTATTCTTTATTGGTCTCTAAAGCACAAGTCTTTTATTCGTTGGGTAATCCTAGCGTTAGTGTTACCAATTTGACCGGGAGACATAATGTATCCGGTCAGCAAAGGTGAGCTTCAAATGGAGATTATTTCAAAATCCACTCATATCCTAAATAAATTACTTTTCGCCACACTAGGACGTAATGAGCTGTTTTTCGTGCGTCATATCGAGGCCGAAAGTGTTTGGTTTCCGACGAGGTCTGTAAACGTTTACCGCCCTAGGGCGGAAAAGAAAATGACCTTGAATGACAGCTGATTGTGTCTGGATACAGCAGTCATGATTGTAAATATGAATCCTTCCAAATTTTATGTAAAACAAAAAGATTTAAACTGTCAATAAATGTTTATTTTTTTTTAATTTAAAATAAAAAACCCAACCAACTAACCTTTTGGCGTACAGTTGTAGTAGTTGACAAAATGCCCACCCAGAGCGCTGTAGGTTGGATAAAAAGGTGATAGCCGTTGCTTGTATTCTTGCAAGTACCATAGCCTTAAAATTTCGCTTTCAAAATTTCCAACTTAACATTGTTGTTTTGTTTTTTTTTTTGTGGTGTGGCGAAAAATAGCGTTTGCAACGCAGGCAAAAATGTTTTGCCGGCTCTCAAACGCTTCAAGTTCTCGACTTCGTCTCGAACTTGAAAACCGCGATCTCGAGCCAGCAAACACACATTTTCAGCCCTAGGTGCGAAATATACTATTTCAAAGTCTCTCAATAAACAGAAAATCATGCAGCATAAACACAAACATCACAGTTTTATCATTATCAACTGCAGTACTTCTTATTTCTTGTAGGTGCAATATGGTTCAAAGCAAAAGCTAGTTGTCTACTCTTAATATGATATCATTAATTTAGTTCCGGTCGGCCATTACCTGAGTGGCAGTTCTAGGTAGATGTAGACTCGTCCCCCACCCTTCGATGGGACGTGTACACTAATTTTTCTCGGTTACGTCCATTTGACGACCGTGCAAAAAACAGTCCATTTCGCGACCGTCTACCAGATGAAGGGCTCTATTGTTCAGAAGAGATGGGTGGTATCCTTTAGGACGACCAAACAGTTTGATCGACCTACTGCTAGCACAGCCATAACTGCATAACCTAACCTGGCTAGATGTGACTGAACCACCTTTGTTTACTAGGTCGGTCAAAACGACAGTCGTACAAATAGTGTCCTCCCGAAAGGGACTGAATAGACGCTGTTAGTGATGACATAATTCGTTGCTAGGGAGCCATTTTTGTTTCCAGACAACCGTTTGCTAATCTCTTCAAATTTCCTATTTGACAGCCTCTATCTCTCTAACCTCAGTACGAATTCCACTCCAATTCTTTCAGTAAATAACCTTAGTTATAAAAGTACTACCATGGATGACATTTCTAGGGAGTACTTATTGATAGGATTTGCCACTCCTCTTGTTCTTATTGTTCTTCTGAAATTCCGGTCGCGGAATGGACTGTTTCTTGCACGGCCGTCAAATGGATGGTCGCGAAATGGATGACACCTTTTTCTCGACACTGTTCTCCCAAGCTCGAGAGCGACCCTAGAATATTTTGACCAGGGGTGGAACTTTGTATTGCTCTCATTAGTAGCTCTGACGTATATGTAGAATATTAGTTGATTGTGAAAAATTTCGACATTATGATTTATGAATGCTTGTTTGTTATATGCTTGTAGTATATGCTTTTATGTCTTATTTTATTTCAAATTCATTTATTTACCATATTCGCAAAAAAACATGAATGAAGCAAAATAAAGAACATACATACTTAATGTCTTTTCAAATCCAAATAAAACTATTCATACATTAAATTATTTATTTATTTATTTTCATATGTCTTTAGTTTCAGTTCACTTATATGCTACGTTACACAACAAAGACTTTCAAAAAGAAAATATTGTTACAGAGATACAATATTGAATGAAATAGAAATACATTAAATCAAATCCATTTAAGGAGAATGTAAAGATGAGAATATACGATTTTGAGAAAAATGTCTGAAAATACAAAATTGTGAAAAACTCAATATCCTCATAGAAGTTTTTATTTTTTTCTCACTGAATTATACTCAAAAATATATGATGTTATATATCGTTACAAAGAGGAAATAACAAGCTGTCAACTTGACCTAAAATCGAAAAATTAATATTTTTTTCGATTTTTGGTGGACTGCTACCCTTTAGGAACTTTGGAATACAGCGATGGAAAGACTTCTAGGAAATTTAAAGTCCTATAATTTAAATTCCTGTAAAGTCTGTTATTGTGTCATTTTGTGTCAAGGCGGCAAATTTTAGGTTTATACTTTTATGCCTTTATATTTTGTAGATCAGATTAATAAATTTATTGGCAAATAAATCATAATATTTAAATAGCTGTTGTGTAACTAGAGTGCAAATTGAGGTTTTTCTGCACCGAGAGAAACATTTCTCGAGTGCAAAAACAATACTGGGCACTCGAATTACACATTAAATTTTCCCTACAGTAACGTATAAAGTAATTTAAACAGGACATACATAACCTGACAATTCCTCACATAACCTATATTCGAATCAAATCGATTTCAACAACAACTACAGCTGACTGTATTTCGTTGCTGAAGCAGATTAGCCAACCTATTTTTGAATGAAGAATAGGGAACCTGCGTATTACATGGATACATGCTCACTATTTTGTGTTGTTAGGTTGCAAATCTGGAGTGCAGAACAGTACTTTCGCGCACTGGAATTTACTTTCCCGGACTGGTGCTGGAATAGACTATTTTGCGTGCTGCAGTTATTGCAAAAATATACACTTTTTCGGATCACTGTGGGAAAAAATATTGATGACTTAGGATAATTGTTTATTAATAAATAAATTGATGGATTAATAAACTTTACTTCTTCGATTTCAGATAATAATGGAAACACAGCAAGCCAAACAGACACTAGCCGATATTGAAGCGAGACATGCGGACATTATCAAACTGGAAAACTCCATTAGGGAACTACACGACATGTTCATGGACATGGCAATGCTGGTCGAAAGTCAGGTTAGTTTTCATTTCAGCCCTCCAAAGTACTGAGAAGATTTTTTTCTTTCCCGTCTGTAGATCATTGAACTGGATTTTTCAAGTTATTCAAAGAGATGTTACAATTTTTATTCAATTGATAAATGCTAACAAGATGATTAATAATTTCGAAATACCCTTTAATGCTATAAATATTATGGAGAAGTCCTGCTCTACTAAGGTCATTGACTACTGCTGGGTTTTCCTACATTTTTGCGGAGCGCACTGCGCACCAATATTGCTACACGCAAGCTTAAGAATTGTGGGGAATTCGGCTCAAAATTACCGTACGTTCAATTACTACGTACGGTATTTACCGTAAAGTCAATTTTTTTTTGTGAGTAAAACACTACCAGAGGAGTTTATTCACAATAAATTTTAAAAAAATTAACATTTCAGAAAATAAAATTTAAGTCTTAAATCTAAAGTATTGCAGTTCTGAATTTTGTGGTTCCCACTATATAAATATGTGTCGGGATTCCACAAATTGTTGCGGACGGTAATTTTGAGCGAAATCTCCTAATATTTTTCAGCTTGCATCTGGCAACGCAGGTGCATAGTGTACCCAAAAAATTACGGAGCTAGGAAAGCCCAGCTTTTAATAGTCTGGTATGGCTGAATCTCAAATGAATTCTACTTCTCAGAGGTTGTCAGTGTAGTCTAGTACTCAAGGCGTGCGTCCGGCAAGTAGAAGATCCGTGGTTCGATTCCCGGCATTGACAGAATATTTATATGTTTTTTGCATTCATCGATTGCTGTTGGTTATTTCCTGCAGTTGACAATGTTCGCCATAGCGTAGGTCCTCGGCATAACTTATAGGATTGAAAAAAAATTCGTAATTCAACTAGATTCTGCACATGCATTAATTATTTGAAATAGATTCAATCTACCTTCAAAAATAAATGTACAGAATCAATACTCAAATTTCCCAATATAGCAAAGATGGATTGGGATATCAAACATTCGTTTTTTTCAAAATACAAATTATTGACACATAGTTTTACATTCATGGAAAGGGGAAACTTGAATTTATTGCATTATAATCCAATACTATATAACTTACAATCACTATACATACAATATGAAAATAAATAAAAACAATATAAAAACATACAAAGGAAAGTGATAGCCATGATTTATAGCAGTATCTCTTCAATCAGATAGAGATAAGCTACGAACTCCTGGGCCCTCTTTTTAAGGGTGACCAATTGGATTGGCTAGCAAAAAAAGACTGCTGTAAAATCACTTCCCGGTTATTCGGAACCCACCTAAAACTGTAGGTCTAACTCATTAATCACCATCATTTACCTCGTTACTCAAGTACAGATCTTAGACGTATGTGGACTTCATCGCCAAAAAATCCCCGTTTTATATGACAAACTTTTAAAACGTGGCTTGCATAATCCAGATCCATTATCGATATATCTCTATATCTAGATCCATTACAATAATTCACAGCTTCGACAGTTCGATGTTGCAGACAATCAAGGGTGTGGGCGTTGGAGGAATAAAAAGTCTATTAAAAACATTCTGTTATGTAATCAATTGATTGTTTTTTATCAATCCCATTGTCATAATGTCAATACCACCGTTTATTGTTTATTGGCAAATTGCAGTACACAAAATGATCAATCCGATGGTGTTATCAACATTTTACAAACAAAGCCGCGAGCCGTAGCAGGTATCTGTTCAATCAGATAGAGATAAGCTGCGTTCTCATAGGTCCTGTTTACAACGGTGACCGATTAGATTGGCCAGCAAAAAAGACACTGTTGTAAAATCACTTCCCGGTAGTTCGGAATCCACCTAAAACTGTAGGTACAACTCATCAATCACCATCATCCAACTCATTACCCACGCACAGGTCTCAGACCTATGTGGGCTTCATCCTCAAAAAAAATGAGGCACCCCTACTATGGCTGTTAAAATTTTTAAACTATCCTTTTTCCATGAATGTTAGAATTATGAATCTATATTCAGTGGCTAGTAGAAGAGAATTTTGAAATTTATTCCTCATTTTTGAATAACTGTAATATTTTATTTCTTCCTACAATGAATCGAAATATTCAAAGCTTGAGATTCGATGAGCAAATGGTTGTAATCCATCTTTCTTGATCTAATGTTATTATTTTGTAATCTGTTTTATCCTTTTCACCAACTAGATGTAATTAGACGATTCATTATATTTATAGTACAGTCTACCTTGATTTCTATATCTTTCAATGGAAAGATTGTTCATCACATTCACTACCAATTTCCGCATACAATTGGTTCAGATGAAGACAGTTAGGTTTTGAATCAATGAAGTTAGGCTGAATGTCATCAATTAGCGATCGAATTGTTTCAGATATTATTCGAATTACATAAAATATTTGTTGCTATTTAAAGTGTGTGGAATTCTAATTTTTGTAGGATTGACAATAATATTGGAAACATATTTTTTTACAAAATTATAAAAGTAATTATATTAAAGCGTTCCTTTTGCAAAGTAATTGTTCATCTAGCACCTATATAAGGTGCTTCTAGTATGCTAGTCCAGTAAAGTTTACGAATGTCTTTCTCATTAACATTAATTTAATTGCATTAAAAATGTGGGAAGGATTACTAGTATTATTGGGGAAGGTAGTAGCTTGGTGGAGGTTCTAAGTGCATTACGCTGGGAATATTGAATGCCATTAAAAAATAAAAATGTTGGGAAAACTCAAAAATATGTTTGGATTACTTGGATTTTATTTTTCTTCGATTTTTCATCACCCTGTATGAGTCAAGATATGCGTTCAAGATCTTCTTCATACACTCATCAAATATCATTGATTATTTTCCCTAGTATATTGTTACTTCTATGAATGCGGGCCGCTTAGCGCAGTTGGTTGGGGCATCGCAACTTCAGCTTGCGGTCGTGGGTTTAAGCGGTCGTGGGTTCGAATCCCGCTCCACCATCAGGCATTTATGTGTAATCATTCACCTCATTACCCACGCACAAGTATGACTCAAATGGGTATCATCAGTAAAAAAATGCTAATTGAAAATTATTATGTATTTTTGTTTAGGGATGAAATATTCCCAAATTTTTAACGGGTTTATTTTGTTTTCCTAATTTAACCATTTGACATTGTCTGTCATATATGATGACATTGAATCTAGACATTCATGCTCTTAATATAATGTGATATAACTGCATGTATATATACTATTGGATTGGGTTTGGTTGAAAAGTGAATTGGTGGTGTTTGAAAATTGCTTCATTATAAATCTGAATTCATTGAATATTTTTCTCGTTCCCTGAATTAAAACTGAATATTGCAATCCACCAAACGTTCGAAGTAGTTGAACGTTTTTCAAAGTAATGCTACGATTTATTGTAATAGAAAAAAATGTGAGAAGATAAGCAGTTGATATATTCAATAATTTGATAACTCTCAATAACTATCAATGCAGTTTTCAATATTGGGAATATTTGGTAATTGAAAGTAGATAGAACTATTTTTAAACGGTGTTTGCAGTTACATGCAGACTGACTTTTATTGATCAATATGATGCTACTGAAAACGAGCCTTTTCATGCAAATAAATTGCAACATTTTCTATTCCAATGAAAAAAAATTGGAAGTTATTGAAAAGTTTATTTTCTATGTAATGCATTAAATTTTATTGTTACCTTGTTTAAACGCAATTATATCATCCATAATTCATCAATTCTGATGAATTCCATATCACAATACATTAAAATCGTATCAGAAATATCAAGCAAATTACTATATCAGCCTAATTATTTTGCTATTTGATGGGTTGTAGAATAACATACTTTTGGTGGTTTATGGATTTTAGGTATCTAGTTAGAGACTCGGGTGGTAGAATTGCATGTCAACTTGTATTGAATTGAACAATATTTTTCATGTTAACAATGGATGTGCTTGTTTGAATTATTTTATTTTCAACTGCTGATTCTGTGAGTTTTGCACTTGCAAAAACTCTGACTTTTCGTTAGACTTGATCATATTCTTGTTTTAATTATGTTCACAAGAAATTAACGTATTTAGTGCATAACTTACAACTTTATTTTAATTAACTTATAAGAATTATTTAATAACCAATTCAACGTCAACAATTATTTATGAAAAAGTTATTTGTGACATAATAACCATTTTAATGGAATGTTGGAACCAAATCATGATCAAATATAAAAAAATTAACTCTATACCCTTATTATACAGAGCCTTTGTAGACGCATTTGCGCGCTTTTGGTTAAATTACATCAGCTATTGCTGCTATTGTCAAACGTGAATCAGCCATTAGGGTGACCACTCCTTAATTGTTGAACAAATAATTAAAATTAAGATACAGTACTTCAGTGGTTTGCCTCTTACTTCCAAAAAAAGATACCAGAGAGTGACAGTGGAGTCTAATAGGTATGTTTACCATTCAAGATGGTTGAAACCAAGAGCAGGCGTTCCCCAGGGTCGGTGTTGGGTCCTGTTCTATTCCTCTTTTATATAAATGATTTGCCTCTTTTTCTTGATCCATGATCCTTGGTCATAGTATATTATATGCTGATGATATCAGTGTGTTGTTGAATTGTGATAGTCTGTCTAGAGTGGAATTAGAATGTAGAAATTCCCTAAATAAACTGGATGAATTGCATACAGCCAACTTGCTGAAACTGAGCTACAAGAAACTAAAATAATAACATTTAGGTCAGCTGATGATGTTGAATTAGAAGTGAGAAATAATAAAATCCGATGTGTGAATGATATAAAGGTTCTTGGTTTAACTATTGATAGCAAGCTCTCTTGGAAACCACATTTGTATATCTTAAGAAAAAATTTAATTCTTCAGTACATGTACTGAGAAGCTTGAAAAATTTACTAGATTTTTCTATGCTGAAAGAGGTTTATTATTCAATATTCCATTCATGGATTACCTATAGCATAGCTTTTTGGGGTAATTCCAGCGAAGAAGGGGCAAATCTTTAAAATGCAAAAATGGGCAATAAGAGTTCTGGTGAGTGAGTCTTGAGCTGTCGACCATATTTCAAACAGTTGAAAATTCTGTCTGTGCCTAGTTTATATATATTTGAAACAGTCATTTTGATAAAGAAAAATGAATCAATGTTTAATAGGGGTTCCATGGTTCATTCTCATAACACTAGGTACAGGGATGAACTTAGAAATAAAACTCATCGCATTGCTCTCTATGCAAATGGAGTCAGAAATTCAGGAGTTCAACTTTTTAATATTTTACCGGCCAGGCTTAAGAGACTTCCTTTCAAAAAATTTAAAGAGGTTTTCAAGAGAGAGCTAGAGGACTGTGAATTCTAAGAATATAGAGAGTATTAGAAATATCCTAAATTTATATAGTCTGAATGTAAATAATAAATTTAAATTTATCATTGGACAAATCCAGATGCCCCCCATGATGGGAGGCCAGTGAGGCTTAAATATCTAAAAAAAATCTACAGGAAACCTCAACAATGTCAAAGTAGACGATGTTATTAACATGTTTGGAGCCATCAGCTTATTTTTTAATCAAATTTACCTGACTGGTGTAATTTAACCGTAATTGTGCCGCGCGACCGCGACTGCAGTGGCTCTATATAATAAAGCTCTCAGATTTGTCAGCTGCTTATTTCACAAACAGAAATGCATCCTTTGTTTACATGTGCTGCTTCTTTGAATTAACTATAGTTCTATGAAATAATACAGGCTCTAGGCCTATATAATTATATACAAGGTGATTTTTAAGTATGGGAACGGCTTTATATTGCGTAACTGAGACGTTCTTGGCGAAAGAAGCTTATGCGGACCTGCATAGTTTTAAAAATCCAACTTTTTACTCGTTTTGAAATTTTTGTCCGCCATCTTGGATCCGCCATATTGGATTCAACTTTATTTTTTTAAATGGGATGGTGGTCATATGGCACATCATTTCAGTGTGAAATTTCAAGAAAAAAACTATGGCATAAACCGTTTTTCAATAGATTCCTTAGTTTTCGATTTATAAGCATTTAAATTTGCAATTTTGGGAAAATTGTGTTAGCAATAGTGAAGATAGAACGCACTGCTTAAACATTTTATTGGATTTTTCATTCATAAATTATCTAATAACTGAAATGTAATTCATTTTTAATAATACCAACATCATAGAACATTTTTTTTGTGTTTTGTTTTGTTAATGATACCTACTGGCTGATATTATCACCGGTAGCTGAATTGTGGTTAGTGAATAATAAACATAGCCAGTTATTTTGTTGTATTGTTTACTTATTAATAATTACCAAGTCTTAACACCATTTAAACTTAGTTATTAGATAATTTATGATTGAAGAATTGAATAAAATGTTTTATGCAGTGAGTTCTACCTTTTTTATTGCTAACTCGATTTTCCCAAAATTGCAAATTTAAATGCTTATAAATCGAAAACAAAGGCATTATTGAAAAACGATTTATGCTATTGTTTTTTCTTGAAATTTCACACTGAAATGATGTGTCACATGACCACCATCCCATTTAAAAAAAATAAAATTGAATCCAATATGGCGAACAAAAATTTCAAAACCAACAAAAAGTTAGATTTTTAAAACTATACAGATCCGTACAAGCTTCTTTTGTTAAGAACGTCTCAGTTGCACAATATAAAGCCGTTTCCATACTTAAAAATCACATTGTATAAATTATATATTTATATAAATTAATACAGACTATTTTCTCTTGGAATAATTTTCACTCTAGGTAGACCAGGAATTTCTTATTGTTACTGTACCAGTGTTGATCTAATATTATCATGTGCTAGATGAACAATATGCTCTCTGTGTTTGTGTTTGCGATTGCTGCTCCTTCCCTGTGTCTCTCTTGTGCGCGCGCATTTTTTTGCGCATGCGTAAAGGGCGAGATGATTGACCGCATTGAATACCATGTCGAGCATGCAGTCGACTACGTTCAAACAGCGACCCAAGACACCAAGAAAGCGCTCAAGTATCAGAGCAAAGCTCGACGGGTGAGTCATATGCTCTTGCTCTTGATGATGATGATGATGAGTGTGCTGTGTTACCATGGAAACCAAGTTGGCCACACCCACTTTTGTGGACCGACCTGTTGTGCCCTACAGTCGCTAAACACAGTACAGTTGTCCTCGACCAATGGTAGCCCTGTTACAGTGATGATCCCTCAACTTTTTTTTGGTTTTGTCTAGCTCAGCTTTGTAGTTTACCTCTCATCCAAGTATTTTTTTTTTCGTTTTAGTTCGTTTTTGCTATTTATTAATTTATTATTTTCAGTGTTGTATTTTTATTGAAAAAAAAATGGATTCAAATCAAATTGTCAAGTAGTAGATTGAAATTAACTTCAGTTATAAGGTTTATTATCACTTACCCAGTGATTTTGAAACTCAAAGAATTGTAGGTCCATGTTCCCCACAACATGGCTCATATGGTGGGGTAGAACTACCATTAAATGTCTCCCACCAATAAAAGCAATATGCTCATTATTACCAACTTTATTCTTCTTCAAAAAAAGCACAAATTCAAATTATTACAAAATATTTTCACAACATTGAAGAAATCTCACATAGGCATAGCCTATGAAGAAAAGGGTTCGTTAAATAAATTTGTAGCAATTTCAAATCACTCTGGCCAGTTTCAAGTAGTCATTATATTACATAAAATGACAAAATAAACATAATAAAATAAGAACTTACAAAATAAACACAATAAAATGAGAACATAAACAAATAAGAAATAAAAAGAGATAGCTGCTGATGCAGAGTAGTCAGAAACTTAATTATCTACAAATAAAAGTAGAAAAAATAAAAATTAAGAAACTAATTTCAAATCTAAAATAAGATTGATATTTTTCGAATTCAATGTGAAATAAATTCATTTTCTAAACTTTGGGAATTGCCTAAAAGGATTACAACCAAATAAATTACTATAAAGTATATTCAAAATAATACTGAGTTTCAATACAGCTTTCTGATATATTTAATTTTGCAAATGATCTGAGCCTGTTGCCTAAAAATTCACAAACCAGATTTATTAGTACTTGCATTGGTAGGTACTGCAAAATAATGGAGTTCACTTGTGGGTTGTTATGCAACAGATCCTTGATGGCTGAAATGATTTCAGTGTTATATTCCACTGTGTAAGTAGAGTAATTGAAAATAATTTAAATATATATTATATTTCTGTAAACAATGAAAACAAATTAGAATACTTCAAATAACTTTCTGAATGCGATAGAGAGTTTTCACTTGGAAATCTGTAGATATAGTTTCACATGGATTATGCATTTCTTGTACTATCATCTTGGTATTCATTACTCGAATCCATTTACAATCTTATTTGCACCTTAATTTAAAAAAAGGAATATCCATGTACTCGCAGTTGAAATTAGATTTTGTGTTATAGCTACGACTTGACAGTTTGATTTGAAGCCTTATTTTGCTGTCTACTTTTATTATTTCAATTATTATTATTTTATTAATTTTGATTTTTACTTTTTTCACTTCCCACACCATTCCTCCTATACTGAACACCTCAAATACCAATTCAACCCTCACCTCCACTGTGTGACGCTGTAACACTGGTCTAATAACTGTTTTTGTGGTTTCTATTGGTGGACTGTTTCTACACTAATGCATTCTACATAAATACACTATTCAATGTTCCACATCACTTCTGTTGCTATCTTATTGTGTGCGTGTTGTGCGTGCGTGTGTATGTTTATATATTTATATATTCATTTGACTAAACTGATATATGATATACTATTGAAAATGATTTGTGGTAACTTGGTGTTAACATATATGTGTTTTTATCTCTACTACTGCTATCTATCTACATTAACATGGGTGTATAACATATATATATTGTACTGTATTATAATTGGTCCTCCTAATGGATAACTATTGTGTGCCTTTGTCATTGTTTTAATCTATGGTTAATTAACCCGGGCTTTTTGGGTCCTACTACTTTGGTGGTTTGTGTTGTCATCTTTCTTTTTATGTTTATTATATGTTGCTTGATGCTCTGTCTCTGTTTTATATGTGTGTATACTTCACCTATTAAACCTTACTAACTGTTCTGCTACTATGCATCAACACTTAACTGTATCCGGTTCCAATGTTGGCGCAACCTAACCTAATCAACCCGACCCTACCTAACCTAACCCAACCCAACCTGACCCTGCTATCCCCAAACGTGCTCGAATAACTAAATAGGGCGAACTAGTCGACCGAATTGAGTACCATGTTTCACAATCGGGCAATGCCATGGAAGTGGTGAAAGAACAACTTACCATCGCAGAGGAATACCACAAAAAAGCCTCAGAGGTAAGTTGCTGTCGTAACAGAATTAATTTTAATCTTGTCACAATTATTATTTTACTCTCTTTCTCTTCTCTTCCAACTTTCTATTTTTGTTTGACTTTATATTTTTATCATCTTTTTATTTGTAAATTAAATTTCTTAGTCATCGAGTTTAGAAAGAATGGCTTTTAAAATGCATATTTTTCATTATCAGAAGCACAGTATGCTGCATTTGGTTTTCAAACTAGAATATCTATTTAAAAACTGGAGGTCAGTAGTAAAGCTGACAGTCAATTTCAATTAGTTACAAGCCAATATTCACATGTTACAAGTGCTCGGGTCTGCGCTTGGATAATTCACTATGGCAGCACTGGTTTTACTGCTTCTGGCATCTCTGAAACTCGGATTTGGCAAATAATTATGTAATAATACTTTGCCTTGATATAATAAATCATCCGCGATGCTGTAATCGGTAATAGCGCTTATCTCTGACTGACTGCTACTACTGCGGTCAAGGATTCGAATCCTGCCCAGCATCTTTATATCATCATTCACCTCATTAACTATGCACAAGTCTCAGACTCATGTGGGCATCATCAGTAAAAATATATTGGCCAACCCATTTCACTGTTAGGCGTCTCTAGAAATACATTTTAGGAAGCTTATTGTGAACATTTTGTAAATACATATGGAACTTATCAAGTTATCACCCTTATTCTATTACAATTATTTAATAATTTAGCTCTCTGACCAATTCGTTCGAGTTGTAGCTTGAGTTTAACCTGTTTCCGCTAAAAGCAGCACTTTCATAAATTGAAATATGTATTTGAGAAGTTGTCTGTTCAACCAGAATAACTGAATGAATTATAGTCTAGTTTACATTTTCCAAGACTACGGCTGTTAATTTTCTCATGTGACTAGGGTCCTGTGACTAATTTAGTTAATATCAGTGGAATTGGAAACTTATCATTCACCTCCAATTATGGACAGGTTCCACTACATCAACATTTATTCAACAAAACGTTCATGTTTCTCCGGGAATGCTTCCCTCAAGCAAGACACAGTGAAATGAATTCATTCTCCTTTGCTCTCTAGTTGAATTGAATTGAATAACTGCCTTTATTTAAACCTGGGATGGAGAAGTTAAGGCGCATTCGGCCCTCTCCACCACTTAACCCTCAAAGGCTGCACAGGGAGCATAGCGGCGTTTGGCTGGCTGTAAACTAGTTTAAACCTAACTTAACCTTACCTTATCAAAAAAAAAATTATAAAATCGGCATGTGAAGGAAATATTATTATATTTACAATAAATATAGTAAATTCTCAATAAAGATTTATTTTTTAATTAATATGCATAGCAAAATATAGTGATTTATTAGAAAGGGTTTTCTACTTCCATTATTTTCTTTTACTCTCTTCCTTCCGAACTATCTCTATCTCCTTTTCCAATATACTCAAACGTTGATAGAAATAGTAAGTGATGAATATGACTACAGCAGTACAACCCGATAAATAGGGTAATTACCATTGATTACTATTGATAACGCATGTCTGTATTATCTGTTTAGCTGCAGTCCACTTATCACCATAGCATGCCATTTTTTTCATGTATCATTTTTTTCATGATCAATCGTTAATTTTTGCTACGATTTTTTAAGTAGCAGCATGCTGGAATGGAATACACTTGACACAAAACAACACTTTCTCATAAGTATTTAAGGAATTAGATTAATTTAAGAAATATTAGTTGATAAACTCTTGACTAAGTCCTGTGCTACAGGAACTACATAAAAGATTGATCGATTTTGCCATGTAATGAAGATGGCTCTGATTTTCTAAGAATGATGAATACTCAACACATCTACATCAATCCAGTGGCAATATTATTATTGGCTTATTTCACAGTAAAGATCAATAATTTTCGATTTTCCCTTTAAAAATCTCATTTTTTGAGAGATCTGTTCTAGTGCAAGAGAATGATGGCATACATATACAATCTTATCTTGGTTAAAATAAGCCTTAATTTTTATAACTAGTAGTTCTGTGAACAGTAGACCTCACTCGTAAAAAAACGACAAACAGTAAAAAGAATTGTCCATAATACAATCATGCTTCCAGTTCCTGAAAGCAATCAGTGTCGGCTATATTCTTGTTGAATTCACTCCCAGAGCCAGATATATAGAAATTATCGGTGGGAAGATAACCAATTTTTTCTTTGAAATATTCTACAACAGTTAACTTATTACTGGTTATTTCTTTTGAAAAAGTCAGCTGAAATTGAGAGTTTCCAGCTTCCATTGAACTAATTCAAAATGGTAAATTTCAATTTATGTTCAGCTGTTATATCGCTTAAATATAGCGCAGTACTGTATAAAAGAAGGAAGCTCATATTGATACAAATTCAGTGCCTATTCCATTAATTGTATATAAGAAGGAAGCTCATACTGATACAATTTCGCTTTATTTAAAAAAAAATTGGCCGCCATATTGAATTTGAAAAAATAAAATATATGCATCGCTGTGCTTAGAAATAAGGAACATCCATTTTAAAAAATCATAACAATTGGTGTAAGCGTTTGTCTGTAATCGTGAAACAGACAGACCGATAGAGAGAATTCCGATTCTTAAAACATAGACCTCACTCCGTTCGGTCAATAATTTTGTTGTATGATGAGAATATCATTCCAAAAACTTTCGTCTAACTTCTTTTTCGTTCTATGATCGTGATCTTTAACGATCATTTTATAAACGCAAATTTCTGTATAAATTCTCATAATCTCTTGACTAGTATAATAGTGGTTTATTATGTAGTAATGCTAATATTTTGTTGAATATACTGTCATTTGAAAAATCTTTATTCTACAAAAGCAATATACAATCTTGGTTGAAATAAGCCTTATTTTTTTAGAACGATTTTGTTGTACAATAAGAATATTTTTCAAAATCTTGAAGAATCAAATTTTCACATTGATAACCAGCTTAGTCAATACTTTATAAACATAGTTATTCTTATTTAATGTGAAATAGGTAATACAGTTAAGTAATTGAATTGAATGACAAGTCTATCATATGAAAAATGCATATGACTTGTGCATTTATTAATAATTCTACTAGAAAAAATTCCATTTATTTATTGTGACAAAAATTATATTATCAAAAAATAATTTGATATTCCCAAGCAAACTTTTTAAGCATAAACATTCAATTTTTCCAGTACTGTACGTTAAATCTTTTCAAAAAAGTTGAGTATTCATCATTTAAACAAACCAGTTGTCAAGCCATGCATTTTTAAAAGATTATTGTCATATATGTTTGCTACTTTTATAGAGAAGAATCATTTTTTCTATTATAAAAAATAAAATGTCTTATTATATTCTTGCAAAATATCTACTAGTTCGTCGTTTTTCTGTGAATCATGAATTTGGTAAAAATATTGAATATTTTTCCTTTCTAATAAAAAACAAATTATAATAATACAGTTTATGAAGCTATAACCCGATTATAATTACATTTATAAAAAGTAACTCGTAATCACTCGAGTAGCCATTGAAATTTTCTTTAAATTTCAACTAAATTAAGCTGTGCTTCTTAATGACTCATATCCAAAGTTATTCTATTTGATTCGTAAAAACATTCAGTCCTGTTAATTATAACAAATTTTCAAATATTTCTTTGACTTCGATCCAAAAAGATGGCTTTAGAATGTTAACAAATTTTCTTTGCCTTTGCTCCTAGAAAGTTACCAATTTTTCAATTGGTATAGTCAACAATTCAATGTCTCTAGCTACTCCATTGTTAAATGAATTTATTAAATAAAGATTTATTATAACTTTTTTCCATTAAATATACAGATTTGAACTACTTTTAACATTTTAAATAATTTTTCTTACCCTCCTCTGAAAATTACGTTTTTGCCACTGCAATTAAACCATCTATGAGATTTATTTCCACTTTTTTAGCATATGAAAAAGAGCCTTAATTCTATTTAAATAACAATATGAATAGAATATCAAAGTGTCCAATAATAATCAATCTATCAATCAATTTATTATAATAATAAAAATTGTATGCTTTTAATTATTACGGTATGTATTATTCCATTCCATTTGAAAGTTTCTACGGCCTCACCTTTTAAAAATAACTAGATTTTTTCATGTAGCATATTTATGATGGTGTAGGCTGTTGAAAGTTTCAGTTCTTGTTAGTATTGACTGGCATTATTGTTGATATTTGACAATCATAAAACAATAATTTCATTTATGACTAAAAAATAAATAAATTGAAACCAAGTCCATTACGTCAAAATGAAATAATACTTTTCACACTATTTTCAATGAAATACGGTAATTGTTATGCATTTTACTCATTTATACTAGAGGTACTGGAGGGATACATTTCACTTCTAAAGAGAAGCTTCATCAGATTGATGATGCATCATTCTCTCTTTGGAAGTGAAATGCATCCCTCCAGTACCAGAGAGAATGATGCATCATCAATCTGATGAAGCTTCTCTTTAGAAATGAAATGCATCCCTCCAGTACCTCTAGTATAAGTGAGTAAAATGGATAAAAATTACTGTATTTCATTGAAAGTAGCGTGAAAAGTATTATTTCATCTAGACTTGATGAACTTTATTTCAATATATTTCCTTTGAGAAGCTTTATTCCAAAGAGAAACTTCATCAGATTGATGATGCATCATTCTCTCTTTAGAAGTGAAATGCATCTCTCCAGTATAAGTGGGTAAAAATCATATTTTAAATAGAAATATGGTGTTAGTTTTGAAATAATTATGTAAATGATCATTAATGTTACATGCAAACAACACAAAAGGCCGCTCTCACACACAGACACAACTGTATGCGGGTTATAGTATTCAAATAATTCATTGAGTTGCATAATGAATTACATGATTTGTGAATAAATAAATTAAAATTAAAGTCACTAATTTAAAATAGTTAATACATTTTTATAAAAAATGATGAACATTTTTCATTTAAAACTACTTTTCTTATAGTTTTAAGCTTTTTTCAGTTTGTAATTTACTGCATCATTTAACATTTTAATAGTCTAATTTGTTACCTTACCTGTTCGCAGAAAAAAATCATGATAATAATCTGCCTAGTGATCGCACTGATTATACTAATCGTTTGCCTCGGATTCTTCCTCGGATGATGCGACAATTGCGAGGACAATGGAAGCGCACTGGCCGGCTAAGCAGGCCAGTTGGTATGCCAATTGGCAGGACAGCAGCGTCTGCTGTCATCAAGATGTCTGACTACGTGTTTCGTCCATCCGTTTCGTTCGTTTTCATCTAAAAATTAGCAAATTCAACTTCGAATGATAGTTGTCAACTTTAAAAAATAGCTGTAGAATGCAATCTCTTTTATAATAATAAAACAATTATAATACATTGACCGATGTTGGATGGAAATTTGGGTAATACAATAGATGTAATACACAAGAATGTGGTGGAGAATTACTCGGATATGAAACTCTGGTACAATTTAATAAATTAACAAAGCTATTTTCCTATGACGATCCCTTCAAGTATTAACAAAAATATTGCATCACCTCGTACTATTGAAAAGATGTTGACAAGATATTAATTTTTTAAATTTTAATTTCAATTAAATTAAAAATAATAATTTTGATGCTATAAATCCGCAGTAGCAGAGGTCTTTGGCATAATTCCTATCATCAAAAGGAAAATCGAAATTAATATCTTGTAAATATTACATACTTCTCACAGCTTTATCTCTTATTTAACGAGTTCTGCATTATTTTCTACTGAATCTGTCTACTAATAATAAAATTATTAGCGGCAGTCTGCAATGGAGCTCCAGTCAAGCGTCATGGATGAATGGTTGTCAATGGCTGGTCGTCACTCAGTCTATGGCTGTCATTTATTTATGACGTCAGTGATGCATCGTGAACGCTCCGTGTGCGGGAACTGTCTCAGTGTTTTCTCTTAGGCTTCTGAAATCATTTTCATAAACATTTCGCTATAGGAAATAACTGTAATAGAAAATAACCATATCTATAATTTACTAAGTGTAGAAGACCAAAATTAATATCTTGTAAATATTAACAAATTAGTAAACATAATTCTTTTTTTAAATTGTTACTGCATGGCATGTAAAACATGCATAAAAACAAAATTCAATATTATCAACTGCCTGAACTACTTTAGTGCTTCTTTTCAAGTGGACTTCAATATTAATATTCTCCAACTAGAAAAGAACTAACTTTTTTTTTCTTAATGAAATTTCCCAGTGAGACAACATCTGACCTAGACTTCAGTGAGACTTGGACCTAACCTAAGATTTGGATTCTCTTGTTAAAATTTTGTGAAGAAATCAGTTCTAGGCTAAAATTATCCTTATCATATGGGTTGTATTTTAGTCTTTATAAATAAATTTAAAAATCCAATAATCACTAATAAAAACCTGCTGGAAACCTGAGCCTTTGTAGTTTAGCTAAAGATCGTTCATCTTTGCTCTCAATTCAAAGAGTGAACTTGTACCAGAGTTTGATATTTCAATGAGAAACGTACGATTTTGTTTCAACAAAGTTGATAAACCAACTTCATTCCTTAAAGTATAAAATTGTAAGAGTCACACCATAAAGTTCTGAATTAAGGTAATAACCACAAGATTTGTCAATTTCGAGATGCATAATGTAGTCCATGAAGTCCTTTCTTCTTATAGATATGATCAATTTACAGTTAGTTGAGTTCAATTAAATCGCATAATTAATATATAATGCAAAAAAAGAAAAAGCCTTTTATAAAGGATTTGAGACTGCGCCAAAGTCTTGCCAATGTTTAACTATCTATAACGTTTAATCCTAGTTGACATCTATGAAGTATCAGATATATGCTGTGCAAAATCTTATAAAATGAACTATCACCTCGGTCTGCTTTCTTTCCATTCACTTTCAACCCCTTCTGGCTACTTGTCCTGCTTCCTGGTTAGGTTAGGTAATTTGAATGCCTGTTTAAATTGCATGCCCAATGAACACTCACTAATCTTCTCAATCAGGCAAGTATTATTTAATCCGTTATAGTCCCAGGTCCTGACTGACTGGGTCATAATTATATTGGTGCTGCCATTTACACAGACAATGTCTAGAGCTTGATTTATGATTGGCAAATTCTTGCTTCAATGTAGCCTCTGATGTTCTCAGTTGTTTTTTGACCTTGAAATTTAGCGATGGCCGCTGCCACTGTGTAGAGAACACCTAGCTTCTCAGCTTGAAACTCAAGTGTCTCAGCTTGGTCAAGATACAGCTTTAAGTATGGGCCCAGCTCAGGGGGCTGCTGGTTGTACTTAGTTGCCATAGCTATAAGCATTCATAGCTGTGGCAACTAAGTACTGTAGTTTTCATATAACTTGGCAGCAGTATCCTGGGATCAGATGTAGCATGTCCCATCTGCTACACGCTGCCAAGTTATATGAATACTACAGTACATCCAGCAGCTCCTAAGCTGGCCCCATACTTGACCTGGCCAAGACACTTGAGTTTTGAGCAGGTAGGTACTTCCCTAATTAATTCCACCCAAAAAGGATTAGGTGGAGGTTAGTAATATAATATAAGATTTAGATTAAATTCGTCATCTCTGCTCCTTTGAGGAGGATCATTGTTGTCTGTAAAGATTTTCCAATTAGTGTTGTAGCCTGCTTGGCCAGTCCATAAAAAATAGCTTCCATCTCATAGATGACTTGGCAGAAATTGCCTCTTACATTCGGCTACAGACCAATAGGCTGAATCTCAAGTACTGTAGCATCGCATTGTCCAGGGTTATACCACACCATACACAGTAAGCAGTGGTATGATTATCATACCACTGCTTATGATTCTTTTCACCCAATGATTTGTCAATGAAGTTCGCTATGATCCCACCCACCCAGCAAGCGTGCCTGTGGGTGAAGTTCTCATATTTGTTCAGCTCATCCTCTGATTGGTGCACTCTGCAACATAGTCAACAAGTGTCTTCTATGACTCCTTTAAGTCTACCTCAATAATTTGGTAAAGGTTCAGATGATATGTTCTAAAGTAATTCGGATACAACTCTAATGCGGTTTCTGCCTTGCACTAAACCTAACCTAAACTTTTAACCTAACCTAACCTTACTTACACAAACCAATGTTGATTGTAGCATTACTAGCATCAAATTCAATTCTCCGAATAACAGTACTCTTCGATGCAGCAGGGACTACATCTATATTGGGCGCTTTCAGATGATGGTTAGAATAAGGTACTGTGGATTTTGCGTTAGCTCTGATTTAGTTCAGTATGGCTTTTACATGACTTTGCGTTTCTCCAGGTGTACTCGCAAAAGAGGTAGCTATCCTACACCTCAATTGATATCCTCCTTTACGGTAATTTCTAAGAGATATTTATTAAATAAGGTACCGTACATATATAATTATATATCAATCACAACAATTAATATATATATCTAAACGCAAATTTTATAAAACATGAATCATTTTGTTGTTTCTACTCTGGTTGGAAAGAAGTAAAATGTTATGCCTAGATTCATTTTTTATTTTTATTTTTTTTAAATTTGTAAAATTTTAAATGCCAACTATATACCGTTCTCTAAAGTACGTGCTGGCACAGTATAAACGCATGGAGCGTTTACCAAGCGTGAAGTCTACTGCACGCTTGGCAAACGCTTCATGCGCGGACCACCTAAATCTTTACTGGAATACTCGCATATTTATACCATTATATGAATTTTAAAGTTCAATTAAAGTCTTCATTATTTGATTTCATGGACTGCATAATTAGTAGAAGAAAACGTTATTGTACATATTATTCAATATCTTATCGACTTCATAGAGAAGGAAAAGTTTATAATAAAGTAACAGTAGAACTAGATAAACAATTTTGAATCAAGCATAAAATAAAATTTTACTCTCAAAGAGTGGAGCAATAATGATTTCCTATAAATGATAGGTAATTTTTTCAAGTAATGTAATCGCATAGTTATCATTAATAATAAAGATGCATTGAAGTTAAAAAAAAAACTTTTCCAATATTTTCTTGTAATATACTATGCTGTGGTTTGAAGAAGAATGTTGAATCTTTTCTATATATTTATTTCTAGTCGTTGAATCTGGATTAAAAGTTTATATTATACGAAAAAAGGAAAATGTTTCCTGTTATCTCGACTGTAGTTTATTGTCAGTTAATGCAGAATAATTTATTTTGGACGGTTGAATTAATATTTATATATTGTATATTTATTGAAAACATTCATGTATAAATCTATTATTGTTAGGCCTACTGATAGTGATTGTAATTTGTAAGTTATTTTGTATATTATTTGTGTACAGTATTGATCCATATTGTAATTATTTGAATGAGCTCTAATAATTTATATATAAATAGTGTAAAATATGATAATTTTTAATAATTTATTATTTTTTAATTCAGATAATTTATAATTACTGCTGCTAAGACTGTTAAACACGATATTAGTTTTTTAAAGCCATCTTGAATGTATCAGTTTTAAGTTAATTAAAATCCTGAAACAATTTGATATTAGGACGCTATATTATTATTATTTTTCATATTTTTATTTAATTCATTCAAGCAATTATTGTTCACACATTATTATTTAAACACGATATTAGTTTTTAAAACCATTTCGAGTTTAACAATTTTATGTTAAAAACGTTTAAGTAGTTTATATTAGGTCTCTAAAATATTTATTTCGTTTTTGTATTTAATTAATTTAAAAAAATTTAGCAAATACCATACTTGGTTGCATGGTCGTTCTTCCTACCAAAGCAACATAGAAAAAGACTCTCAAATAACTCTTTGTCTCGAATTATACATAAATATAAATCACTTGTAATGCCAAGATTCAGTGAAGACTATTATTTTCATACTGTTCATACATTGATTTCTCAGATATTTCATGAAATCGTTCGATTCCCTACTCCTGGTATGCTTCAAAGTTTAAGCTAACATAATTTATAAAAAATATTTATATTTTAGTTTCTGTACTACACCATTTTTATTGTTCCTATCAACTCGGAGACTCCTACTGTTTCCTAATTTGAAACAACACCAAAATCTGGAGTTACCTTTAATCATTAAATTCTGACCTCCATTTATGATGAATAACGAATTCTACACTGCAAATACATGAGCTAATCTGTGCACGAAATACTTTGAATAAGAATTTAACATTGAAAAAGAATTGTATAGGAGGAGCAATCATCGTAGATGAACAAAATTAACTTTAAAAAAATATTTTTCAAATTGCTTTATCACTTGCAATATCGTGGATATCTTTCACTGCATTAAATATATCTTATACAGCACCAGGTAGCGCAGTTGGTTTGAGCGCTTGTCTGTGATAAGATAAGGCTTTGACTGGTTTCGTTTCCTGTTGCCTTGGGGTCGAATCTCATTCAGCCATGGATGTTTCTCACCAATTCACCTCATTTCCCACGCACAAGTCTCCAGGCTCATGTGGGCATCATCCGCAATAAAAAAAAGTTATAAATATTGATCTAAAGAGTCATTTATTACATATTTATTCAGTATCTAATTCTGCTATTTTTAATAAGTATACACTATACACCAAACTCATTCATTTACATTCATTTAATTCATTCATTTTATTCATTTACACCAAATGGGTAATCTTCATATTTACTATGTGCGTTCATCTCACCCAAGGTAATTAGAAAACTAATATATTATCTTCTCTAATTAACTTGATATTAGGTCAATCAAGGTTAACTTGATCGATCATAATCGTAGAGTTCAGTTCACATTTAACTCTGAGTTACTGATTAACTATTACCCAAATCATTCCTGATTAACTTCTCAGACAATGTGAATTAATTTTTGAAACCAGTAATCTCTATCACATAGCGATTTACGGCCACATTAATGCATACATTTCAGCAGTTACATTACAAGCTAGGAATGGTCCCTGCTGGAAAGTTTGGAGGGGTCACACATGTGATTTTGCTGACCTTTTTGCGAGATTACCCCTCCTTCCTTCCCCTTTTCAGTATATTTCTAATTCGGAGGGTGTCATGACCCCCCCCCCGACGGACCGCCCTTGCTACAACCGACCGTGGTTTCCTGACAATAAGTGCCACATTTTAAACTGTTCTATTCACTTGTTCAACCATTTGGTTGGAAACTTTTCAATCCAATTAATTTATTTACAAAAAAATAAGAAACATTGAAAAGTCCTGTGATATTTTTCAAGGTTTCACAGCATGAACCTGATTTCAATACAATAAAACATCAATAATTTGTAAAATACAACATTTTAAAATGAAATTAAACTATAGCTGTTTATAATCAATTAAAGAAGAAAATAATTCAAGATGAAGAATGGCTTCCAAATTTTTCAAGTTTACGAGTTTAATGTCAAAGAGACCCAAGTATTAGATTTCAAAAATATTATTGAATGGATACTATTATTTTAGTAATTCTATTTTAGTAATTTTATTAATTCAATTCATCCCTGAAAACTATAAATTTTTAATTTGTGATTCCTAGAAGCTGTTGACCAACAAGTTTTTTTTTGTTAAACTTGTATTTATAGCTACTGCAAAATGTTATGAAAGATTTTACTTGTAAATTGTTATACAAAAGGCTCCTGAAGTTCCAAAGCATATCGGAGAAATGCTTGAATCACAAAAGACACGTCCTATATTTTTAAAGTTTCTTAGATTTCATAATTTTTTAAAATTTTAGCACTAATCTCATTCAAGTTTTTAACTATAATAAGCTGATGGCTGATTTTATGTATTTTGTTAAAAGTATTTTTGTTCAAAATGTTAATGTTAGGTGTATGGTTTTTGTTAGAACATTGTTTTTGTTAGACTGTTGATCTTGTGAGTGAGTGGAAGTCTTCTTGAAAGAATCGAGATAAAATCTCATTTGTAAATGAATTAAACCTTCCTCGTTCTGTTGTTGATGATGAATGCAGAGAAGTAGGCCTAGTTATTGAGAGATTATCTCATTTAAGCGAGTCAAGTTCTCAATCTTGAATTTTAAAATCATCCACATTTTTTATGTGAAACTATTGGTGAGTATGATTATGGTGATGATAATAATAATTATAATAATACATTCGATTTTTGAACACTTTGAATAGATTGATAAGAATAATAATGATAATGTTGATGATATCTACTAAGAAATTTGTGTTCGATTTTCAAATACTAATTAGGATAAAGTCACAATTGATCGTAGAAATTAACGTTTCTATTCATAATTTTCTTGTATGGTAATGTATTCAATTACAGTTGTCAAACTATATCTTATAAAAAATGTTGAAACTGCCATTAAAATATGCATTGATGAAAGTACGATTTGGTATTGGGGAGTAGCAGTTTTACGGTTCAACTGAAATTTTTAACTGACTGCATCGAATTCACTTGAACTTTAACTTTATTTTTAAATAGAAATGTCAAACTATTTAGTAAATTACCTACAATATAATTTTTTACAGCTGGTACACATTTGAATTAAAATTCATTCGAAACAACTTAGAAGTCCTGTACAATTCATAAATTAAAAAAATCAAAACTAGTAAATTACCTACAATATAATTTTTTATAGCTGGTACTCATTTCAATCAAAATTACATTCTAAACAACGTAGAAGTCCTCTACAATTCATAGATGAAAAAAATTCTACTTGAATGACGATTAATTTATAGTGATCCTTATAGTTTATCTTTAGAATGACATAAACAAAATAAAAGCCGTCTTTAATTCTAGTTTTGCTTTAACTATCTTGCTGAAAAACTAAAGTTTTCTTGTTTTATTGGGGTTTTTTGTATTGATAGTAATGAAAGAGTTTTATCTAGTTAATTTGATTTTCTAAACTTTGTAGAAACACTTGCAATATAGGCTTTGACCAGTATTCTTGAACTGACCCAACCTAACCTAACCTGACCTCGAGGCTTCCTTACGTCAAGGGAGATTTGAAAACAAAAGGATTTTCAAGTTTTCCTTGAGATAAGGAAACCTCAATGTTGGTTCATAGATACTGGTCTCAATCAAATCATGTGAATAGAACTCAAAAATATCTGAATTATGAGGGTTTTTATCAATTTGGAAATAATGCTTTCGCACCTAACAATTTCAATAATTCAATGCAATAATATTTATTAAAATAAATACATATGTAATCCGGACTTGGTAAAATATGATACGTCACAATACAAATAATAAACCTGACATATCCCAAAAGCACCTTGCGTAATATATTATTCAGATAATGTAATATTAGAAAATGGTTGAGTTCCTGGGAGACTTCTCATTTACCGGTAAATGCTACCGGTGACGACGTCTGATTCGTCGATAGATGTTAAATAATTTGATAGACCAATCAGACGCCATCGTAACATTTACCGGTAAATGAGAAGGCTCACAATAGCTCAACCTATGATTATTCCCTCAGCTTTTCTAAAAAATCAATTGTGTAGGGAGCAACTTTCAAATTTTTAAACTATCCAATTCAATTCTTTGATTTCTTGTTCCTTAATGATCTGCGTTGTTAATATTAACTTTTTATTGTAAATTCAACGACTCGCAGTCAATTTAATTAAAGTTGACTGCAAGTCGTTGAGTTTAAAATAAAAAGTTAATATCCTATTCACTTGAAATAACAAAAAATATTTAAAAACTTGAAAAACACTTTCAAGTGGAAATTATGACTCACGTTATGGCGTGACGGCCGTTTCACTCTGTTACCGGAGTCGTTATGGCGTGACGGCCGTCACTTTGTTACCGGGGTCGTTATGGTGTGACGGCCGTTTCATTCTTTTGTCAAGAGCATCGTCAGACACACCCACAGTGTACTGTGGGTCGTCTGACGATGCTCTTGACAACAGAGTGAAACGGCCGTCACGCCATAACGTTTGACATAATTTCAAACACAAAACTGCGAGTGTGTACAAACACTGTGGGTGTGTACTGTGGGTCGTCTGACGATGCTCTTGACAATAGAGTGAAACGGCCTTCACGCCATAACGTGAGTCATAATTTCCACTTGAAAGTGTTTTTTAAGTTTTTATTATATTAGTGGAAACAAAATGGATTTTCAACATCATAAAAGATATTTTTTACAAATCCAACAGTAGTATTACTGCTCCACCCTTAGCAAACGCTCTGCTACTAAAAATGATCTATATGTTTAGTTAATACCAAAATATTAAATATCTAATTGCTTTAGTATGGTTTCTATTGAAAATTAGTCACGGATCAGATGTAAACTTATAAACTACGAGTTTACCACACTGGTACACTACTAACTTTTTCATTCGTTATCCTTCATATCCAACTTCTGAATATTCACAAGTTCTTCAAGGTAATTTATAGAATTAAAAAGAATTTCGAAATTATTCACCTTCTAAATGTTCAAGTGAATTTCGCAGAGACATACTTAGATTGCTTTTTACTGGGTTTTTAACTGTAAAAAATAGTAACACAATAATGTGCAATCTTATGGTTTCTATTATTTTTCTTTAATACTCATATTTTAAAATCTATAACTTGATTAGTTTACAAACGCGCATGTTTGTAAGTTATTGTAATTTAGCTTTTAAAAACTATTATTTATATAATATTTTCGTTAAATTATTATTTTAAAATTATATTTGTTATTTTTCTATTGTTTTTTGTAGAACCTTTGGTTGTACGACTGCTACCAGATTTTTTGAATGTGAGCAGAATTACACGGATTGATTTGAATGTGTCGTTTTTATTGATTAGAAATTATTGCTTTTGGGCTATTTACAGTAACTAATTTTCTAGTACTGATGACTAATTCTGCGATCAAAATACATGGAATGGCTTTTGAGCCATTTTATCATTTTTTCAATTTTCTTCCATCTTTCATGATTTATTACTTTTTTCATGACTTATTATTTTTATTACTTAGTAGCCTATATTCGTACATATTTCTGTACAATGTCAGACTAAAGAGTTGTGTAGAATGGCAATTTATTTTATGTTTTTCAATTTTCTTTCAACTTTCATGATTTTATTATCATTATTTCTCTAAGTTTCTCGTTATGGAAAAGACAAAAAAGTGATGTAGAGACAACCAAAAAATATTAATTTATAAAAAAAGAGAAAAGTGTATAAAAAGTGAGTGATTATAATGAGTACCGGTAACCGTAGTAGTTTTCCCCAAGGTTTGGATATGGGGCTATTGTGTTTGGATATGGGGCTATTTACAGCCTCGCCCGAGCCTAAATAAAGTACTTCATTTATCTATCATTATCATAATTATTCAAACATGTTATGCTTAAGAAAAAATATTATTTGAGCATGGGAACCTGAATGAATGAGACAGGAAATAATTATTGGAACTTGAGCGATTTCAATGTAAGCCTACTGTATTCCAAAAATTATAATCTTGAAGGTAGATATTTACAATATGTCTCAAGAACACGTCATTTCAATATATGCTTTATAAAATCGCAATTATTTACATACATGTTCATGCCGTATCCAGACATAATTACTTCATTTTTTAAAACTTTGAATAATCAATATATTCCAGCCATGTTTAAAAAAATGTTTTTTTTTATACAGTTTCATTTATTCATCTAAAATAGAATTTAGGGAAACAACGGTTTCAAACCCAAAATTGCTTTCATCACAAAATTCCATCTAAATTCTAAAAGTTTATTAATTTCAATATAAAAAGAATATTGGTTCGACTAACCACAATTTTTAGTGTGCACCCTATGTATTCAATTGAATATTGTTACATTCAGATGAGATGCATGTATTAAACATTTCACATTCAGACATGGCGAGGTGATAGAAAGGAATGTATACCCCCAAAATCCACAACCAATACCTAAATAGCTGAATTTTTGTCTTGGGGAGTGAGGACTTTCTTTAGGTGACCCCTTAATTAAAAAAATATATATATATTTCCTTCGTTGATACGTCCGTTTGAAAATTCTCTGGGATCCTTCAAATATGAACGGTATTAAATAAAAACTAAAATGCAGTTCTCCCTTTTTTGTTAGTTTGAACAATAATTCAATCGCTCAAAAGTGAGTGTTCTAAAAATGCCAAATACAGCATCCTATAGCTCTTGAAAACAATATTTTAGCCTATTTTAATTTAAAGACGACAAAATTTCAAATATGCTTTTCAAGATTGTACTTTTCCTATTAACTCTAGAAAACGTGTTAGAATTAAAGCGCTTGTCCATCTCCCCATCTTGTGTCTCTGTATTAGAACAACTCTCTGGTCCGTATTAAAGATTAATTGTGAACCTACCTAAGCCTTCTTCAACTCAAGGGAGTCTTGGAAAGTCATTTGAGTAAATGCTTTATAACTGTTCCTTGTGTTAAGGAACCCTCAAGATAGATTCATAAATACGGGCCTAGGAGTTGGCTTGTCTCTCGAAATTGATCACTCAGGGACTTCTTCTAAAAACAGCGTCTTGACACACACTGAGGCTGTGTGCAGGGTTTTTGGTCATAATTTTTTTCTAAATTTCTTGTATTGACTATTAGGGCTTTAAAACGTTAACTATTGCTGTGAGGAAATATTTTCTTCATTTATTTTGTGAAATATGGGGGTTCAAAATTGAAATTTTTCGATTTTTGGGGGCAATTGATCTCTCTTATGAGTAATTTTAAACTTTTGATAAATTCTCTGTAATTGAAAGACGTCTGGAGGAATAAAATTACTTTTTTATTTCAATCTAACAAATATGTTTTTCAAAATAACTTTTTGAAAAATTGAAATTTTACAGATTTAAAAAAATGTATTTGAAAAAAATAATTGTTTTATTGGAGTAAAAAATATGTCATTTTATTTCTCAAGGTGTCTTTTAGTTATGGAAAATTTATCAAAAGTTAAAAATTACTGATTGGTCACAATTGCTCCCCAAAAGAGAAGAATTTTAACTTTGAACCCGCATATTTCACAAAATAATTGATGAAAAAACATTTTTCTTACAGCAATAAATAACATTTCAACGCCCTAATAACATCCAATAAAAGAAATTTCGAAAAAAAAATTATGATCAAAAACCCTGCGCACAGCCTTAAGCCATAAACCTCGTTATAATGACTATGAACTAGGCCTATTATAGATTATTTAAGTCTGGAATATCGGGTTCTATGAGGCAAAATCGATCATTTAATATTGTATACAATGGTTTTGGTTGGTACAATCTATTCCAAGTTTGTGAATGCACTAGTAAATTTTCATCTGGCATATCTGGTAGCGTTCCTGTCGACCTACCTGTTGCAACCAAGTTCGATTCTGGCATTTTGCATTCATTTTGTTTCCTCATTATAATCATATTCAGGTAAGTTTATTTCACAAGTGAATCATTCATTGTTATTTATCTAGCTATTTATAGATGTATTTTTGTCTTTATGGATTCTAGATAGTTTAACAGATAGTATAACAGAGTCTGTTATAAAATACCTACTATTGTAGATATTGCAAAGCAAGCCTAGATTGAAACAATGACAAAGGTATGACATTTTTTTGTAGAAATTTGATTTTGTTCATATTAAATATACTATTTTCAAAGCTATATTTTCAATTTATCTTGGGAGTGCAGTAATTATCAATGTTATCCGAGATAAGAAAAATATAGGGGATTGATAAGTGAACACTGATGTAGCGTATTGTTTATTGTAAATTAAACTCCAGTCAATTGAATTTCTACAACGAAAACACAAAAGTTAATCACCAGTTATATGGAATTTATTATGATTTGCACTCTACTTTGAATATAGTTCAGGTTTTACTTAGTTTTTACTTTTAATATAGAATATACTTTGGATATTTATTGAAATCATAAATTAATGACTTAATTTTATCCTGTTTGTTGACCAACAAAATCTTTCTCATTAACTTGAATAAGTGTGTACAGAATTCAATATTCCTATATTTGATCTATTTTAAGTAACCTACAGAGGAAATATATTGAGAGCCTCTGGTTTTGATCTTGATAAAACTTATATATTTCTCTTTATTACTCTGGAATAAGTGATCTTGTTTTTTAATTTCTATGCATACTATAGGGCCTACTCTTGGAGCTTCAAATAATCAAAAAGTTCCATGCTATCATACTGTTGTGCATGGCAAGTTTATAACTTTCAATGTTCTACGCTTTTCGTAACATTCCATTCTTCCAATTGCCTCTATTCGTTAAATCGTTAAACAATTTGTTCTACCTTAAATAATAGAGACATTTGTGTACTTGCGATGGATAATTAATTGTAGCCAAAACCTACAATTGAATCATATCGACGGTTTTCTTCCAATGCATCTGATGTAGCATAGCTCACAATGCATAAATAATGCTTTTCAAAGAGTAAAGATCCTCGTCATTTTTTGACTGACATTATTTGGTTGTATAATTTGAATCGTTTAAAGAAATATCTAATTCAACTATTATTTGCTGGTTTCGAACTCCAAAAAATAAGTATAGATTATCATTTTGTATCGATTAGAAATTTAATAATTAATTTTATTTCGATGGAAGTATTTCATAATTGAAGCGAGATCTGTGTCTCTGAACTTGATATAATTTCATTCTATGATGACTCATTAAAACATATCAGTTATTGAATTCCTTGAGATTATTGTATGTTCTACAACGGACTAAACCATAATACCATTATTGTATGATCTATTGCATTGTTCTAGAGGTATTCGGTATTCAATATTTTAATGTCAAGATGAGAATTCTTGTGATAAAAATGTCTGATGATTTTTTTTTGTTCCATTTTTTCCAAACGAGCAGAAGAAGATCATGATCCTGATATGCCTAACAGTCTTAGGGTTGATCTTAGCTTCCACTGCGGCCAGCTATGTTGGACTTTAGACAAGTGAGTATCCAACAAGTTCAGTATTCTTAGTTTCGTCTCATGTTTCCATGTGAAATTCAATTATTTTTTCTTATGTTACTAACTGGGGATGTATTACAACCATCTACTGTAGATGTAGAAGAAAAGGTTGCTAAACTATTGAGTGATCACACCAAATTGAAAACAAAATTAGAAACATCCCTAAAAAATTCTGAGGAAGAACGAATAGGGTTAGTGGATCACATAAAATCTCTGGAAGTTATTGTAAAATTGCAGCAGGAAGACCATAAAACTGAAATACTAAATCTCACGAGTCAATGTAGGTCTATGTCAGAGGAAATCGAAATATTAAAATCAAAAATAAACTTGGCTAATGCAAGATCTGAACCTCTGATCAATACAAAAAAAGTAGAACCTAAATCAAATGGGGAAAAAATAAATAGAAATGGTCAAACAAAAACGTATAGTCAGGTTTTGCAAACAGCAACCAAAACTAAAGTAAGGGCAAATAACGATAGGAAAGGTAGAGTACTGCTCTTGACCTCCAGTTATGGACGAGACTGTAGTGACCTACTAAATAAAAGATTAAAAAATAAGTATGAAGTTCAGAGCTTTTTCAAACCAAGTGCCCCTATAAACGCAATCGTAGAGTCAGCACAGGAACAAACTAAAGATTTTGGAAAAAACGATTTTCTAATAGTACTGGGTGGCTCAAACAATATAAATGAACCTAATCTAAAACATCTTCCTGAAATAAATGAAAAAATTAAAGAGATTGTGCCACTCAGCCAAAAAACTAATGTAATAATAAGTACAATTCCGTATAGGTTTGATAGGCCAGAGCTAAAAGAAGCCATTAAGTCAACAAATAAATCAATTCATAATACAATCAACAGCCTAAAAAATAAGAATTCTAAGCAGTTGGGGATTTGTTTTCTAAATGAAAGGCTGAAAAAACAAAACTTCACTAATCATGGTCTACATCTAAATCAATCTGGCAAAGTAATATTTTGTAATAGGCTGGCAGAGCTGATTGAAAGTCGTTTGCAATCTGCTGTCAATAATTCTCCTAAACAATCATCTAACGAACCTTTTTTAGTAAAGTGGCTCAAAACCGGGAAGGGAAACTAGTTTCAGATGATAAATTCATATCTTCAATTGTATTAAAAGACGTTAATCGATCAAAAAATCAGGATAGCATTAGTGGAAGGAACTCTTGTAGCAATCTGATAGGCTCTCAAGATTCTAAGAGATTAAGTAAATCTACTTCAATATGCAAAAGCAACGATAAAGTAATAAGGGATGATAGGGAAGTACCGGTACTCACTGTGTTCCATCAGAATATTCAATACATTCGTAACAAAATAGATAGAATCGAAGTATTTTTTAAAGAAGAGGCTCCTGATATAGCTATTTTCACAGAGCATGGTTTAAAAGAAGATGAATTGTCACAACTTAATATTCCAAACTATTCATTGAAAACGTCGTATTGCAGGACATCTCATCGAAGTGGGGGAGTAGCTATCTTCACTAAAAATGCTAAGAATATGCAAACATTTAATTTAGAATATGTAGAGAAATTTGCTGTGGATATGGATTTAGAAGTTACTGGTTTGAGAGTAAAAATCGACAATAATTTCGAAGTAGCGGTGTTAGGTATTTACAGGTCACCAAATGGGGAATGGAACAATTTTTGTGAACTATTCAATAGGCTTTTAGAGATTACTACTACTCGTTTTACAAACGTTATTGTAGCGGGAGATTTCAATACAGACTTTGCAACACAGAATAAAATGACAGAAGATTTAAAGGATATTATATGCATGAATAACTTGGAAATAAAAGTTCATGAATATACCAGAGTCACAAGAACATCACAAACAATAATTGATAACATCCTTACTAATATAGATTACTCTAAAACAAGATTAGGCGGCTCGGAACTATCTGATCATGACTATCAAATCTTAGAGGTGGGGTTGCAAGGTCATAAATCAATTAAAAAGAGTAGAGTAATGAAAGAAATTCAACAATGTGAACAGGGGAATATCGATTGTTTGAAGCAGAATCTGCTACAAGAAAACTGGAGTAGGGTTTACAATAGCAATAGTTCAAATGACAAATATGATAGTTTCATTAATATTTTAAGGTTTCATATTACTATGAGTTGTCCAGCTAAAAAAGTCCCTGTAAAGAACAAATTAGACAAGATTGAAGAGTGGATAACTGATGATATCCTTGCAGAAAGAAATAGGATTAAAGATGCATATGATGAATTCAAACTATCTAGAAATATGTTAAGTGAAGATAATTACAAAGCTCTAAAGAAAAATTATATAAGAGAAGTGAAAAGAGCGAAATGTAAGAAAACAGCTGAAATTTTGAATAATAGTGTATACTTTAACACAGCAGTGTGGGATGTAATAAACAAAAATAGGCAAGTAGATCATGTAGATGCTTACACTAGTGTCCCCAGAATAATTAACGAAAATAACAAATATATTGATGATAGTGTAGACATTTGTAATTTCTTTAACAGATATTATCAACTGGTTGCTAAGGATCTTCAAAAATCTCTTAATACAGGTATTAGTGATGCAAACATGAGGAATACTGAGGGGATTCAGAACGAATTAAAATTCCACCCAGTATGCCAAGACGAGTTGTCAAATATCATTGATAGTTTAAATAATAAAAAAACTGTAGGAATGGATGGGGTATCCAGTAAAATTCTGAAAGAATGTAAAGATCAATTGTTAGACCCTTTGATTCATCTGATCAATCATTCATTAGAACAAGGTGTTTTTCCAGATAACTTAAAAGAGGGGAAGATCTTGCCAATCTTCAAAAGTGGTGATAGAGAAAAGGTAGAAAACTATAGGCCCATTAGTATTTTAAATGTAATAAGTAAAATTTTTGAAAGAGTAGTTCTAAATAGGTTACTTCTGCACCTTCAAGAAGCTAACTTTATCTGTGATGAACAGCATGGCTTCCAGAAAGGGAGATCAACAAAAACAGTCATAGTTTCTCTAGTTGAAAAACTAATAGATATAATAGATTCAGGGGATAAAGCTACTGCAATCTTCTTAGATCTGTCAAAGGCATTTGATTGTGTTAATCATAGAACTTTATTGGAAAAACTGCAAAATGTAGGTGTAAATGGGGTTGAACTGAAATGGTTTGGGAGAAAACAATGTGTAGAACTAACTACAGTAGTTGGTAATAGTATAGTAAAGAATAAATCTAATAAATTAGAGGTGCAAGCTGGAGTGCCTCAGGGGTCAATACTAGGTCCATTGCTTTTTTTGTTATATGTCAACCGTTTACCTAAAGAATTAGTTAGTGGTAGAGCCCTCTTATTTGCTGATGATACATCACTCATTTTCAGCAATTCCATCCTAGATAATTTAGAAATAAGTGCCCATATAGGTGTGCAGTCCATTGTCCAATTTTTAAATCAGTTGAAATTAACTATAAATAGTAAAAAATGCCAATACCTTCAATTCAAAAACAAACATAATTTAAATGAAGATAGGGCTATAAACGTGTTTGTAAACGATAATCAATTAGACCAGGAAGAAAAAATTGCATTTCTAGGAGTTATGTTGGATAGACGATTGACCTGGACTCCATACATTGAGAAAATATGTAGTAAAATTTCATCTGGGGTATTTGTCCTGCGACAGCTCGCTAGATTGAATGACAGAAAGTTACTTTTTACAGCTTATCATGGGCTCTTACTGTCACATATTAGGTATGCTATCTTAGTATGGGGTAATTCATCAAAACAAAATCTTGATAGGGTGTTTAAGATCCAAAAGAAAGCGGTTAGGTGTATAGAAAGAGTAAATAGATTAGATTCATGTAGGCCGTTGTTCAAGAGACTTAGTCTCCTAACTGTACCCTGCTTATATGTGTATGAAGCTACTTTATATGTAAAAACGAATGATATTAACCAAAATCTTGATGTACATGATTATAATACAAGAAGCCGAGAAGATTATCACGTGGTGAGTCACAATAGTAGCTTATTCAAACAAAAACCTAGTTATATTGGTAGGAAATTCTACAACAAGCTACCGCAGTTTTTGAAGAGTCTTGAAAATATAGAAATATTTAAAAAACAATTGAAGAAATATTTAGTTGATAAAGCTTTTTATAGTGTACAAGAGTTCCTTTCACATCAAAATTAAGCCTCACCTCAACTAATTGAAGTAATTATGGTATTTAGTGTATAATATTGTTGATCTGACTTGTCTTATACTCCTTAACTGGAGTCTCCAAGACGTAATCTACAAAAAAAAAAGTAATACACTTACACAATACACAATGCCCGGTTTCTGAGGTTACAATTTCTTAATCTGTGACGAGAGCATCGATCGGGATTTTAGTTATTGAACAGTATTGAAAACATTATTGACAATGTCTTTAGCTATAATAAACTTAATTAACTTTTATTTTAACAGAGTAATAAACGTTTAAAAACCAAGTATTGTGCGATTTTGGATACATTTCATACATCACTCATTTTCAGCAATTCCATCCTAGATAATTTAGAAATAAGTGCCCATATAGGTGTGCAGTCCATTGTCCAATTTTTAAATCAGTTGAAATTAACTATAAATAGTAAAAAATGCCAATACCTTCAATTCAAAAACAAACATAATTTAAATGAAGATAGGGCTATAAACGTGTTTGTAAACGATAATCAATTAGACCAGGAAGAAAAAATTGCATTTCTAGGAGTTATGTTGGATAGACGATTGACCTGGACTCCATACATTGAGAAAATATGTAGTAAAATTTCATCTGGGGTATTTGTCCTGCGACAGCTCGCTAGATTGAATGACAGAAAGTTACTTTTTACAGCTTATCATGGGCTCTTACTGTCACATATTAGGTATGCTATCTTAGTATGGGGTAATTCATCAAAACAAAATCTTGATAGGGTGTTTAAGATCCAAAAGAAAGCGGTTAGGTGTGTAGAAAGAGTAAATAGATTAGATTCATGTAGGCCGTTGTTCAAGAGACTTGGTCTCCTAACTGTACCCTGCTTATATGTGTATGAAGCTACTCTATATGTAAAAACGAATGATATTAACCAAAATCTTGATGTACAGGATTATAATACAAGAAGCCGAGGAGATTATCACTTGGTGAGTCACAATAGTAGCTTATTCAAACAAAAACCTAGTTATATTGGTAGGAAATTCTACAACAAGCTACCACAGTTTTTGAAGAGTCTTGAAAATATAGAAATATTTAAAAAACAATTGAAGAAATATTTAGTTGATAAAGCTTTTTATAGTGTACAAGAGTTCCTTTCACATCAATATTAAGCCTCACCTCAACTAATTGAAGTAATTATGGTATCTAGTGTATAATATTGTTGATCTGACTTGTCTTATACTCTTTAACTGGAGTCTCCAAGACGTAATCTACAAAAAAAAGCATACACTTTATTTACCTAATGCCCGGTTTCTGAATTGTTCATTAAGTTTAATGGATCATTAACTCACAGCTGGAGCAATGGGTTAACATTATTGCTCCAGCTGTGAGTTAATGATCCATTAAACTTAATGAACAACTCAGAAACCGGGCATAAGACACTTAATGTAATTATTGTAATTCCTAAATAAAGTTGAATTAGAGTTTTCAATTATTTATGATAATAATAATAATTGATCTTACCGTTGACCTCTACACTCTCTCTCCTTGGCCATCTGATCTCTTTGTGCATTCTCGAAGTATATAGTCTGCTGTTTTAAATCTTCGGCCAACTCTGCTTGAGTTTTCTCACTCATCGCCCAGTCACGCAACATTCTTGCTTCTGATTCTTCTCTGAAATTTTAAATTTTCAATGTATCAAATTCTCTAAAAATCTCAAAATTTAATAATAATATTCCTTGAATTCACTCCTTTTAATATATGTACCGTATTTTTAGCTCTAAATCTCTTCTAATAGTCAACTGACAGTTTCACTATGTGCTTGACAAGTTTATTAAGGGTGCCCGGCCAGTGGCCACTGAACGTTGTGTTGAGCTTTTTTGGAGGATTATGAAGCCCACATTAGTCTGAGACCTGTGCTTAGCTAATGAGTTGGATGATGGTGATTGATGAGCTGGATCTGCAGTTTTAGGTGGGTTTCGAACCACCAGGAAGTGATTTTACAGCAGAGAAGTGTTTTTTTGCTGGCCGTTGCGCTGCGCTGTGCGACGTCAGCTTTTCAAATCAAACCAATGGTTTGAAATGAACGTCCAACCACCGAAAGCTGTGCAGTGCCATTTGCCATTGAAAACCATAATTATGTAACATAAATTTTATGTTTGATTTTGAAAGCTGTCGTCGCACATCGCAGAACAACTCAACACATTCCATGTAGCTGGGCATACTAAAGCCTGGGTGCGCCCCTGAGCGTCTTTCTTTTTTGGACGGTTTTTATAATCTGGATGGGTTGGATCCCATAATATTTAGTGGGAACGAAATAATTCTATCAACTTTAAAACATTTTCTATTCTCCACTCTATCACTTCAAATCCAAAACTAAGCCGAAACGTAAACCTAACCAAAATCACAAACGTAAACAAAGTATCAAACGAGAAGAAACTTCCAGTTACTTGTTTCATAACATAATTTTATGTAACAAATGGTCAGTGTGGACGCAGCTTAACAGTTTCTCCTTCTTTGTCAATAATGGTACTTTGAATTTTTTCTTTGAATTTTTTCTTTGAATTTTTTCAAAGAAATTTTCCAAGACGTAATCTACAAAAAAAAAAAAAATCGTACTTATATTAGAGCCATCGTACTTCTCAATGCTTTTGCTTCTTTTTGAATCAAAACTCTCAAGATAGCATATCTCTTGCTAAGCTCTAAAGATATTTGAACAAAAAAAAAAACAAATGATTATGATTTTAATAACCGAAATTTGCAAAAAATTGTAACTTAGCAAAATGTGAAATTTACTTACTTCAAAGTGAAATTTCCAGTAACTTGAACATAACCTAAAATTTGGATTTTTTAATTAAAAATTTGTAAAGAACAATAGTGGGCTGTGCTGTGCTGCCTTTTGTATCTTTACTTGATTGTGTTTTATAACAATTAGATTAGATAGATATTAGATTAGATAATTTGTCTCTCCTTGAATTTCAAGAGACAAATAATAATTATGAAATTTGGCTTTTTTGTATCTTTACTTAATTGTGTTTTATAATAAATAAATTAGATAGATATTAGATTAGATAATTTGTCTTTTCTTCTTGAATTTCAAGAGACAAATAATAATTATGAAATTTTGCTACAATGTAGGAAGGTTTCTTATTCGTAAAATTCTTTTATATTTTTTCAAGTAGAGTTTCTATCACATTTATTATTGTGTAGAAAAGTAATTCTATATTTGAATCAGAACAAGCATTTATTTGATACCATGTGATGTCATGTACCATGTATTGTTAGTTTTCAATCATTCTGTAACTTTTTAAATGGGCAAACATTTGTTGAAGTGTAAAGTTGCTTTTCTTGTTTCTTATTTGCTTTTATTTCATGTTTTCTAATTATTATTTGCTTGGAGTTGTCTCTTACTCACAGTTATCGTTTTTTTAAGATTAGGAGTTAAGGAGTATAAGACAAGTTAGATAAACAATGATAAAATATTAACAATTTAATACATTGGTTACCATAATTACAATTTAAATTATTTGAGGTGAGGCTTATTTTTCATCTGAAAGGAGCTCTTGTACACTATAAAAAGCTTCAACTAAATATTTTTTCAATTGTTTTTTAATACAACTATATTTTCAAGACTCTAAGAACTGCTGTAGCTTGTTATAGCATTTTATAACACTACAACGGGTTTTTTTTCGAATAAGCTACTATCGTGATTCACCAGGTGGTGAGTGTAGTTTCCGAAGTAATATTTTAATCTATGATTTATCTTGTACATTTGTGTTACTGCAATTTTATTTTACTTGTGATAAAACTGTATATATAGGCTATCTGTGATGTTTTCCTTGACGAAATACTTTAACAATTTAATATCAAAACTGAGGAATGCATCACTCCTGTATAAGTGAGTAAAATTCATTATTTAAATAGAAATACAGTCTCAAGTTTGATATTACATCAGGGCTCAATACTAGATCCATTGCTTTTTTTGTTATATGTCAACCGTTACCTTAAGAGTTAATTAGTGGTAGCATCTCTTATTTGCAGACGATACATTACTCATTTTCAGCAATTCCTGAAATGCTAGATAGTTTAGAAATAAGTGCCCATATAGGTGTGCAGTCCATTGTCCAGTTCTTAAATCAGTTGAAATTAACAATAAATAGTAAAAAATGCCAATACCTTCAATTCAAAAACAAACAATATTCAAATGAAGATAGGGCTATAAACGAGTTTGTAAACGATAATCAACTAGACCAGGAAGAAAATATTGCATTTCTAGGAATTTTGTTGGATAGACGATTGACCTGGGCGCCATACATTGAGAAAATATGTTGTAAAATTTCATCTGGGGTATTTGTTTTGCGACAGCTCGCTAGATTGAATGACAAAAAGTTACTTTTTACAGCTTACCCTGGGCTCTTACTGTCACATATTAGGATGGATATTAGATATTTATCTTAGTAATTCATCAAAACAAAACCTTGATAGGGTGTTTAAGATCCAAAAGAAAGCGGTTAGGTGTATAGAAAGAGTAAATAGATTAGATTCATGTAGGCCGTTGTTCAAGAGACTTTGTCCCCTAACTGTACCCTGCATATATTTGTATGAAGCTACTTTATATGTAAAAACGAATGATATTAACCAAAATCTTGATGTACACGATTATAATACAAGAAGCCGAGGACATTATCACTTGGTGAGTCACAATAGTAGCTTATTCAAACAAAAACCTATTTATATTGGTAGGAAACTCTACAGCAAGCTAACGCAGTTTTTAAAGAGTCTTGAAAATGTAGAAATATTTAAAAAAACAATTGAAAAAATATTTAGTTATTAAAGCTTTTTATAGTGTAGAGTTCCTTTCACATCGAAATTAAGCCTCACCTCAACTAATTGATATAGTAATTATTATGGTATCTAGTGTATAATTGTTGATCTGACTTGTCTTATACTCCTTAACTGGAGTCTCCAAGACGTAATCTACAAAAAAAAAAAACATTGCAGTATATCTATGTTGTTTGGAAATAAATATGAATATTTTCATATTCTGCTTTTAGAAACATGCTGCACCCAGGAAAGATCTAGTTCACCATCGAAGCAATGTCAATATATCGTCGCCATTAGAGCAGTCACAATACGGTCGACATCGAATCAAACCATTATCATACATCGAATCCATCAACACCATTCCACCATCAACATCAATCCGCATCAACATTAATGTAATCAACGCAGCAGTCGCTTAACTATCGTCGCGTGTTGAATGCGATTGATGCCGCTAGTGAAGTTTAGCTGTCAACCTGATATCGTCATCGTCATCAGCAATCAGTCAACCGCATCGCACAACAATCATTCAAATAAACTATGGTTAAAACGGCCCTATATCTGTGTTGAGTTGAAACTGATGGAAACTGGTCACTATTTTGAGAATTTCAATTCAATTATTTTAACTTTTTAAATGAATTCAACGACTTACAGTGATATTTTTATTAAGAATAAGTAGTAATTTGCTTACAAGGCCTTGAAGATGGGTTGTAACAACTCGAAAACGTTCGGCCTATAGAGTAAGTAAAATACTACTTATTCTTAATAAAAATATAACTGAAAGTCGTTGAATTCACTTGAAAAGTTATTATTAACAAAGCAGTTCGTCATGGAACAAGAAATCCAGGAATTCAATTACTTTATTGCTGATGATTATGACATGAGCTAGGAGCTTGTGTGGGGGTAATTTGGGGGAATTATGACACCCAAATCACCTACTTTTCTGTGATCATAATGAAAAAATACCAGGCTTGGATTGAGAATCGAGCTGAGACCGTCGGAGTAACTGTAAGGTGTTCTAACCACGACTTATGGAGGTATACGAAAGTAAATTGTATTGAATAACTGCCTAAACCTGGGAGGGCGAAGTTAAGGCGCTTTCGGCCCTCTCCACCACTGAACCCTCCCATACAATTCTAATTCATCAATACATATCTTAGAAAGTGGAGGGAGCATAACGTATATCGTCCATGTTTATTTATTTATTTATTGGGCAAAATTACAATGAATGTGGAGGAGCAACAGACTCAAGTCCAAAACTGTCCTCTTCACAAATTTTGAATATGTTACATTGTCCAAAACATTGAGGTTAATACTGGCTAAAAGTTTAGTTTTTCTATAAAACTTCAATCGAAAAATAGCAAAATGATTCTTTTTCACTTAACAACTATTAATTTAAAAGTTGAAAAAGTATGGCCGAAATGGAAGTATAGCCGCACAAGATGAAGTCGGTATTGTTGATATGAATGGTATCAACGCCATCTTGTGTAGCTACTCTTTGGTATCACTTTCCACACTTTATGCTCCCTACAATTTCTAATACCTTCATATCACTGCAGTCGCTAAATTTGTTTGCAGATTGTTCGGTTTATGAATATTTTTGTAGGCGTGTTTTAAAATATTATGAACTTATCAAACAATATTAAAGTATTACAATAAGATTGTTAAATTTTTATGGCAAATTCAACGACTTGCAGTCAATTTTTAATTAAGAATAAATCATATTTTCATTCACGTAGGCCAAACGTTTTCAAATCGTGGAGATTCGTCTTCAAAATCTCCACGATTCAAAAAAATTTGGTCTACGTAAGTGAAAATATTATTTATTCTAAAAAAAAATGTTTTCACGTCGTTGAATTTACCATAAAAATTTGATATTAAAAACGCAGATCGTTATGGAATAAGAAATCCAAGAATTTAATAGGATTGTATTATAATCTTGTGTGGGATACGTCATACAATATTGAATCCAGATAGTAAAGGGTATTTGTTTAGGGGTAAAGGACTGAAAATAAATGTTAAAACTACTCATAAATTGTGTTAATGCCACGAAATCGGATTCATTTGAAATACAATTTTCTGCCATTTTATTTGAATATGATATCAGACATCAGAAATATGATATACGACTGACGCGGCTGGGTTGTACAAAGTCTAAACGAGAGCTCCAATTCGAGACACTCTTGCAGAATTTGGGACTGCATATCGGTAATAACGTGGCTAATCTTGTCTTTAAATACATCATTCGTCGCTGGCATATTTGACTGGTGTACACAGATGACTATTACATCTACGATGCATTTGCATGTATTCATCCAACACAGACACACACAGAAAATACATAACAACAAACTAGTAATGTATTAATGTGGTTATAAGTATCGTTTTTTCGAGACAGTTACTTCTAAATAAATAAAACTGAACCACAAGAAGTAGCGCCCCAGTACTATTCCATTGGTTCTGGGTTTGATTCTGGACTAATTTGTGTCATCGCCTCAACCTAATAACTACACACAAGTCTCATGCTTATGTTGGAATCATCAGCAAAAAACTTTTGAGTGGAAGATATAATGATCTATGTTAGATCATTGTATAAGATAAGACATTGTTCTGCAACTTAAATAATTATGTAGGGTTTATGTAAAGACTTTAAACCTGTTAAACCTATACTACAAAGAGAACCAAGTGAACTTGTAAAAGAAATTAAATTAGTAAACATATAGTGTGAAGACCTAAGGTTAAAGTATAATAGTCTAATCAATTATTAGTCATCTAATTATATGCAGCATGCGCAGTAGAAAGTGAAATAACGTACTAATTTTCAAAATGTGTGACTGGTTTCCAAGCATTTTATTATGTATTTATTCCAACTACATTAAGGCATTCCACAGTTTATAGCGATAATGAAACTTATGTAGTTTAAAAATTGATTTGCTAAAGCAGCATTGGCCGTTATTTTGAAATGGAAATTAGTATTATTATCCATAATTATTGTTTGTTTTATTGAATGAATGATACAGATACAGCTTTCCATGATTTGGCAGCTCAATAATTTAGGGCAGCTTTTCAAAATCTAAAATCTGATAAATTGTAAACGAATATTGGAATATTAAAAATGCTTTTATTGCGATGGATGAAGTTGGATTAGATATTTGAAAAACATTCAGCGATGAAGTATGTAGAAAGGATGGAAAGAACGAATTATAGTAATATGTAATATTCTTAACAGTTTTAATTGACCTTATTGAGTTGGTTGCTTAATGTACGTAGAATATAGAGCGAATTTTGCATACCGTTATGATAAAATAACGTTACGTTATTCAATTATCGTGATGTTATTCAAATAACGTAACGCCATATAAATTACGTGACGTTATTGTCAGTCTGCTCATGCGCTTAAAGCTTACTTTTCTATGCATGTTCAGAAAGTTCATAACTTCACGCTTTTTATTTTTTGAGGATGAAACCCACATAGGTCTGAGACCTGTGCGTGGTTAATGAGTTGGATGATGGTGATTGATGAGCTGGACCTACAGTTTTAGGTGGGTTCCGAACCACCGGGAAGTGATTTTACAGCAGAGAATAGTGTCTATTTTGCTGGCCAATCTGATCGTTCACCCTTACAAAGAGTGCCCAGTCGAACGCAGCTTATCTCTATCTGATTGAACAGGTACCTGATACGGCTCACTTCCCTGTCTATCGTAATGGTATGCTATACTAACACTCTCCAATGAAAGATTACCGTTAGAGATAATATTGAAGTCCTTTTAGTCATTGTTTGCATAAAATAATACATGAATTTATAATACTATAATAATTAAGAATATTTGAATTGTTAACTGAAGAAAGACATCATATGTCATACTTTTCGTTTTCTTTTCCTGAAATTCATTTCAGGACATTTAATATTTCATAATTTTAATGGTCGGTCTTCTTTAGAAAATTAAAATACAGGTCTCAACTTGAGGTGGTTGTTCTGGCCCTAGTTCTGGCCCTACAATTTCTAAAAATCGTGCTCAGGTTGAATGCAAAAGTTTATATGGACACTAGGCACTTCCTTATTCATTTAGGTCTAAATTTTTAGTCTAAAATTGATTTCAGAGGGAGAAAGAAGTAGAGAAAAATGTGGGGGAATTGGGAAAAGTGTTGGGAAAAATAAAGGAAAAATCAATCAGCTTTTAATAATTGTATTCCATTTATTTTCAAAATATATGAGTGAATTCTATGATTTATTATGGAGTTTTCCTTCATTCTATAAAATATTTGAATGCAGCTTTTTTGGTGTAAATTGAAAGTTAATGAAAAGTATTAAAATCAATCACGGTTTATCAAAAATATTTCGAGGCATATATTGTATTTGAAATATTTGAATCCCAGCCCTTCTTGAGGCTCTGACTACATTAATGATCCGGTGAAGCCAAAGAAAAAGCCATTAAAAAACTATTAATGAAGTTATCTTGCGTAGATGCAGTTCTCATTGATTATAATCAATCATAAATTATTTTTTTAGAAGAGGTTTTATCAATAAAATGTTGGTCTGAGTCAACGCGCGTTAACAAATCGTCAATGTAGTCTGACCCTAATTTAAATATAAATATATCAAATTTCATAATATATATTTCTCGTAGTTTGAGTATTTTTATTTTCGAATCGATAATTTCTTGTTTTCAAATCCTGAATAACAAATTGAAAATGAAGCTTTGTTCCTGAATATCAAATTGAAAATGAAACTTTGTTTCAAAGTTACAAAAAAATCATGGTAAGGTGTCATCTAGTTTTAGTCTACTTTGGGTGTCTAGCTTTGTCATCGATGATTAATAAATAAAAAACCGATGATTTTTATTTATCACTAATGATTAATTAGTATAGAAAACTGTAATTCTTGGGCTGCTAGTACGAAGTCTTGTTGAAGTCTATGTTGTGAAAGTTCCATTCTTCTGATTTGATCGATATGAAATTAACTGGAACGTTTCATTTAATAATTTTTATCAAATGTGTTGGAATCCTGGTTAAAATGTAACTTTTTTGCAGTCATTACAAATTAATAAGCGAATGTTTAAAATTAAGGATAATATGCGATTTTCAAATCTTTCAACTTCTGTGTAATCTGTGTGAATGCTAAATTATTATTGCTACTATAGTGAATTTACAATTATAACAAAGTAATCTGTGAGAAACTATAGATAATGAAATTGAGAGAAAATGTAGGCATTTTTATAATAATTAAGGTAATTTTTTATTCGTCATAATGGGATTACTGTAGTGTATAAATTTGTAATTTATGTTGTCTGTTATTATTAACAGAATATACAATAATTTATATTGTTTGGTTAAATCGAATAAATTGTTGAAATCTTACATTAAACTATCTGTTGGCTTCTACAATATATTTATCTCTACTATATTCTTATCTTCAAAGATAACATGTTGATTAATTTCTTATCCAGTAATTTTAAATGCACATATATGTTCTACAAATCTTCTATTTTTGTTCCGCCTGTTGAGCATGAATATATTATAACTCCTTGTGATAATATTTTGTACTTATAATTTTTAAATTTAACTCTTGATAGATGTTTTAAACGTGTATGTCAAGTAAAATTAGTAGCTATGATAATATATTATTAATAATGTATTGAATTTTGATAAACTGAATATAGATATATTAATTTCACTTGTAAAGAGAATAATATCATCGTTATCTAATGTATATTTCGCCTTGTAAATTATTTGCTTTGTTTTGTAATAGCTATGGTTTTGTATATTGTTGTATGAGAGAGGAAGCTAGTGATGTTTTGTTTGTGTTTATAATATTGAATTGTAGTGCGCCCGTTATTTGCCCGTAATTAATAATATTATATTTATGCAATCATCATTATTACTATTTTTTAATGATGATAATTAAATGTATGGAATGATTGAATACTGTGAAAATGTTTTTATCAAATGTTTAAAACTTTTGGATGTTGTGGAACAGACCTGTTCATACTCAATTGAATAATAATAATGTGATTTGATCATTATAGTACTGTATTGTATTATAGCTAGTGATGTAGTTGATTCTAGTCTCCTTGCATCTATGCAAAAATGTTAATTCATGAATTAATTATGTATTTCAATATCATTGGGCTGTTTAGTTGTGAGTTGAATTTTTACTTTCAGGTAACTTATTGAATTTAAATTTTATTTACTATCTTTATTTCAAAGAAAATCCAGAATTATCAAGAATTATGTGTGTAGAACTAATAATGTTCAGTTCAGTAGTTGAAAAAAAATCAAATATTCAGTTCAAGTTGAATAGGCTACATAGTAGTTGAGTATCTTTCTTTGTAGTGGTGAAGGTGATATTGTGAAAGATATCCATAATGAATAATAAGATGAAGTTGTCACAACCACATTTATAAAAAATAGTGAGATAATAGTTTCGGTCCATTATCAATCTCAAACTTACGATGCTCTTAACATCAGAGTGAAATGGCAGTCTCGCCATAACGTGAGTCATAATTTCTTCTTAAAAGTGTTTTACGGTGTGTACTGTGGGTCATCTGACGATGCTCTTAACATCATTATTTCCACTTGAAAGTGTTTTTTAAGTTTTTATTATATATTAGTGGAAACAAGATGGATCTTCAACATCACCACTATTGTTTGTTTGAGATTGATAATGGTGTAACAACCGAAACTGGTATCTCACTATTTTTAATAAATGTGGCTGTAACAACTTCGTCTTACTATTCATTAAGTTGAATATCTGATGATATTTTTTTACATATTTAAAAAATGTTGAAGAAATTAAATTTATTTTTCCGTTGATTCAAATGTTGAATGTATTCATCATTCATTATTTTTCAACAGAGTTTAACTGATAATTCAGTTCATAATTGATTTGCTTTAAAAATAAATGATTTTTTTATAGTACGGAGGCATATCCAATGCTCGTTATATTTGCAGCAAATCGCGTTCAGTATTAGCATAGACGAACCATTCCAACTTAACCTAATCTTACTCTCTGATCTATGGTATTTTTCATATTTTTTTTTAGCAAATGACTTTCTTTCAAAATTGATTTAAAAAACCATTTTGATGAAAAGAAATATTATATAATTAGTAATGCATTTGAAAAGCTATTGAC